>JAQJVL010000083.1:0-104360 GCA_035578905.1 Stictocephala bisonia
GATATATTGTGGAGCGCAGTTTAAACCAGCTGTGGTAGCATATCTCACTAACTAACCAAGTTACAGTTACAAATACTACTATAACGTGAGATATCTATTTGTAAGTAATAATATAATCAAGGGTTCTATGTCATTTTGTATCACACTTACAGTTAAGGTACAGTTATGTAACAAATTTTGTGATATATTGTGGAGCGCAGTTTAAACCAGCTGTGGTAGCATATCTCACTAACTAACCAAGTTACAGTTACAAATACTACTATAACGTGAGATATCTATTTGTAAGTAATAATATAATCAAGGGTTCTATGTCATTTTGTATCACACTTATAGTTAAGGTACAGTTATGTAACACATTATGTGATACATTGTGGAGCGCAGTTTAAACCAGCTGTGGTAGCATATCTCACTAACTTACCAAGGTACCGTTACAAATACTACTATAACGTGAGATATCTATTTGTAAGTAATAATATAATCAAGGGTTCTATGTCATTTTGTATCACACTTATAGTTAAGGTACAGTTATGTAACACATTATGTGATACATTGTGGAGCGCAGTTTAAACCAGCTGTGGTAGCATACTTCACTAACTAACCAAGTTACAGTTACAAATACTACTATAATGTGAGATATCTATTTGTAAGTAATAATATAATCAAGGGTTCTATGTCATTTTGTATCACACTTACAGTTAAGGTACAGTTATGTAACACATTATGTGATACATTGTGGAGCGCAGTTTAAACCAGCTGTGGTAGCATACTTCACTAACTTATCAAGTTACAGTTACAAATACTCCTATAACGTGAGATATCTATTTGTAAGTAATAATATAATCAAGGGTTCTATGTCATTTTGTATCACACTTATAGTTAAGGTACAGTTATGTAACACATTATGTGATACATTGTTGAGCGCAGTTTAAACCAGCTGTGGTAGCATACTTCACTAACTTATCAAGTTACAGTTACAAATACTACTATAACGTGAGATATCTATTTGTAAGTAATAATATAATCAAGGGTTCTATGTCATTTTGTATCACACTTACAGTTAAGGTACAGTTATGTAACACATTATGTGATACATTGTGGAGCGCAGTTTAAACCAGCTGTGGTAGCATATCTCACTAACTTACCAAGTTACCGTTACAAATACTACTATAACGTGAGATATCTATTTGTAAGTAATAATATAATCAAGGGTTCTATGTCATTTTGTATCACACTTACAGTTAAGGTACAGTTATGTAACACATTATGTGATACATTGTGGAGCGCAGTTTAAACCAGCTGTGGTAGCATATCTCACTAACTAACCAAGTTACAGTTACAAATACTACTATAACGTGAGATATCTATTTGTAAGTAATAATATAATCAAGGGTTCTATGTCATTTTGTATCACACTTATAGTTAAGGTACAGTTATGTAACACATTTTGTGATATATTGTGGAGCGCAGTTTAAACCAGCTGTGGTAGCATATCTCACTAACTAACCAAGGTACAGTTACAAATACTACTATAACGTGAGATATCTATTTGTAAGTAATAATATAATCAAGGGTTCTATGTCATTTTGTATCACACTTACAGTTAAGGTACAGTTATGTAACACATTTTGTGATATATTGTGGAGCGCAGTTTAAACCAGCTGTGGTAGCATATCTCACTAACTAACCAAGTTACAGTTACAAATACTACTATAACGTGAGATATCTATTTGTAAGTAATAATATAATCAAGGGTTCTATGTCATTTTGTATCACACTTACAGTTAAGGTACAGTTATGTAACACATTATGTGATACATTGTGGAGCGCAGTTTAAACCAGCTGTGGTAGCATATCTCACTAACTTACCAAGTTACCGTTACAAATACTACTATAACGTGAGATATCTATTTGTAAGTAATAATATAATCAAGGGTTCTATGTCATTTTGTATCACACTTATAGTTAAGGTACAGTTATGTAACACATTTTGTGATACATTGTGGAGCGCAGTTTAAACCAGCTGTGGTAGCATATCTCACTAACTTACCAAGTTACCGTTACAAATACCCCTATAACGTGAGATATCTATTTGTAAGTAATAATATAATCAAGGGTTCTATGTCATTTTGTATCACACTTACAGTTAAGGTACAGTTATGTAACACATTATGTGATACATTGTGGAGCGCAGTTTAAACCAGCTGTGGTAGCATATCTCACTAACTAACCAAGTTACAGTTACAAATACTACTATAACGTGAGATATCTATTTGTAAGTAATAATATAATCAAGGGTTCTATGTCATTTTGTATCACACTTATAGTTAAGGTACAGTTATGTAACACATTATGTGATACATTGTGGAGCGCAGTTTAAACCAGCTGTGGTAGCATATCTCACTAACTAACCAAGTTACAGTTACAAATACTACTATAACGTGAGATATCTATTTGTAAGTAATAATATAATCAAGGGCTCTATGTCATTTTGTATCACACTTATAGTTAAGGTACAGTTATGTAACACATTTTGTGATATATTGTGGAGCGCAGTTTAAACCAGCTGTGGTAGCATATCTCACTAACTTACCAAGTTACCGTTACAAATACCCCTATAACGTGAGATATCTATTTGTAAGTAATAATATAATCAAGGGCTGTATGTCATTTTGTATCACACTTATAGTTAAGGTACAGTTATGTAACACATTTTGTGATATATTGTGGAGCGCAGTTTAAACCAGCTGTGGTAGCATATCTCACTAACTAACCAAGTTACAGTTACAAATACTACTATAACGTGAGATATCTATTTGTAAGTAATAATATAATCAAGGGTTCTATGTCATTTTGTATCACACTTATAGTTAAGGTACAGTTATGTAACACATTTTGTGATATATTTTGGAGCGCAGTTTAAACCAGCTGTGGTAGCATATCTCACTAACTAACCAAGTTACAGTTACAAATACTACTATAACGTGAGATATCTATTTGTAAGTAATAATATAATCAAGGGTTCTATGTCATTTTGTATCACACTTATAGTTAAGGTACAGTTATGTAACACATTATGTGATACATTGTGGAGCGCAGTTTAAACCAGCTGTGGTAGCATACTTCACTAACTTATCAAGTTACAGTTACAAATACTCCTATAACGTGAGATATCTATTTGTAAGTAATAATATAATCAAGGGTTCTATGTCATTTTGTATCACACTTATAGTTAAGGTACAGTTATGTAACCAATTTTGTGATACATTTTGGAGCGCAGTTTAAACCAGCTGTGGTAGCATATCTCACTAACTAACCAAGTTACAGTTACAAATACTACTATAACGTGAGATATCTATTTGTAAGTAATAATATAATCAAGGGTTCTATGTCATTTTGTATCACACTTATAGTTAAGGTACAGTTATGTAACACATTATGTGATACATTGTGGAGCGCAGTTTAAACCAGCTGTGGTAGCATATCTCACTAACTAACCAAGTTACAGTTACAAATACTACTATTACGTGAGATATCTATTTGTAAGTAATAATATAATCAAGGGTTCTATGTCATTTTGTATCACACTTATAGTTAAGGTACAGTTATGTAACACATTATGTGATATATTGTGGAGCGCAGTTTAAACCAGCTGTGGTAGCATATCTCACTAACTAACCAAGTTACCGTTACAAATACCCCTATAACGTGAGATATCTATTTGTAAGTAATAATATAATCAAGGGTTCTATGTCATTTTGTATCACACTTATAGTTAAGGTACAGTTATGTAACACATTTTGTGATACATTGTGGAGCGCAGTTTAAACCAGCTGTGGTAGCATATCTCACTAACTTACCAAGTTACAGTTACAAATACTCCTATAACGTGAGATATCTATTTGTAAGTAATAATATAATCAAGGGTTCTATGTCATTTTGTATCACACTTACAGTTAAGGTACAGTTATGTAACACATTTTGTGATACATTGTGGAGCGCAGTTTAAACCAGCTGTGGTAGCATACTTCACTAACTTATCAAGTTACAGTTACAAATACTCCTATAACGTGAGATATCTATTTGAAGTAATAATATAATCAAGGGTTCTATGTCATTTTGTATCACACTTACAGTTAAGGTACAGTTATGTAACCAATTTTGTGATACATTGTGGAGCGCAGTTTAAACCAGCTGTGGTAGCATATCTCACTAACTAACCAAGTTACCGTTACAAATACTCCTATAACGTGAGATATCTATTTGTAAGTAATAATATAATCAAGGGCTTTATGTCATTTTGTATCACACTTATAGTTAAGGTACAGTTATGTAACACATTATGTGATACATTGTGGAGCGCAGTTTAAACCAGCTGTGGTAGCATATCTCACTAACTAACCAAGTTACCATTACAAATACTCCTATAACGTGAGATATCTATTTGTAAGTAATAATATAATCAAGGGTTCTATGTCATTTTGTATCACACTTACAGTTAAGGTACAGTTATGTAACACATTTTGTGATACATTGTGGAGCGCAGTTTAAACCAGCTGTGGTAGCATATCTCACTAACTAACCAAGTTACAGTTACAAATACTACTATAACGTGAGATATCTATTTGTAAGTAATAATATAATCAAGGGTTCTATGTCATTTTGTATCACACTTATAGTTAAGGTACAGTTATGTAACACATTATGTGATACATTGTGGAGCGCAGTTTAAACCAGCTGTGGTAGCATATCTCACTAACTAACCAAGTTACCGTTACAAATACTACTATAATGTGAGATATCTATTTATAAGTAATAATATAATCAAGGGTTCTATGTCATTTTATATCACACTTATAGTTAAGGTACAGTTATGTAACATATTTTGTGATACATTGTGGAGCGCAGTTTAAACCAGCTGTGGTAGCATACTTCACTAACTTATCAAGTTACAGTTACAAATACTACTATAACGTGAGATATCTATTTGTAAGTAATAATATAATCAAGGGTTCTATGTCATTTTGTATCACACTTACAGTTAAGGTACAGTTATGTAACACATTTTGTGATATATTGTGGAGCGCAGTTTAAACCAGCTGTGGTAGCATATCTCACTAACTAACCAAGTTACCGTTACAAATACCCCTATAACGTGAGATATCTATTTGAAGTAATAATATAATCAAGGGTTCTATGTCATTTTGTATCACACTTACAGTTAAGGTACAGTTATGTAACACATTTTGTGATATATTGTGGAGCGCAGTTTAAACCAGCTGTGGTAGCATATCTCACTAACTAACCAAGTTACCGTTACAAATACCCCTATAACGTGAGATATCTATTTGAAGTAATAATATAATCAAGGGTTCTATGTCATTTTGTATCACACTTACAGTTAAGGTACAGTTATGTAACACATTTTGTGATATATTGTGGAGCGCAGTTTAAACCAGCTGTGGTAGCATATCTCACTAACTAACCAAGTTACCGTTACAAATACCCCTATAACGTGAGATATCTATTTGAAGTAATAATATAATCAAGGGTTCTATGTCATTTTGTATCACACTTACAGTTAAGGTACAGTTATGTAACACATTTTGTGATATATTGTGGAGCGCAGTTTAAACCACCTGTGGTAGCATATCTCACTAACTAACCAAGTTACCTTTACAAATACCCCTATAACGTGAGATATCTATTTGAAGTAATAATATAATCAAGGGTTCTATGTCATTTTGTATCACACTTATAGTTAAGGTACAGTTATGTAACACATTTTGTGATATATTGTGGAGCGCAGTTTAAACCAGCTGTGGTAGCATATCTCACTAACTAACCAAGTTACAGTTACAAATACTACTATAACGTGAGATATCTATTTGTAAGTAATAATATAATCAAGGGTTCTATGTCATTTTGTATCACACTTACAGTTAAGGTTTAACACATTATGTGATATATTGTGGAGCGCAGTTTAAACCAGCTGTGGTAGCATATCTCACTAACTAACCAAGTTACAGTTACAAATACTACTATAACGTGAGATATCTATTTGTAAGTAATAATATAATCAAGGGTTCTATGTCATTTTGTATCACACTTACAGTTAAGGTACAGTTATGTAACACATTTTGTGATATATTGTGGAGCGCAGTTTAAACCAGCTGTGGTAGCATATCTCACTAACTAACCAAGTTACCGTTACAAATACCCCTATAACGTGAGATATCTATTTGAAGTAATAATATAATCAAGGGTTCTATGTCATTTTGTATCACACTTACAGTTAAGGCACATTTGTGTAACACATTTTGTGATATATTGTGGAGCGCAGTTTAAACCAGCTGTGGTAGCATATCTCACTAACTAACCAAGTTACCGTTACAAATACCCCTATAACGTGAGATATCTATTTGAAGTAATAATATAATCAAGGGTTCTATGTCATTTTGTATCACACTTACAGTTAAGGTTTAACACATTATGTGATATATTGTGGAGCGCAGTTTAAACCAGCTGTGGTAGCATATCTCACTAACTAACTAAGTTACTGTTACAAATACCCCTATAACGTGAGATATCTATTTGAAGTAATAAGATAATCAAGGGTTCTATGTCATTTTGTATCACACTTACAGTTAAGGTTTAACACATTATGTGATATATTGTGGAGCGCAGTTTAAACCAGCTGTGGTAGTATATCTCACTAACTAACCAAGTTACCGTTACAAATACCCCTATAACGTGAGATATCTATTTGAAGTAATAATATAATCAAGGGTTCTATGTCATTTTGTATCACACTTACAGTTAAGGTTTAACACATTATGTGATATATTGTGGAGCGCAGTTTAAACCAGCTGTGGTAGCATACTTCACTAACTTATCAAGTTACAGTTACAAATACTCCTATAACGTGAGATATCTATTTGAAGTAATAATATAATCAAGGGTTCTATGTCATTTTGTATCACACTTACAGTTAAGGTACAGTTATGTAACACATAATGTGATACATTGTGGAGCGCAGTTTAAACCAGCTGTGGTAGCATATCTCACTAACTAACCAAGTTACCGTTACAAATACTACTATAACGTGAGATATCTATTTGTAAGTAATAATATAATCAAGGGTTCTATGTCATTTTGTATCACACTTATAGTTAAGGTACAGTTATGTAACACATAATGTGATACATTGTGGAGCGCAGTTTAAACCAGCTGTGGTAGCATATCTCACTAACTAACCAAGTTACAGTTACAAATACTACTATAACGTGAGATATCTATTTGAAGTAATAATATAATCAAGGGTTCTATGTCATTTTGTATCACACTTACAGTTAAGGTACAGTTATGTAACACATAATGTGATACATTGTGGAGCGCAGTTTAAACCAGCTGTGGTAGCATATCTCACTAACTAACCAAGTTACAGTTACAAATACTACTATAACGTGAGATATCTATTTGAAGTAATAATATAATCAAGGGTTCTATGTCATTTTGTATCACACTTACAGTTAAGGTACAGTTATGTAACACATTATGTGATACATTGTGGAGCGCAGTTTAAACCAGCTGTGGTAGCATATCTCACTAACTAACCAAGTTACAGTTACAAATACTACTATAACGTGAGATATCTATTTGTAAGTAATAATATAATCAAGGGTTCTATGTCATTTTGTATCACACTTACAGTTAAGGTACAGTTATGTAACACATTTTGTGATATATTGTGGAGCGCAGTTTAAACCAGCTGTTGCAGCATATCTCACTAACTAACCAAGTTACCGTTACAAATACCCCTATAACGTGAGATATCTATTTGAAGTAATAATATAATCAAGGGTTCTATGTCATTTTGTATCACACTTACAGTTAAGGTACATTTATGTAACGTATATTGTGATTTTTTTCATTTCTTACTTGTTATTATTTTGTAAACTTACGTATGATTTTTACTGTATAATACAAACTTAACCTTGATGCTATTTGAAGTGATGATGAAATATATTGTGATAGTAAAGTAAAAAGGATTACATTCTAATGGCTCTAAACATAAAGTATCAAGACATACTTTTACAAAAATACATGTTACAGCTGTTAAACTTTTTCAATAACGATGAGATTATTTTGCTTAAAAAATAAACAAGTTATGTGTTTCATTCTGTACTTATATTGGATTATGGTGATAATGAGAATCATCCGTAATATACAGGAGTGTATTGTTTTCGTCCATTAAATTTTTACTTCATGACCAAGATGATAGTGATGTGATGGCTCAGTGGTTAAGGCTTGTCCATTTTCAAGGTTCGAATCTCCAAATGAGATAATGGTTGGTACTTCAATCGTTGAATAAAGTTCACGCACAGGCCTTCAGGCCCATTTGAACTAGTGAGAAGTTAAATAAATAAAAAAAGAATGAAAACATGTCGACATAAAATTAAAACGTTACTTTGTTACTATAAAATGTCCACTTAAATTTAAAAAAATCATTTAGTCATTATTTATAACCTAAACAATTGAATTCATTAACGATTAATCAAATTGATCTATTTCAAATAAAGTGGTTCAGAGTTAATTAAGCATTAATATAATCCCAACAGTTAACATGAAGATTAAATTTGTTTGAACCTCTTGAAAATAAAAAGCTCTCGACGATGTTAAGCTTTCAATACAAACGAAGTACACAGTAATGATGGTTTTCCATTCTAGCACGTAATGCAATTCCTAGTTCTATCTATTATTGTTGTGGAACCGTTCTCTCATTATTTTAAATTCAAAGTTTCCTTTTATTAAATAAAACATGAAGAACTTATTTGTTTAAAAGTGGCAATTATGAAACTACATTTTCAAAATATTGGTATTTATTGGTTAAACTACAAGTTTGTAAGCGATTCCTCAAAAATATATTGATTCTCAATTATTGGTGTTACTTCTACTGATCGTTAGCATTTCAACTAGTAAAATATTTCTGTTCCAGATCTAGCAGTTTCAATGTTCCATTACGTGTTTTAACACTGTTACGCATTTCATCTATGATTTCTATAATTCAAACAAATGCAGTGCTTAGTGTGTGATATGAAATATTACTGAGCTGAAGATTGTTCAGACTATACAAATAAAAAGAATACTCTTTTCTTTAATTATACATGAAAGTAAAGAAAATTAAAGATGTTTTTGACAGTTCTGTTTTGTTTATATTTTATATTCGAGTTAATTACGTATTATTTTCAATGTATATATAATACAAACTTAACCTTGATGCCATTTAAAGTGATGATTTGAAATATATTGTGATAGTAAAATAAAAAGGATGATATTCTAATGGCTCTAAACAAATTGTAATTTCAGTATTGTCTTTAAACGATCGTGTGTAAAATGCACTACAATAACAAACTGATTGTCAAAACTACTTCACGAACTTGTGTGAACAGAACAAAATTATTAACCTGACTATGATACTTTAAAGTCTACCTGACAACTCGAATGGTTTGGCTGAATAAACGGTTAGAATATTCAATATTCAAATCTAAGGTTTATAAAGCAATTACAAACGTACAGCAATAATTTATATTTCTTTAATTTATTGTAACACTCCTGCTGGGTTGAGCTCACCTTCTCAGCTTCTTAAGAGCTGTTAAAATTCAAACGAGCAGTCTATAAACACAGAAATTGGCGATGCTAATCAGCATGGAAACTAGTGATATTTACGTATCTTATCCATGGGCCTCACTCCCACTAACTATTGAAGACGTTAAATCACTTATTCATACAAACAGTTGAACTTTTCAAAAATAACTTTTGCTGTCATATGAACCAGCTACGGTCTAACTGCACGATTTTCTACATACATAATAATAAAAAGTCATACCCACACAACTGCAACTGTAAGACTAGGACATAGTATTTGTATTGAATGACACATCTGTTTCACGAATAAAAAAAAAAAAAAAAAAAATGTACATAGGGCCTATATTCGTTAGAATATAGTAAAGGCACGTTGTATGTAAAATATCCATCGTATGCACGTTAGGAAGGAGGGTGGGGCCAGGAAATGTGACGTCCCCTCTCATTCGTTATAGTGAAATATATTTGGGATGTGTCCTTGGTTTTATATTTTGTTATTTCCAATTCTCCACACAATTATAAATAACTGAATAGATGTACAGTTCTTCGTCACCTGACCAGTGTAACCATAATGATAAATTAAATGGATATGTATTATTGTTTATTAGGTAAAATTTATGATATGCTATTTATGGTGCATTATTCTATTTGATATTTGATTGTTAATAACGAGTGCTAATAATTCATAAGTGCCTTTATATTATCCATACAAAGTTTGTTGTGTAATATATTTTAAGCATACATCAGGTAAATAATAACAGATACAAAAACATTTCCATCAGATGAATGTATTGTGAAAAAAAATGATTATGATGCCATCGACCTCCATCAAAATGTAAACTTTATGTGCCTCGTAGACAGTTTTACGAGATCTTTGAAAGTAACGGATGTACGCAGATTTTTTTACACATGAGGACATAAAAAATATCCTACTTACATACAGCAGATCCGTGCAAATTCATAGAAACATACTAGGAAATTGATAGTAGTATATATGTAATACCAACGTACGTCTATGAATGGGTGGGTGGGTCAATCCATTGTACGTCTATGGGTGGGTGGTTCAATACCATTGTACGTCTATGGGTGGGTGGGTCAATACCATTGTACGTCTATGGGTGAGTGGGTCAATACCATTGTACGTCTATGGGTGGGTGGGTCAATACCATTGTACGTCTATAGGTACCCGGGTAAATACGTCTATGGGTGGGTGGGTCAATACCATTGTACGTCTATGGGTGGGTGGGTCAATACCATTGTACGTCTATGGGTGGGTGGATCAATACCATTGTACGTCCATTATAAAGGGTGGGTCAATACCATTGTACGTTTATAGGTGGTTGGGTCAATACCATTGTTCGTCTATGGGTGGGTGGGGCAATACTATTGTACATTTATGGGTGGGATAATACCACCCCAACATCTATGGGTGGGAATCGTAAGTCTATGGTTGGGTCAATACCACTTTAAGTTTATAGATGGATCAATACTTCTTATGGTGCTTAAGTTTATGCATGGGTACCAGACGTCAGTGAGGGGGGGCATGGGTCAAAACAACAATACATGTACATTTTAGAAATATAAAAAAATGTATTATTCAAACCACAAAAATGTAGGAAATGTGGATTGCGTTTTTTATAAGTAAATGTTTACTTATAGACTTACATGTTTTGAAATGATGCCAAAATAGTTAAAGAATGAAGGATCTTGTATATTCCAATAGCCGTTAGATAAAATTAATCATTCAACATTTTTAGTACATTTTTAAGCTGCTCATCAATTTAAAATGCCAAAGTGTACGACTGTCATAGATGTCATAACTCTTAACTTTTTTACATTTTTTTTAGGTGGAATGAATCCTCCTCGACTATGCTAATACGCTTTCAAACAGATTTGGGACGGTACAAGCTGTGGAAATACGTATATGTGTGAATACAATATCTAAACATCCATAAAACTATGAATTTCATAGATGATTTTCCATTGAGTTCTTTTATGACGTTTTTTATCTGCTCTTCATTATCGTCAGAAACAGCACAAAAAAAGTGAAAATAGACCCGTTTATTTCACGATAAAATGTAAAAAATATTCGTAATTATAACTACCAACAGTGAGGATTCAGCCTGATCCAGGAAACCATCGACTGCAGCTTATCATCGAATAGCTGTAGACGAAACAACTTTTGTACTGAACTTTCAGAAGAAAGTTTAAGCTCCTGTGTTACAAGCCAATCAAGTTAGCAACCTTTTAGCTGTTTCCATGCGTTCCTGACTTGGGAACGACTCATCGTTGAAGTTCTTAAGAACTTCTTAAAACGGACATTCCTAAAGATGGAAACTGTGATTACTTAAAATATCTGTATGCTTGGTGAAATTCCGATTCTTATCTAAGAATCAAATTGTTCCAAAATAATTTCCCAAAAATTAGGTAAATGTTTAAAAAATTAAACAAACATAACAAATAATCACTAATGTTTTATCTTTTTATCACTTTTTGTATCAACAAACATGTGCTTTGATGACTGAACTGTTTTTACTAAGAAACATACTCGTATATATTATGCTCTGAAAGGATGTAGAAATTATCATAATTATAAGTAAGATTTATGATTATTGTATTAATTTTCTTGAGTGCAAAATTGATAGTGAAATGTACGTAATTTTGTAGGGTCGAATATATGATTAAAAAATACTTTTAAAATAATTAGCTTCACTCCTTTGAGCTTAAACTAAAAAATCTTTTTCAGTTTATAAACAGTCTCAGCTATTCTATTTTATTATCTGCATTCTTTTAAATCTCGACAGTCGAAGAATTTAAGAAGGACAAGATGGTTTCACAGAGAGGTTTTGTATTTGTTTTATATCATAGCTGATAAGTATAGAAATTAGTTAATGTTCTAGTTAAGTAATCTAATTAAATTATTAATTTATTTGTTAACTTCAATTTTATTAATATTTTAGTGCAACTTAATATAAAATAATTTTTCAGACAAGAATAGGTATATGTTGCATATTTATCACAGTAAGCAGATTTATCAACTGACTGAAGTTTTTGTAGAATTTATGAAATGAGCTTTTACCTTATAGTTGTTTCCCTTTTTTTTAATAATTATAACTTTTTGAGTTAAAATTATAATCTAACTTAATTTTAGGAGACTCATAAATAATCATAAACAATACAATACACAGTACAAGTAAACATCACACAACACAAATTTATTACAATACAAGTACAAATTGCACAAATATTATGGTGATCGATTCTTTTGTGAATCCCTCTGGTCTGAGGAAGGTGAGCGTGGTTCACCGAAATCGATAACCATAATATGTGTGCATTTTGTACTTGTATTGTAATATATTTCTGCTTATATTGTAATATATTTGTGTTGTGTGACGTTTACTTGTACTGTATATGTACCAACACGTATTAATTAAGCTAATTAAAAAGTTAATACAATACATTACGAGTTTGAATCCCGGGAGGTCCGCTACAAATTTGCTTGATGTGTTTGGACCGTTGTCCTTTAACAACGTTTGTAAATTAAGCTAAATAAATGGTTCCAAACAATTGGCACAAATTTCCCCCCCATATTAAACACTAAAAAATCAAAACTTAAAAATATTACCAGTTTGATTCTCAAATATGTTTTTTTCCATAACTCAAAAACTAGTTACGTTATAGACATGCAATTTTACTAAAATATTATAAATTGTAATTCACATCTTTCCTGAAATTGTTAGAGCCGTGTTTGAGAACAACCCCTTTTTGTATGTTTTGTAACCATAAAAATAAAAAAATTAAAATTTCAAAAAGTGAAAAAACATTCAGGAGATATTGGCTAAATACACCTACATACCAAATTTCATTATAATCAATCCATCCGTTTGGTCCAGTGAAGTGCACATACACACAGACAGACGCACATATGGACAGACACCAAAAATAATTCCGAAAAAACAATTTTTTTGGTTCTTTTTGTTTTTTTTGTTTTTTTGGTTTGGATTTTTAGACCAAATTGTAAAACAAATTTTTTGGCCGATCACAATACTTTCTCTATGATAGCGCATATGGGAGAAAATAAAATGCCTCTGGTGTAAAGACTATAAAAATATACATAAAAATAAACACGCTTATATTAAATTCACACATACATTTACTATAGGGTTTATCATGTTAAAAGGGCATTTATTTGTTCAGTAAAAACAAATGTGGAAGGTAAATCAAGTAAAAACTGTTCGATTTACATATTGTGAAGCAACAGTTACAACAGTCGAACATTCTCCATTCATATTCAAATGGTGGAGTAGAATCATTTTTTAAATAACAATCATTTATAGCTTGCTGCTGTGAAATTCCATTTGTTATATAAATATCTACAGAGTTGGGGTTTTAGTCAGACATTCACACACTTTTATCAGATGGTTTAGTGTTAAATTGAAACCAAACATTTAAGATATGTTTTTCGTGTGCATAAAAAACTTATAGCTTATTTAAATAAAAATATTTCACAACATAAAATGCGTAAAACGTGGCTAAAAAAATAACATACACAGCTGTATCAAAAATATTAAAAACATTGTGAGTTTCACAAAGTAGTATAACAGATTACTGATAGGTTGTTACTGGCTATAGTAACAGTAATTCAAAAATCAATGAAGAATATGTATTAATATTTCTAAGGGTGTTTATAACAAGATAAGAGAGGCTTTATTATTTTGTATCCTGCATTTTATTGTAAACGATACTACTGAAAAGGAGAAACATGATTTGTTTGGATGAAATATGAAGAGTTGTAGTACTTTATATATGATATGTTTGTTCTATACATAAAAAAATCTTAATGCTCGTTTAAATGATAATATTTTACTTAAAAATAGATTTCCACAAACATATTTCACATACAATTAAATATATATATTATTATTTCTAACAGGAACTACTCGTATGAAAGCAGCTCAAGTGTAAAGATAAAAACATAATATTTATATGACATTTTATTTAAAATTTATAATCCAATGACTGTCTTTTTGGAATGTTATTTTGTTAAGAACATAAATGTATATTAATTCTTATCTAAATGACTAACACATTGTAAAGATCATCACACAATTAATTATTGTAAGTGAATCAAACAAGAAATAATAGTGTGGAAGATCTAAGTAAAACAGTCTGCAACATATGTAGCAAATTCAATCCACTTGAATGAAGTCCTTCACGACTTGCTTGATTAATGTTCCAGGAACGCAAATGACAGCACAAACAGCGTGCTTCAGAGAGATTGTCTCATACTTTAGTCGGAGACAAGTCCATCCATCAAACAGCAATGTTACACTAATTGAACATGAACATGCCGAACAAGTTGAAATATAACCAACGCACAGTAGTAACACCTTTTGTATGCGTAAAACGTGGCTAAAAATAAAATAACATACAGCTATATCAAAAATATTAAAAACATTGTGAGTTTCACAAAGTAGTATAACAGATTACTGATAGGTTGTTACTGGCTATAGTAACAGTAAAACAATTTGTATTTTTAGTCTCTAACAAGAGGAAGAAAGAAAAAGAAAAACAATAACAATACATATAAAAAAGAAACTAACAATTATTAAGGAAGAACTTAGTTTAAAAAGTATTGCTAAAATTTTGTTAGTTTTCTTGCCTAAATATAGTTTTCCTGCATGAAAATATTTGTTCATTAAATTGATCTGCTTCCTCCACCTTAAAGTTGCATGTCCTTTCAACTAGTCTTCCTAGACATGTTGACTCATTGGAAACAATTATCTTAAATTTAATAAGCTAACGCAATCGATTAAAGCAAACCATTAATTATTTTATAGTTTTGTAAAGTTACAGAAATGTTTAGTGAGAGTAGGAACAAAACAGTTTTTATTATAAAAACGTATTGTATATTACTTGCTTAGTTATAGTTATATTATAATATATTACATTTATATTGAGAGTAAAAATATATAATTCTATATAATATTATGAAAGACCGCTTACTTGAACAAATGTGTTATAGATATGAAATGCCATTAATACGTAGGTAATTAAACATTTTAAGTAAATATAAATCTTACAAAAAGCATGAAACTTAAAAAAGCAATTTTAAATGAAAATACCTTCTTTTAGTAAACTGATTTTTCAATTTTATTTATTTGTATTTTTCCATAGTTTTTTGAAAATGTTCATGAAAGGCTTCTATTTGAAAAAAAGACATACACTTCGAAACAGAAGAAACTTAAACCGTATCACACCAATAATTAGTTTCTCTATCCTATGTACTTATTGTACTGTTTGTATCCCATGTATTCACTGTACTGTATGTATCCTATTTATTGACTCTACTGTATATATCCTATGTATTGACTGTACTGTAAATATCATATTTATTTACTGTACTGTATATATCACATATATTGACTGTACTGTATGTATCCTATGTATTGAATGTACTGTAAATATAATATGTATTCACTGACTGTATATATCCTATGTATTGACTGTACTGTAAATATCATATTTATTCACTGTACTGTATTTATCCTATGTATTGACTGTACTGTATGTATCCTATGTATTGACTGTACTGTACATATCATATGTATTGATTCTACTGTTTGTATCCTAAGTATTGACTCTAATGTTTGTATCCTATTTATTCACTGTACTGAATATATCCTATGTATTCACTGTGTTGTATGTATTGACTGTACCGTATATATCCTATGTATTGACTCTACTCTATGTATCCTATGTTTTAAATGTACTGTATTTATACTACGTATTGACTGTACTGTATATATCCTATGTATTCACTATACTGTATGTATCCTTTATATTCACTGTACTGTATGTATTGACTGTACCGTATATACTATGTATTCTATGTACTGTATGTATCCTACGTATTGACTGTACTGTACATATCATATGTATTCACTGTACTGTATATATCATGTATATTGTCTCTATTGTTTGTATCCTATTATTCACTGTACTGTTTGTATCCTATTTATTCACTCTAGTGTATGTATCCTACACATTTACTTTAATCGTCAGGTCATATAGTGTTCATTTTCTTAACAAATGAAAGAGAGTTTTAGAACATCTAAGAGATTTATTGAGGAGAAAGGTTATTTTAAAAGTAGTGTTACCTTGAAGCTTTCCAATTTTTTTTTCGTCTAGTCGTTGATTTTTCAAAGACTTCAGCTCTAGTTTCCTAACATACATTGTGTTTGAGGACTGTTCCTTCAAGTTAATTACATTGACTTATGTTTTGTAAATAAGACGGTCTCTGAATTATTTGGTCAGGTTTTTACTTCACGATAGATGGATACTTGTTCAGATTATTGTATAAATATTCCACTAACTTATTTAGTCATTTATTAGATAATTATGTTGTGTAAATACAAAAATTTAAGTGATTCTGAAAAAATAATTTTACTTTCAGTTAAAATAACAACTTAAAAAATAAATTAAAATACCTTGTTGTTGTGAAACTTGTTTTGTATTAAAACAATGTAAATAATACATTCAATGGAAGATAGAGAATTGATATCATGTTTAATTTATGAAAAAGATATCTTTGTTAAGCTTCTTTAAAATTGATTCTTCTTAAAGAATTATATTTGATTAGGAGCTTTGACATTGAACTACAGTTATCATCCTGTTGGCAACAGGAAATAAATTAATATGATTTGGATTTATAAATAATTTTTGAAACGTATACAAAATGTACGTCCTACACCATGCTTGAACAAAGCTGCCAGCTTGTTATCAGTCTATTTCTGTGCTAACGATCGGAACGCATGAATTCCTCAAACTAAAAGGCTCTCTTATCTGTCGAGTTTGCACTGACAGATTCACTCAGTACAACATTTAAAATGACAAAACAACAGTAAAAATAAATATATCCATGGAGAGGTTAATAATTTGATGATACTAACTATTTTACAGAATAATTGAAAACAATATCCGTAATCAGTCACAGTTTTTATTATGAGGTTGTCATTTTGCATCTGGAATAAAAAATAAAAATAAATAAATATTGCTTTACGAGTTTCTTTGCAAGCCTTTTCAAGATATTTCCTGATTAAATATAAACTTGTTTTCTGTAATAGAGGAAAATCAATCACATAAGGAACATAACATGTTAAAACGAAAAACGGACTATTTATTCTTTTTCAGTGATTATTCTTAGTTTTTCAGTAAAACTTTTATAATATTTCATAGTTTCAGTCAACGATATAATAATTTTAAAACACATGATAGTGATGTAAATAAGATAATTAAAGTTGGATTTAATGAGGTTAAAAAACTGTATCTTTGCAAATAAGATCACAACTTCTTTATTAGTTTTTCTTATTTACAACTTTGAAGGCTATTGTAACTATCGAAAACTGAAACTTAAGTATTTCCTTATATTCTTTGTTCACTATAAACATTTTAATGTTGTACATCACTCCTTATTTCAACTTCATACTATTTGTAGCTATCAATCAAATTGGTTGATTTATTTAATCTTTAGTACGTGGTGACTTATGTAACCCTCTTATTTTATCATAAACTGTGTCAAATCCAAAAGATACAAAATCATCCAAATTATTTTTCTGTCTCGTATGAATTTTCCAGGATAAGTTGATTAAAGACAGCAAAGTGATTTGGAAAACTGTCAATAAAAATGTTCATTTTAGTCTGTTTCCTAATTGATGATAATTTAATCAATTTTAATTGCCTTATAAAACATTCTGAAACTAATTATTAAAGCTTTAATTAATTCAATACATATTTAAAAAGAATGATTACGTAATTGGATGAAAAACTACAAAATTCAAACATTTCTACAAAGTCATCTTTTTATTACTTTACAATATAAATTGAAACGAAGTTCCCGTCCTAGAACCAAATGTAATTTCGTCGCTCTGTTATTGACATAGAAAGGGTCTCTTTGTTATGTGTAGAGTGTTCATCCTATATGTATAAACAAATATAGCGTGTGCTATATATATATATATATTTAGTAGATAATTGAATTGGATTGGCTAATTGTACATAATTAAGTTAGATATTACTGTACGTGTATGGGAAGGTGGGTGGGTCAATACCACTGTACGTGTACGTGGTATTGTACTGTACATGGGTATAATATATCACAATTCTCAACAGATTTAAAATACAATTTCAAGAAATGTACGTTTTTCTACTATTAAAATGAGTAGAAGACGACAATAATTTAAAAATACGACTCTACCACACGTCCACTACATGCAAGACCCTCTCACACATCCACTACACACACGTACGTCCCTCATACACGTTCACTACATATACGACTGACTCATATCCACTACATGTACGGCTCTCCCACACATTCACTACAAGTACGACTCTCCCTTACGTCCACTACATGTATGATTCTCCCACATGTCCACTACATGTACGGCCCTCTCACACGTCCACTACACACACGTACGTCCCTCATACATACGTGTGGGAGAATCTCCTGACCCACCAGCCCATCTATACACGTACAGTAGTATTGACCTACCAGCCCACCTCTACACGTACAGTAGTATTGACCCACCAGCCCACCTCTACACGTACAGTGGTATTGACTCACCAGTCCACCTAAACAAATACATTAGTAACCAAAAACGAGTCCTTTAAATAATCATTACCATTTCACTTAAAAACAAAAATCACGACTGTATCAATACAGTGTGGGCCATAAGTAAGTTGTCATAAACCGAGCTCCTCCAATACATTTTGACAATTGAACTCTCTGCCACTCTATGCTGTAAGAACAATATAACTCTTAGAGTATTGAAGATAAACAAACATGTTTTCTATCTTGAAAAAAAGTATTAACTAACCAAAAACATATGCCATATATAAACTAGGACAAGGTCTTATTCAGAAGTTGTAGAAGTTCTTCAGGTGAATCCAGTTATGGAGATTTAAATAAAATATTATTGTGTTGCTTAGTTTAGTTTTTATTGCCATTTAATTTCTTTGATGAAAAATGTTTAGTTGAAAATTATTCCTAATCACATTCTGTTCATTTTACGATAGTAAAATAGTAACTGATAAATATTCCTAAGTCCTTTTTAACAGTTACAGGCCTTAACGCCATTGAAACAGTTTGATATCATCTTAACTCATTTTATGTACTCTGAGTACCTATACATATATTGTTGTTTTTAGTAAAACATGCAAAATGTTCCACCCTTTCTACCGACCTACAAAAATACTAACATTTGCTATATCTGTAGCAAATAGTTTTTTAATTAAGATAATACGTGTTGGTACATTTACAGTACAAGTAAACGTCACTCAACACAAATATATTACAATATAAGCACAAAATGCACAAATATATCAAACTACAAGGACAACATGCACAAATATACTTTAGTACAAGTACAAATTTCACATATATAGTACAATACAAGCATAAAATACACAAAGCAGAATTTATTGTGAATCCCTCTGATCTGAGGAAAGTGAACGTAGTTCGCCGAAATCAATCACCATAATATTTGTGAACTTTGTACGTTTATTGTAAATATTTGTGAATTTTGTGCTTTTATTCCGCTATTTTGGTAGCCCATCAAGAACCAAGGTATAAATATCTTGTATTTAATATAATGTTTAATTTGTTCGATTCAGCAAAACATTTATGGTCGCAAAATTAATGTAATTTCAAGCCACAAAAGTTTATGAGTCATCAGACTCCATATTGTTGCCAACTTAATGTACTATCTTGAATGCTGTAAAACATCTTTTGGATTTAATGGGTAGATGCAGATGTTTTATTTAGAAATAAATAATATTTATATCCCTCATTGTTAAATTAGTTTACTGACAAAAAAATATCTTATTTACCATTGGACAAGTATATCTATTTGTATTGGTTAATGTTACTTGAACATTGAAGGTACAAATAATGTGTCCTGAACAATAATAATATATACAGAATTCGTTACTTAAAATTATTGGTGATTAACTAAAAACGATGTTAACTCCATGGGGTTTGCTAATTATTGTTCGTTTTAAATGACAAGAGTGGGTGAAACCATTGATATTGTATAAGTTTTCTTTACCTACAGTTATTTTTCCAGTTAGTATGTGGCACACCATCTTACATGATGTTCTTGATTTTGATTTGTAAATCGCACTTATTGCTTTTTTAATAGTCTTACTATTGTTTTTGTTACACAGGATTCATAGCCCCGTATCTGTACAGGATAAGTCAAAAAAATATGGATAGACCAGTACATAGAAAGCTGTTTAAAGAGTGGAAGTGTGACCAAAATAAGATAGTCCGGATAACGGAAACGCCAGTGAATATTCTCTTTGATATATTTTCTACGTGAGCAGAATAATTAAAATTTACATTTAAAGTTAAACCGAACTTTAATTTTTCCTGTGTATTTATTTTAGAGCTGTCCAACAATAGATTGAGATCACATCGAGAATTCGAATTTCTCAAATAAAACTCCACAAAGGCAGTTTTATCCAAATTCACTATAATTAAATTGTTACTAAACCAATCTAAAATAGTTATCCTGAACGAAAAAGCATTCAACATAAGTGTATTTCTGCACATATTTGATAAAGAAAGTGTAATATCATCGGTACACAAGCAGACATTTATTTTTTAAGCTACAGCCGATGTCATTAATAAATAATTAAAAGATGATTGGCCCTAATATAGAACCTTGAAGGAATCCTGATTTCACCATTTCATCAATTATGATTGAGCCTGTCACAATCAGCCGAGGTCATCTAAATTTGATATTTAAAATTTTTGTAATATAAGAAGGCGGCCATTAGAAGGAAGAAAACTACTTGCGAATCATGCTTCTAATACCAAGATGGTCAATTTTATCCAAAAATAAACTATGGCTACCAAATACATAGTACATGGGGGATAGTAAATGGTTTTTAAAGAAGTTCATCATTAAGTTGCAATTTTTTGAATAACTGAATTTTATATCCTCTTAAAACAATGGTCAACGGTGGATGAGAAATGAGAGTACATATGATTAGTGTCAGAACAGTTAAGTATTCCAGCACAGGACTTCTGACCAAGAAAACGTTGGAAAAGTGAGATATTTGATTGTAAAAAAACCTAACTCGTATTTAGCGTTTTAACCTCCCCTTAGTAGCATGCAAATTTGGAAACCCCTTAATTAATGACCAAGTCTAATTCAAATGACGTTAGGTATCCCGTTTGAATAGAGCAGTGGTTTTATTCAAAAAAAATTTTTTTATAAAAAAAATGCACTGTCTTACCGAATAAGCAGAATAGAAACTAAACTCGTGTTCACACATGCTTCCATACAAACAAATATACAAGTACGTGGTATCATGAACGCCATAGATACATTTTACTAAGAAAAAGTCATAATAATGCTTACTTTGTAATATCGTATGACATTGTAAAAGATTGTTTCACAAATTTCAATATAATACAGCTACCTCAAACAACTTATCAACTAGGTCTTATACGTGAAGCTTGAGTTTAACTTGTTAAGTCAATAAAGTTTATGAGTTGGCCAAACTCCAGACTCAAACTCTCCTTGTGTATTTGGCTGCCTCAATTATCATCAAACTGTAAAGTGATTACTTACAAGTTACAAAAAAGTTTCTAACATCTAAAAAAGTTTAATTAATATATTTTAAATAAAAACAAACTGCATTTTACTAAATTTTCGGTTATTAATAATACCATTGCAATGTAACTAGAAGACACTCCTGTAAGCTTCTCTTGCCAACCCCGCTCGTCCCTGTTAATTTTAACTTGATATAGCTAATTATTATCATTACATTTAATCTGTAACTTACCACCATAACAGGTCAATAATCTCTGTTAACTTCAAGGAAACATGACCTTCACAAGGTAGTAAAGACTGTTTGACAATAAGTACCTTCGGCCTCAGTAATACTAGTTGGTAGTAGGCCTAAATCTCACATGCTGCGTTCGTAACACCTCGGCATTCAGCCTCGGTTTTTTATTACCTTCAGATTAGTAGGTAACCTGTAATATACGATTTTTTGTTTAGTAAAAGCAACAGAATAAATATTTAGTATTGTTTTACAGCTGTTTTATAAATGACAAAAAATCCGACAGCCCTAAATCCACAATTAAATATTCAATGTTTTCACCATTATAAACATTACAATCATAAATAGCTATTATTAATGAAAACACTGTAGTGATACAAATCCCAGCTTCATGAGCTAAATTTTCTCAGTTCGATCCCAATCAGAGTCAATACATTTTGAGAAGGATCAGCTGATAATCACCGGCTGTTCATTTGTCATTGGGCTATTAATTAATGACACTTTCTAAGGAATAGTCGGCCTTAGTTTGTAACAATGACTACATTCACTCATCTACACTCATCACACTCATTCGAATCCATATTCGCCCATATCTTGACGATCGGCGTCTTATGAATAATTAAATAAACATTTTAGAGCCTGTGGAGTAGAGCATAGGTAATTTATTTTGCATTTCTGAAATTTTTCCCAGCGTCCATCTAATATAAGAACCATAAAGCTTTAAAATTAATCTAATAAAGCCAACTTTTCACTATCGTAAATCGAGACATTTCATGGAACTATGTCCCTAAGTAAAATTATAATAGCCTCTTGATAATTTTGAAGTTACAATTTTATCAATAAATTGAATTTAACTTCAACCAAAGTATTCACTATATGAAGATGATGGAGTAATTGGTTGGTAGCGTGGTTGGTTAAAGCCCAGATACACAAGCTAAGGGTTCTCAGTTCGATTCCAATCAGAGTCGTAACAAATGTTGAAAGAGATCAGCTGATAACCACCGGCTGTTGTTCATTTGTAATTGGGCTTTAAATAATTAATGCCACTTTATAAGCAATAGTCGGCCTTAGTTTGTAATAATTACTACATTCGCTCATCAGAACTCGGCCCATTCATTAGAATTCTCGAAGCCCCCATATTTGCCAATATTTTGGCGATCAGCGTCTTACGAACTACAACTACAACAAAATAAAATAATTTTGTCAACTACAAACTCATCATATGACAGATAAGTATTGCAATACACATTGTTACCATTCCATTACATACGAAGGCGGGAACAAATAAATTATTAGAAGTCTGAGATAGCACAAAGGTAAACTCAATCTTGCCATATTCAAGAGAATAGAGATAGCATTTAAGGAAATGGATACATAAAAATAAGGAAATAAAATGCGGACAGAGTAATAAAACATAAACATAAGGGGAAATAAACTTGTAAATGTTGTTCCACGAGCTCTATGTTGTGTGTTATTTATATTAAGTTATTATATAGTTATTGAAAATTCAACTTTACATTCATTAAAGATGTGTTTATAGCGACTATACAATATCAATTATGTTTGAAGATGGGTTAAAAAAGCAGTAATTCTTTTATTTTTCTGAAGCAAACATCAGTTCAGACTTTTACCATTGATTTTATACACACACATAGATTTTAACCCAAAGTTAAATATTGTGTCTCATATTATCAGCTGTTTTTGTGGTCCATTTTGAAGCGCTAGTGAAGTCCCATATAAATGTAATGCAGTTCTAACCAGCTGTGGACGTAGACCTCTGTAACCAAATCATAGGCACAAGATATTCCTATTAGATGAGATGTATATTGTTGTTGTATATAATCAAGACTTTTATATAACAATGTTCTTATTTTTTTGTAATTGGTAATTTATAATATCTTAATAGTAATATGCAATATTATATACCAAAATAAACAATTAAGTAAAGCAAAATTGAAAAGACTTATACATGCTTCGCTATGGCTTGAAAAGCACAATATCTTGGAACTGTCTGAGGGTTTCAGTGGAGCACTCTATGAGATAGCCTCGAACTTTACTGGAAAGTCAAGTCAGTGCTTTAGAAAGTTTTCTGTTGGGAAAACTTACAAACCAGAGTGTTAAAGTTCTGGGTTAATATTTCCTTACAGCCAGATCCTCTCTCATAACGTCGGCAATAATTGTTTACTAAGACATACTTAAACTTAACTTGTATCTCAGCAAGTTTTCTGTTAGCAAAGTTACAAACCAAAGTGTTTAAGTTCTAGTTTATACTTCCTTGTGGACAATATTAATTCTACGCTCCTTCACAATCTTGGCAATAATTGTTTACTAAGACATACTTGAACTTAACTTGTATCTCAGCAAGTTATCTGTTAGCAAAGTTATAAACCAAAGTGTTTAAGTTCTAGTTTTATACTTCCTTGTGGACAAGATTAATTCTACGCTCCTTCACAATCTTGGCAATAATTGTTTACTAAGACATACTTGAACTTAACTTGTATCTCAGCAAGTTATCTGTTAGGAAAGTTATAAACCAAAGTGTTTAAGTTCTAGTTTTATACTTCCTTGTGGACAAGATTAATTCTACGCTCCTTCACAATCTCGGCAATAATTGTTTACTAAGACATACTTGAACTTAACTTGTATCTCAGCAAGTTTTCTGTTAACAAAGTTACAAACCAAAGTGTTTAAGTTCTAGTTTATACTTCCTTGTGGACAAGATTAATTCTACGCTCCTTCACAATCTCGGCAATAATTGTTTACTAAGACATACTTGAACTTAACTTGTATCTTAGCAAGTTTTCTGTTAACAAAGTTACAAACCAAAGTGTTTAAGTTCTAGTTTATACTTCCTTGTGGACAAGATTAATTCTACGCTACTTCAAAATCTTTGCAATAATTGTTTACTAAGACATACGTAAACTTAACTTGTATCTTAGCAAGTTTTCTGTTAACAAAGTTACAAACCAAAGTGTTTAAGTTCTAGTTTATACTTCCTTGTGGACAAGCTTAATTCTACGCTACTTCAAAATCTTTGCAATACTTGTTTACTAAGACATACGTAAACTTAACTTGTATCTTAGCAAGTTTTCTGTTAGCAAAGTTACAAACCAAAGTGTTTAAGTTCTAGTTTATACTTCCTTGTGGACAAGATTAATTCTACGCTCCTTCACAATCTCGGCAATAATTTTTTACTAGACATACTTGAACTTAACTTGTATCTCAGCAAGTTTTCTGTTAGCAAAGTTACAAACCAAAGTGTTTAAGTTCTAGTTTATACTTCCTTGTGGACAAGATTAATTCTACGCTACTTCAAAATCTTTGCAATAATTGTTTACTAAGACATACGTAAACTTAACTTGTATCTTAGCAAGTTTTCTGTTAGCAAAGTTACAAACCAAAGTGTTTAAGTTCTAGTTTATACTTCCTTGTGGACAAGATTAATTCTACGCTACTTCAAAATCTTTGCAATAATTGTTTACTAGACATACTTGAACTTAACTTGTATCTCAGCAAGTTTTCTGTTAGCAAAGTTACAAACCAAAGTGTTTAAGTTCTAGTTTATACTTCCTTGTGGACAATATTAATTCTACGCTCCTTCACAATCTCGGCAATAATTGTTTACTAAGACATACTTGAACTTAACTTGTATCTTAGCAAGTTTTCTGTTAACAAAGTTACAAACCAAAGTGTTTAAGTTCTAGTTTATACTTCCTTGTGGACAAGATTAATTCTACGCTCTTTCACAATCTTGGCAATACTTGTTTACTAAGACATACTTGAACTTAACTTGTATCTTAGCAAGTTTTCTGTTAGCAAAGTTACAAACCAAAGTGTTTAAGTTCTAGTTTATACTTCCTTGTGGACAATATTAATTCTACGCTCCTTCACAATCTTGGCAATACTTGTTTACTAAGACATACTTGAACTTAACTTGTGTCTTAGCAAGTTTTCTGTTAGCAAAGTTACAAACCAAAGTGTTTAAGTTCTAGTTTATACTTCCTTGTGGACAAGATTAATTCTACGCTCTTTCACAATCTTGGCAATAATTGTTTACTAAGACATACTTGAACTTAACTTGTATCTCAGCAAGTTTTCTGTTAGCAAAGTTACAAACCAAAGTGTTTAAGTTCTAGTTTATACTTCCTTGTGGACAAGATTAATTCTACGCTCCTTCACAATCTTGGCAATAATTAATTGTTTACTAACATATGCTTGAACTTTACTTGAACTTTGAGTCTGGTGTTTTAAAAATATTTCCGTTGGTAAAATCAGAAGTTCTTGTTTGTATTTCCAAGGCTAATTCGATATTCTGTCTTAACTTCAGTAATATCTTTTTACACAACATCACACAAACAAACAAATCTCTTTCAAGTGGCATGTTTGGGGCTCAGTCCTTCTCTAACTAAAGGGACATATAGGTTTAAGAGAGATTCTGTTAAATAATTATTGGTTATATTTTTTTCACTTGGTAGGTATATGCCCTAAATAAAAATAACATAGCATTACTTATGTGTGAAAATAAAATAAAATTATTTAAAACAAAACTTATATATTTCAAACTATAATAAACAGTTTGCTTAAATAACCATTTTTTGTTTTAACTTTGAATAAATGTTCTATAAAAATTATTTTCTACCGAACTTCTCAAATACTTGATACCTTTTTGACATATTGCATTACGTTGTTTTTGTCCACGAAATAGTTTTAAATTTACGAGTTTTACCATCAAATTACACTGAAATAAAACAAATCCAGAACATCCTAGATATTTTACATTTCTAAAATAAAGTTTCTTTGTGGATTATCAATAAGACATTTTTATGTCATATACAAAGAATCCATTGATAAGGATTAACGGTTTGATTTGATGAATAATTCAATTTTCGATATCACCCTTTTGCCATTGAGCTTTGAGGTTAACTATCATCATTACTGTCAATCTGAAAAGCTGAATAATTAATGCAATTCTGCAATTCAATTGGTACATTAAGTAAGACCTATTGGTCAGTAACTAATATAACTATGACATATTGGTCAGTAACTAATACAACTGTGACATATTGGTCAGTGACTAATATAACTGTGACATATTGGTCAGTAACTAATATAACTATGACATATTGGTCAGTAACTAATACAACTGTGACATATTGGTCAGTGACTAATATAACTGTGACATATTGGTCAGTAACTAATACAAATGTGACATATTGGTCAGTGACTAATATAACTGTGACATATTGGTCAGTGACTAATATAACTATGACATATTGGTCAGTGACTAATATAACTATGACATATTGGTCAATGACTAATACAACTGTGACATATTGGTCAGTAACTAATATAAATGTGACATATTGGTCAGTAACTAATACAACTGTGACATATTGGTCAGTGACTAATATAACTGTGACATATTGGTCAGTAACTAATATAAATGTGACATATTGGTCAGTAACTAATATAACTATGACATATTGGTCAGTGACTAATATAAATGTGACATATTGGTCAGTGACTAATATAACTGTGACATATTGGTCAGTGACTAATACAACTGTGACATATTGGTCAGTAACTAATATAAATGTGACATATTGGTCAGTAACTAATATAACTATGACATATTGGTCAGTAACTAATATAAATGTGACATATTGGTCAGTAACTAATATAACTATGACATATTGGTCAGTGAATAATATAACTGTGACATATTGGTCAGTGATTAATATAACTATCACATATTGGTCAGTAACTAATATAACTATGACATATTGGTCAGTGACTAATATAACTATGACATATTGGTCAGTGACTAATATAACTGTGACATATTGGTCAGTAACTAATATAACTATGACATATTGGTCAGTGACTAATATAACTGTGACATTTTGGTCAGTAACTAATACAACTGTGACATATTGGTCAGTAACTAATATAACTATGACTTATTGGTCAGTAAATAATATAACTATGACCTATTGGTCAGTAACTAATATAAATATGACCCATTGGTCAGTAACTAAAATAAGTAAGACCTATTAGTCACTAACTAATAGACTATAACTGTGATCTATTGGTCTAACCAATATGACTATGGCCTATTGGTCAGTAACTAAAAGAATTATGACCTATTGATCACTAACTAATATAACTGTGATCTATTGTTCTCTAACTAATATGACTATGACCTATTGGTCAGTAAATAATATAACTATGATCTATTGGTCAGTAACTAACATAACTATAACCTATTGGTCACTAACTAATATAACTGTGTACTATTTTTCTCTAACTAATATTACTTTGCAAAATAATATTAGGACTCTACCTATTTGCAAAATATTTCGCATCCTGTTAACTGAAATGTTTTCTATTTAACTAAGGTCTTTTAAAATATTTTTCATTAATTTTTGTTTAGTTAAAACATTTATTATTGATCTATCATTTGTTGAAACTGTTGATATTGACAAATATTGGGAAAAAGGAAAAGATTTACAGTTGTTGAAAATATTTATTTAACATAGGGCTTACAAATTTAACATGTACAAATATGTGCAGAGCATTGTCTTAATACTTGATGTCAAACAGTCTTTACTACCATGTGTCCTTGAAGTTAACAGAGATTATTGACCTGGTATGGTGGTAAGTTTACCAGCAGATATTGATATGTAAAGCACTGCCACAGATCAAAAATGCACAGCATGTTTTACCATTTAGCACACACTGAAACATAATGTCGAATGTTACTATATTAACAAAACTAATGTGCTAACGGTAAGAGTTTGCAATTAATTGCAAAACATTCTCTTTAATGGTAAAGTGCATTAGTTATGAATTAAATTACAGTAAACTGACTCTATGGAGGAAGAATAACTAACGGCCATTGCTAAATTATGCTAATATATTTTGTTTCGTGTTTCTTGTCAAAAAGTACCACTATAGAAACATTTTAGTTTATGGGTTGATAATTGAATGTTACATAAAACAAAATATAGTTTAAGTTAACATTTTGTTTATTTATTAGTTTATTAATTAAGTGTCAACTTTTATAATATAATACAATGTGACACAGTAGAGTCTATTTCACTTTAATATTTTTAGAAACACTTATTAGTAGATCCTCAAAATCAAAATTGGACAAAATATATTAAGGGAAATAATTACCTGATTATTTTTACATAAATTGAGCTTACAATCAAATTTTAATTAGTTTTTGAATCACATTTTTGGAATTTATAGAATTTATTTATATCTTTAAAAAAATCATCAACATTAAAATGCTGACACTATAATTAATATAAAAATAGTATATAATTGGAAACAAATTAGTCTGTTTCCACTGGTTGGCAGTAAGTGGCTAATTTTTCAATGTTCAGACTGTACGTAGTGAAACCCTTTTTTATAAAGTAATTTTACTTATCAACAAAGTGCTTTTTCCTGTATCTTCTTTAATTTTATTTCCCTATTAGCGTTAGAGTATGAGTGGCATTAATATTTAAAAATTTAATACCTAGAAAAGTCACTTAATGGTGATTTTGGATTGTTGAAAAGGCCTACTATTTCCCAATAACAATAAAGAGTTGGCAGAGGCTGTCGGTCATGTTGGTTTTAATCCCATAAGAACAATTTGTTTTGTGAATCCATTTTTTTTTGTTATTTATTGACCAACAGTTGTATGTGACGTGTCATTTTTTAGGTTAAAATATTGCAAATTGAGTTTTATTTTAATATTTTGAACACATACACCTGGTTTTGAAAAAAAGGTAAAAATAAAAATTTCTAAATATAAATTTGTTTTCTATAAACCTAATTAGGAATTAGCAAAGCCATTCCAACGCGAAATTTAATTCTTGATCAAATGCTATTTGTTTGGAAAAATTCCGTTTAAAAATAAATATTTGATTTGGATAAGCGTGATCGTATGTCCCGTTCGAAAATAACACCGTTCTTACGTCATTAAAATCAACATTGCCAACATCCTCTGCAGACTCTTAAACTAGCTAAGAAATATTTTATCTATCATTCTGCTCAAAGAGACGATTGAAAACAAGATAATAACCCAAATAACAAAGAAAAAAATTAAAGGTAATAAAAATAGCAAAAACATCAGTTTTGGGTCCCGATAAATAATGTATACAGGCATATGTAAAATAATAGCTTAATTTAAAGATATTAGAAACAAAAACATAAAGTAATAACTTACTAGAGCTTGAAGACACAATACAAAATACGAGACATATTCCGACAATAATAACACTCTACAGTCTAATAACTAAGTAAAAATGAGCCTTCTTAATAGTCGGCGAGTGATAAGAACTTCTCTGAACTTCTTGCCTCTCTGATATTGAAGGCGCTGATTTGCATCGAAACATTACAAGTAATATAGGTACACTACATGATTTGTGCTGTTTCCATGGAAATAAGCCTTCAATATCACAAAGGCTAGAAGTTCAGAGGACTTCTTGTGACTCGCAGTCTACACTAAAAATACATAATTTTTACACCAGCATGAACATTAAAAACACAAACAGCTGTTGTATGTATCAGTAACAACATTGTTGTGATAACAAATCATTGTATTTTATAGAGCCAGTGGGGTGAAACCCACGTTATTTTTTAGATTATTTATGATATTTTGCCCACAGTTCTGGCCACTAACCTTAAAAATTAATTTAACCTTAAAAAGGCTGTCTTATATTTCCATAGCTCGAGAATATTCACTTACATATTACATGTTTTGATAATAATTAGCTATAACAAGTTAATATTATTTGTAAAGTTCCAGTCTCTGAGGACTATATTTAAACTAATACCCATAATAAGTTTGAAGTGCAACATATGACCGACCTCTGAGCTTTCCTTCCCCTCGTTAAACTAAACTAATACCCATAATAAGTTTGAAGTGCAACATATGACCGACCTCTGAGCTTTCCTTCCCCTCAGTAAACTAAACTAATACCCATAATAAGTTTGAAGTGCAACATATGACCGACCTCTGAGCTTTCCTTCCCCTCAGTAAACTAAACTAATACCCATAATAAGTTTGAAGTGCAACATATGACCGGCCTCAGAGCTTTCCTTCCCCTCAGTAAACTAAACTAATACCCATAATAAGTTTGAAGTGCAACCTAGGACCGGCCTCTGGGCTTTCCTTCCCCTCAGTAAACTAAACTAATACCCATAATAAGTTTGAAGTGCAACATATGACCGGCCTCAGAGCTTTCCTTCCCCTCAGTAAACTAAACTAATACCCATAATAAGTTTGAAGTGCAACATATGACCGACCTCTGAGCTTTCCTTCCCCTCAGTAAACTAAACTAATACCCATAATAAGTTTGAAGTGCAACATATGACCGGCCTCAGAGCTTTCCTTCCCCTCAGGAAACTAAACTAATACCCATAATAAGTTTGAAGTGCAACATATGACCGACCTCTGAGCTTTCCTTCCCCTCAGTAAACTAAACTAATACCCATAATAAGTTTGAAGTGCAACATATGACCGGCCTCAGAGCTTTCCTTCCCCTCAGTAAACTAAACTAATACCCATAATAAGTTTGAAGTGCAACATATGACCGACCTCTGAGCTTTCCTTCCCCTCAGTAAACTAAACTAATACCCATAATAAGTTTGAAGTGCAACATATGACCGGCCTCAGAGCTTTCCTTCCCCTCAGTAAACTAAACTAATACCCATAATAAGTTTGAAGTGCAACATATGACCGACCTCTGAGCTTTCCTTCCCCTCAGTAAACTAAACTAATACCCATAATAAGTTTGAAGTGCAACATATGACCGGCCTCAGAGCTTTCCTTCCCCTCAGTAAACTAAACTAATACCCATAATAAGTTTGAAGTGCAACCTAGGACCGGCCTCTGGGCTTTCCTTCCCCTCAGTAAACTAAACTAATACCCATAATAAGTTTGAAGTGCAACATATGACCGGCCTCAGAGCTTTCCTTCCCCTCAGTAAACTAAACTAATACCCATAATAAGTTTGAAGTGCAACATATGACCGACCTCTGAGCTTTCCTTCCCCTCAGTAAACTAAACTAATACCCATAATAAGTTTGAAGTGCAACATATGACCGGCCTCAGAGCTTTCCTTCCCCTCAGTAAACTAAACTAATACCCATAATAAGTTTGAAGTGCAACATATGACCGACCTCTGAGCTTTCCTTCCCCTCAGTAAACTAAACTAATACCCATAATAAGTTTGAAGTGCAACATATGACCGGCCTCAGAGCTTTCCTTCCCCTCAGTAAACTAAACTAATACCCATAATAAGTTTGAAGTGCAACATATGACCGACCTCTGAGCTTTCCTTCCCCTCAGTAAACTAAACTAATACCCATAATAAGTTTGAAGTGCAACATATGACCGACCTCTGAGCTTTCCTTCCCCTCAGTAAACTAAACTAATACCCATAATAAGTTTGAAGTGCAACATATGACCGGCCTCTGAGCTTTCCTTCCCCTCAGTAAACTAAACTAATACCCATAATAAGTTTGAAGTGCAACATATGACCGACCTCTGAGCTTTCCTTCCCCTCAGTAAACTAAACTAATACCCATAATAAGTTTGAAGTGCAACATATGACCGACCTCTGAGCTTTCCTTCCCCTCAGTAAACTAAACTAATACCCATAATAAGTTTGAAGTGCAACATATGACCGACCTCAGAGCTTTCCTTCCCCTCAGTAAACTAAACTAATACCCATAATAAGTTTGAAGTGCAACATATGACCGACCTCTGAGCTTTCCTTCCCCTCAGTAAACTAAACTAATACCCATAATAAGTTTGAAGTGCAACATATGACCGGCCTCAGAGCTTTCCTTCCCCTCAGTAAACTAAACTAATACCCATAATAAGTTTGAAGTGCAACATATGACCGACCTCTGAGCTTTCCTTCCCCTCAGTAAACTAAACTAATACCCATAATAAGTTTGAAGTGCAACATATGACCGGCCTCAGAGCTTTCCTTCCCCTCAGTAAACTAAACTAATACCCATAATAAGTTTGAAGTGCAACCTAGGACCGGCCTCTGGGCTTTCCTTCCCCTCAGTAAACTAAACTAATACTCATAATAAGTTTGAAGTGCAACATATGACCGGCCTCAGAGCTTTCCTTCCCCTCAATAAACTAAACTAATAGCCTTGATAAGTTTGAAGTGCAACATATGACCGGCCTCAGAGCTTTCCTTCCCCTCAGTAAACTAAACTAATACCCATAATAAGTTTGAAGTGCAACCTAGGACCGGCCTCTGGGCTTTCCTTCCCCTCAGTAAACTAAACTAATACCCATAATAAGTTTGAAGTGCAACATATGACCGGCCTCAGAGCTTTCCTTCCCCTCAGTAAACTAAACTAATATCCTTGATAAGTTTGAAGTGCAACATATGACCGGCCTCAGAGCTTTCCTTCCCCTCAGTAAACTAAACTAATACCCATAATAAGTTTGAAGTGCAACATATGACCGGCCTCAGAGCTTTCCTTCCCCTCAGTAAACTAAACTAATACCCATAATAAGTTTGAAGTGCAACCTAGGACCGGCCTCTGGGCTTTCCTTCCCCTCAGTAAACTAAACTAATACTCATAATAAGTTTGAAGTGCAACATATGACCGGCCTCAGAGCTTTCCTTCCCCTCAATAAACTAAACTAATACCCATGATAAGTTTCAAGTGCAACATATGACCGACCTCTGAGCTTTCCTTCCCCTCAGTAAACTAAACTAATACCCATAATAAGTTTGAAGTGCAACATATGACCGGCCTCAGAGCTTTCCTTCCCCTCAGTAAACTAAACTAATACTCATAATAAGTTTGAAGTGCAACATATGACCGGCCTCAGAGCTTTCCTTCCCCTCAGTAAACAAAACTAATACCCTTGATAAGTTTGAAGTGCAACCTAGGACCGGCCTCTGGGCTTTCCTTCCCCTCAGTAAACTAAACTAATACTCATAATAAGTTTGAAGTGCAACATATGACCGGCCTCAGAGCTTTCCTTCCCCTCAATAAACTAAACTAATACCCATGATAAGTTTGAAGTGCAACATATGACCAGCCTCTGGGCTTTCCTTCCCCTCAGTAAACTAAACTAATACTCATAATAAGTTTGAAATGCAACATATGACCGGCCTCAGAGCTTTCCTTCCCCTCAGTAAACAAACCTAATACCCTTGATAAGTTTGAAGTGCAACCTAGGACCGGACTCTGGGCTTTCCTTCCCCTCAGTAAACAAAACTAATACCCTTGATAAGTTTGAAGTGCAACATATGACCGGCCTCAGAGCTTTCCTTCCCCTCAATAAACTAAACTAATACCCATGATAAGTTTGAAGTGCAACATATGACTGGCCTCAGAGCTTTCCTTCCCCTCAGTAAACTAAACTAATACCCATAATAAGTTTGAAGTGCAACATATGACCGGTCTCTGAGCTTTCCTTCCCCTCAGTAAACTAAACTAATACCCTTGATAAGTTTGAAGTGCAACCTAGGACCGGCCTCTGAGCTTTCCTTCCCCTCAGTAAACTAAACTAATACACTTGATAAGTTTGAAGTGCAACATATGACCGGCCTCTGAGCTTTCCTTCCCCTCAGTAAACTAAATTAATACCCTTGATAAGTTTGAAGTGCAACATATGACCGGCCTCTGAGCTTTCCTTCCCCTCAGTAAACTAAACTAATACCCATAATAAGTTTGAAGTGCAACATATGACCGACCTCTGAGCTTTCCTTCCCCTCAGTAAACTAAACTAATACCCATAATAAGTTTGAAGTGCAACATATGACCGGCCTCAGAGCTTTCCTTCCCCTCAGTAAACTAAACTAATACCCATAATAAGTTTGAAGTGCAACATATGACCGACCTCTGAGCTTTCCTTCCCCTCAGTAAACTAAACTAATACCCATAATAAGTTTGAAGTGCAACATATGACCGGCCTCAGAGCTTTCCTTCCCCTCAGTAAACTAAACTAATACCCATAATAAGTTTGAAGTGCAACCTAGGACCGGCCTCTGGGCTTTCCTTCCCCTCAGTAAACTAAACTAATACTCATAATAAGTTTGAAGTGCAACATATGACCGGCCTCAGAGCTTTCCTTCCCCTCAATAAACTAAACTAATAGCCTTGATAAGTTTGAAGTGCAACATATGACCGGCCTCAGAGCTTTCCTTCCCCTCAGTAAACTAAACTAATACCCATAATAAGTTTGAAGTGCAACCTAGGACCGGCCTCTGGGCTTTCCTTCCCCTCAGTAAACTAAACTAATACCCATAATAAGTTTGAAGTGCAACATATGACCGGCCTCAGAGCTTTCCTTCCCCTCAGTAAACTAAACTAATATCCTTGATAAGTTTGAAGTGCAACATATGACCGGCCTCAGAGCTTTCCTTCCCCTCAGTAAACTAAACTAATACCCATAATAAGTTTGAAGTGCAACATATGACCGGCCTCAGAGCTTTCCTTCCCCTCAGTAAACTAAACTAATACCCATAATAAGTTTGAAGTGCAACCTAGGACCGGCCTCTGGGCTTTCCTTCCCCTCAGTAAACTAAACTAATACTCATAATAAGTTTGAAGTGCAACATATGACCGGCCTCAGAGCTTTCCTTCCCCTCAATAAACTAAACTAATACCCATGATAAGTTTCAAGTGCAACATATGACCGACCTCTGAGCTTTCCTTCCCCTCAGTAAACTAAACTAATACCCATAATAAGTTTGAAGTGCAACATATGACCGGCCTCAGAGCTTTCCTTCCCCTCAGTAAACTAAACTAATACTCATAATAAGTTTGAAGTGCAACATATGACCGGCCTCAGAGCTTTCCTTCCCCTCAGTAAACAAAACTAATACCCTTGATAAGTTTGAAGTGCAACCTAGGACCGGCCTCTGGGCTTTCCTTCCCCTCAGTAAACTAAACTAATACTCATAATAAGTTTGAAGTGCAACATATGACCGGCCTCAGAGCTTTCCTTCCCCTCAATAAACTAAACTAATACCCATGATAAGTTTGAAGTGCAACATATGACCAGCCTCTGGGCTTTCCTTCCCCTCAGTAAACTAAACTAATACTCATAATAAGTTTGAAATGCAACATATGACCGGCCTCAGAGCTTTCCTTCCCCTCAGTAAACAAACCTAATACCCTTGATAAGTTTGAAGTGCAACCTAGGACCGGACTCTGGGCTTTCCTTCCCCTCAGTAAACAAAACTAATACCCTTGATAAGTTTGAAGTGCAACATATGACCGGCCTCAGAGCTTTCCTTCCCCTCAATAAACTAAACTAATACCCATGATAAGTTTGAAGTGCAACATATGACTGGCCTCAGAGCTTTCCTTCCCCTCAGTAAACTAAACTAATACCCATAATAAGTTTGAAGTGCAACATATGACCGGTCTCTGAGCTTTCCTTCCCCTCAGTAAACTAAACTAATACCCTTGATAAGTTTGAAGTGCAACCTAGGACCGGCCTCTGAGCTTTCCTTCCCCTCAGTAAACTAAACTAATACACTTGATAAGTTTGAAGTGCAACATATGACCGGCCTCTGAGCTTTCCTTCCCCTCAGTAAACTAAATTAATACCCTTGATAAGTTTGAAGTGCAACATATGACCGGCCTCTGATCTTTCCTTCCCCTCAGTAAACTAAACTAATACCCTTGATTATATAAACGTACAATATATATTCCATCTAATAGGAATATTTGTTCCAGTAATTTTGTTAGTTAGTGTGGCCCGCAACCACAGCTGGTTTAAACTGTATTACATTTACATTGGACTACACTAGCGTTCCACAATAGACCACAAAACAACTGATATTTTGAGACTAAAAATTTAACATCGGATGGGAAATCTATTTATGTATAAAATAAATGCTAATACACACGAGCCAAGAAAGGATCCACATTTAAAAAAAAATACAGGTACCTGACTGTCATGAGGCAAGTCAGTACATTTATACATTAATTGTGCCTAGTATTTTTCCTGACACTACTGTATTCAGATTTTTTCTGTTGATGCTTGTAACGCATTGTAGTGCCGAGTGGGCCTGTTTTATTTTGTTTGTTCAAGTATTTAGTTGGTACTTATATGTTCTTTCTCCGAAGTAAGTAGGTAAAAATATGTTTGACAAATAAACATATTGTTTGGTAACATATTAATTTTATTTGTAAGAATAGATAATTTACAAAATCATATCATGAAAGAAAAAACACAATAAAATAACTAAAAACAAATACTCCAACACATTTCACGAAAAGCTATGGTTAAAAATAAATAATACAGTACAAGAGAACGTCACACAACACAAATATACTACGATACAAGCACAAATTACAGAAATATATCAAATACGAGCATAAAATGCACAATTATACTACAGTACAAGTACACACAATACAAATATACTACAATACAAGTACAAAATGCACAAATACTATGCATAAAATAAAATAAATAAATTATATACATAATAAATTAAATTGATCCAAACCCAACCTACTACTGTTTATGTTTCTGATGACAATCATTCTATTACTCAGTCGTTATTAAGAAGTACATGATTAAAAAAATAATAAATAATAAAAGTCTATTCTTCTGCAGACATAAGCAACTAACTAGTTTATGTTGAAAACTAAGAGTAGGGAAGAAATCTATTATAAAAATAAATAATAAAGTTACAATAAAAATACTCTATTCCTCATATTAAAAGTAATTATGTCTTTAAAAAAACACTTCAAAATAATTTTTGCTGTTTAAATGTATTATATTCTAATTTTAACAATAACACATATTCACTTTATATGACGTAAAAGAATTATTTTGAAGTGAACAGTCATTCCTTAAAAGAAAAAAGAATGTAAATGTGGAATTGTTTCAATAAAAGAATAGTTTATACGATAAGATATATCGTATAAGCTATTACGATATTGGGGAAGTATTGAAAACCACGATTTTTATATTTTACACAAGTAAAAGACAAACCTATAAACCAATAAGAAAAATTGTTACATTTACTAGTTGTTTTACCGAATTATTTTATTTAACATTCTTCAGTGCAGTTCTGTAACTACAACCCACCATTAGTTTCCCTGGCGGACACGCCATCGTCCCATTAGAAGGTATAGCCAAGGTATGAGCCACCGTCAGGATCGCCACCACTGCCATTATGATTGAAAATGTTATTTTTGATATCTTGAAAACTTAACAATGAGCTCACACTAATAATACTCTAGCTTACGTCTGGCAAGAGCTAACAGTAATTGTTAATATCTATGTGGATTCTAGTGATTACAAAGGAATGCGTTGTTTTGGATTTTAAATTATGATACTGACAATTAAAACCTGTGTGAGGTGATGTGGTACCGTATACACTAGGCGTGTGATGAGGAAGTTTTAGGTTTATCGCACTCAAACATGCATTAATGGCAGTTACCTTTAGTGTTACTGTTATCTACTAATTATAACTAATGTCTGTATCAAATAGAAGTATGACCTTGGACTGATTTTTAAATCACCCATTGAAATATATAAAAATATTTATGTAATAATAATCAATTTAAGTGACTTAAGTACATAACTGTTCTCTTCATCAGACAGTCCTTTAAAATATATATACATATATATACACTTTTTAATCTATGTGTATTTCATTTAACAGTCCAGAAAACTAAACAAAAATAATTGTAATAAAAAAAAATTGGGTGTGCGTCGGACCACACGGTGGAAGTTATACTTCTTTGGCCATTCTCATACACCCACTCACGCACACAAACAGACAGGATATATAAATGAAATATAAGACATTTTTCAATATTATTCAATATATTTATCTTCAATATATTATACGTGACTTCATTATTATATTATACACCTATATTATCATTATCAGTAATTTCTTCGATTAAATTTCTTCGATTAACAATCGATTAATCGATAATTCTTAAAAATTTGTTCTTACTTTTCAGCGTGACGCGGTTTCTCGACCAACATCCCATCCCAAAGTGTCTAACGGGCGCAAAGAAGTATAACTTCAAAAATATTAATAGTAAATGCTGTAAATAAAAAATAGTGCATTTAAGGTACATACTTAAATGTGTACAATTTAAAATTGCACAACGAGCATCTATACCTAAAAAAGCATTATAAAAATGAATCGTATAGGCTTTTCAGACATGCCCCACACTAAAAAAAATATGCCAGTCTGTTTGATAGATTTTTTAACAATAAATATACTCCACTTCAATAGATATTAAAATTAAATAAACTGCTTGGATAAATCTGATTATAAAAGAAATTGGCTAAACTTTTGGAACTGGTAGCTCTTACATCTTATCAAGCTGTAATTAATTAAAATTATGAATTCCGAGTGCGTCTGAGTTTCGAATTATTAAAAAAACCACTAATTGGACAATTTGGAAAAAATTGTTGTATGCAGGTATGAGTAGCTAATGTCCATATTTTACATTAATTAATGTAATTACTCATAAAAACTAAATTTAAATATATAAATTATGTATTTGTCTTGAACTTGGAGATAAATTAACAATCAATAAAATAGGCCATAAGTAGTTTAATATTTGGTTTAGGAATTTGGTAGTAACCAATTTCAAGTTAAAAGAAAATAAACAATAATATTGATAATATGTCTCTGTAACAGGAGAAAAACTATTATTACTAGTAGGTTATATTTTGTTACTTTAAATTTTGTATGCCAGTACGAAATAAGTGTCTTATGAAAGATATCTTAAAGAATACTAAAATTAAAGTTTCTACTAAGTATGTTCATACTTTCTAAGAATTGTATGTATAATTCCATTTAAATGTTTATATTTATGTAGTGTGATATTTCAACTCTAATAGTGAAACATTCTATTAACTGGAATTTCTGAACAACGAACATTCTAAACGAAGTTTTTGTAGTAAAAAACACTGCTCTTCTTAGGTACTTGAATTAAAATAATAAAAATACATGTTATTGAGGTGAGGCAATAATTAGCACACAATTGCGTGATTATTATTGTAAGAAAAACATTAGTCTGTCATTACCAGTTTTAGTTTTAAAACTTACATATTAATGCTAATTTAAGTTTATGTTAAAAGATATAAATTGAATAAAAAAAAATCATTGTATGTATGTACAAATGGGGAGATTAGGAGAACATAGTACTCTCTTACACCTAACCATTATTAAACATTACAAATGATTATACATTTATAAATAATTAACTGATAAGAATTAATATTGTTATATAGTTATATAACTATGTAGGCAGCTAAATAAAATAAAAAATGAGATAAATCTTAATTTGAGGTATTTATCATGTATTTTTTAAATGTTGTTCTTCACTTGTAACAATTACTTCTAAAAAAGGTCATTGTAGTGTATATTCAGTTATCAATACGACTAATGTTTGTATCTAATTTTGACTAGCATTAGTTTTTTGAAGACAATTTCTAAGAAGAGAGTACACGACGTCAGTGGAATGGCGTATGTACACAACTCGTTTATGTACGGCAGAAGGTTACTTGGCCTTAAAATATTGTTTTATTTTTTAGTATTATTCTCTTTCCTTTTATTGTAACGAAGGTATCAATTTACTTTTCATATTGTACAAAACTATGTTATTTACTTTGTCAAATACTGTTGTTTACCTCAATTATTATTTAATTTTTTGGAATATTAGTTTCATTTACCTTTTGTCTTAGTATATTTTTATTTAGTAGGTTTTTGTAAAATCAACAGCGTAAGAGTCGTTAGAAATACATTACTCAGGACTAGAAAGGATAATTTATTCAAACTATTTATAATAGAGCAGATTTAAATTCAGATTCTAATCAAATTTAATGTAAAACTACCAAAATCTATCCGAAATATAAACGTTACAAATTATATGAGCCAGTGTTACTTAGAAGGCTGAAAGAATGGAGAGTTTGGCTCTTCATAAGAGCTTTAATTTTGTCTTAGTTGAGTTATCAAATATAACTGTAACAATCACCATGACAGAGAGCTGCAATAGATGCTCAATGTTCCAAAGTCAGAAAATAAAAAAAAACTTAAATAATCTGATTTGGGCGAAAAAACACGTATGGAAAGCAATTTTGGAATATTTTTTATTTATGTTTAACGCTTTATTCATGGTTTAAAAGCATGCTCGTGATTTTCATGTTTTAACATGAATTAATTGTAAATTTGTAATGAATTCCTGTTTAAAAATGTACATGCCTTGAAACCACGTTGATATACTAGTTGTTACATATATTAAAAGTTAAATCGATTTCCAGCATTGTTTCGTAAATTTGTTAAAAATATAATTTATTTTCTTTTAGTTTAGTTTTTGATTTATTGAGTAAGGTTTTTGAAAAGTTGCCCCAGTATCCATTTTATCTAAATTCGTAAATATAATTGATTTTCTATTTAAATATTGTTTGATACAATGTATCCTTTATTTTTTTTAATGCATGAGAAATACATGTCCTATCAGAATTCTGGAAAATTTACTTGACTCCAACGCTAAGGGGATGGTTTATGTAGCTCAGTATTTTTAACCATTACAGTTGATTCATCGTGCATAACTCCCTCACATTCTTTTTCAGAAATGATGCTTTTATTATTTCCCCCTACATGTTCTATGTTAATAATAAAATACATTATAAAATAAACCTTACATGATGCTGTAAATAATAAATATGATATAGTTTAGAACAAAAGTATGTATTACAAATAATGTATAGTAAAAAACTAAACAACTGTTGAAATGTATGACTGCTTTTAATTTAATATACTATCTCAATTTCCAAAAATATAGACACGATGAAAAGCTAATTATATGCTAATGGAATTGGAAAAATACACTATAAAAAACTTACAATGTTTTTATTGTAATCAATATATGTAATCACTACCGTACGTGTATGGTTGGGTGGGTCAATACAGCATTACGTGTTTGGGTAGGTGGTTCAGTACCCAACCTTATTGTAAGTTATTACTAGTTATATATTGCTGTAAATATCATTTTTATATTAAAGTAGAAACAATACTTGGTGTAAAACAAAACGCCGTGTTTCAAGTACTTCCTTCTGGTTGCGTAAGGTTGGATTGAATTTCCTTGCGATAAACTTGATAAGTAATTTCATAACATAGTCGAAACATTTCGAATTATTTTAATTCAATACTAGTCATGGCTTATAATCTGAATATAATTAATGTACGATTAGTAAAATAATCTCAAAATAATTATGGATGAGGTAAAATACATTCTATAAAACTGGCATGTCCTTGAAATTAATTAAATTAATTTATAACGATTTTTAAATAATTTACTCACATGTAAATTAACTGAAAATATAACCATTATAGTTAGTGATGGTCATGTCGATTGATTAGTTAGTTGATTTAGTTGAACTTAGTATCCATTAAACATAAGAAGTATGTAATTTGTAGTTCCAGTAAGCAACCACAACACTAATTACGGTCTACCAATCCCCAGTCGAATACACGAAGGACCTGTGACATGCATGTTCCATGTAATAAACGTATACACTAAAATTACTTTACATTATTTCACTTTTACTCAAAATGCATATACGCTTATACTTACAAATTTCAACTTTTATAAAAAATGGCAAACTATCAGTAATTACAAAATGGGGAATAACGTAAATAAAGTACGTAAACCGCAATCACATAAATAGAAAATAACAAATCAATGCAAGTATAAACAATGCCTTCAGTAACTGCTCGCTCAGTGACAGTATTAGTCCTGGACTGAGTTATTTATTCAATTACGTCAGCACTTCTTCAACACAAACAGTCAACATACCTGTAAATATAATTGTTGTTAGTATAAACAATGCCTTCAGTAACTGCTCGCTCAGTGACAGTAATACTCCTGGACTGAGTTATTTATTCAATTACGTCAGCACTTCTTCAACACAAACAGTCAACATACCTAAATATAATTATAGTTAGTATAAACAATGCCTTCAGTAACTGCTCGCTCAGTGACAGTAATAGTTCTGGGCTGAGTTATTTATTTAATTACGTCAGCACTTCTTCAACACAAACAGTCAACATACCTGTAAATATAATTGTAGTTAGTATAAACAATTCCTTCAGTAACTGCTCGCTCGGTGACAGTAATAGTTCTGGGCTGAGTTATTTATTCAATTACGTCAGTACTTCTTCAACACAGTCAATATACCTGTAAATATAATTGTAGTTAGTATGAACAATGCCTTCAGTAACTGCTCGCTCAGTGACAGTAATAGTTCTGGGCTGAGTTATTTATTCAATTACGTCAGTACTTCTTCAACACAAACAGTCAATATACCTGTAAATATAATTATAGTTAGTATAAAAAATTCCTTCAGTAACTGCTCGCTTGGTGACAGTAATAGTTCTGGGCTGAGTTATTTATTCAATTACGTCAGCACTTTTCAACACAAACAGTTGGATACCTGTAAATATAATTGTAGTTAGTATGAACAATGCCTTTAGTAACTGCTCGCTCAGTGACAGTAATAGTCCTGGGCTGAGTTATTTATTCAATTACGTCAGTACTTCTTGAACACTAACAGTAAACATACCTGTAAATATAATTATAGTTGGTACAAACAATTCCTGCAGTAACTGCTCGCTCAGTGACAGTAATAGTCCTGGACTGAGTTATTTATTCAATTTCGTCAGCACTTCTTCAACACAAATAGTCAAAACACCTGTAAATATAATTGTAGTTAGTATAAACAATGCCTGCAGTAACTGCTCGTTCAGTGACAGCAATAATCCTGGACTGAGTTATTTATTCAATTACGTCAGCACTTCTTCAGCGCTTATAGTCAAAACACCATTTACGTTTGTCTCCCCTACTCCAATTTGGAAGATTATTTTACATAGGTGATCAATCCTTGTATTGGCCTACTTATATGTTGTATTATGTCTTTATTTACTTAATACTGTATTAGAGAACATTTTATTTACCAGAACAAAAAGAACACATTAGTAAAAAGTGATTTCTTTGTGATATTAATTATTGAGCAACACTTTGTACCTAAACATTTATAATGCTTCTATAAAATCGATTTCTACAAAGAACAAGATCAAGTTAAAAGGCGGTAGTAGTATTAATCTAAATATAAACTTTAAAATGTCTTAGCCAGTAGTCTTATAATGGTATCCAACGTTAACTTATCTCAAAGACACACAGACTTGTTAAAATAACAGTTTACAATAGTGAAAAACTGTCACATAAAGTGGATATATATGATATGTTAAAAATATAACCTGAGTCATCAGTGAATAAGTTGATGTTGAATTGGATTTATAGATTTTTATTTATAGATTAACTTCATGTGGGTTAATAACAATGCATATATACTATACCACTCACCCATACACGTACACTGGTATAAACCCACTCACCCGCCCATACACGTACACTGGTATAAACCCACTCACCCGAAAATACACGTACAGTGGTATTAACTCACCCATCCACCCATACACGTTCAATGGTACTTCATGCACCTAAAATACCCTACTAAGATCTATTTATAATTGTGGAAACTAACAGGGAACTGTGGCTAATTGGGGATGAATTTAACTGAAATTTCAGCCATTGTTACAAATTAATCTAAAAAATAATCATAATCAGTTTTTTATTGCTTTAAACTTTAAAATTTAAATTAATTTAAATAAAAATAAACAATAAATAGCTCCATATGTTTATGAACCTGATAATCTAACAAAAATCTGTACCTACTTTTGAAATAACTCATATTTAGCTAGACATTAATAGAATTTTAATAAGACTATTTATTTCAGTAATTAATAAAAATTATAAATTTATTATAATACATTTAATGTAATATAGCTCAAAATTAATTTAGAAATATTTTCTGAACATCTATTCAATGGCAAATATATTCCACCAATGAAAAGACCAAGTAAGGCGCAACCATACGCTGGTCCACTAAATTCCGGTTTACTAAATCACAATAGGCTGTAGTGCTGGTCAGTGATTACTACATTAAAGCATCTGGTGTAATTAAAGTCTTTTCAACAATTAATATGGAAAAAGGACTTACTCTCTACCCAGAAATGAAGCAAGCTGTTTTATTGTGTGAACAGTTTTTCAGTAAATTTAAGCATTAAAAATGTTTGTAACATCCAGAATCAACAAAATATATCTATACCAGTGAACTATAATCGATAATCGAGTAATTACTAGAAGATTTACAGAAAAATTGTTATTTAAAAGTCATTAAAAGAATAATTGGGTAAGACCAGCTTTATCATACCTTAATTCTTCAATATTTCAAACGCTTATTAAACAGTTGCCATTTTTCTATTCTCCTTTTATTGATAATTTAACAAGAACAATAATTTCCTTATCTGAATAATTTATTTACTTTAGTTTAATGCTGTGAAAACAGTTTTAACATAAAAGAAAATTATTAGTGGGGTTTCCATCTTATTTTCATTTCATTATGTGAGAATATTCTTGGAGAATCCAGTTCTGCATAATAAAAGCAAATTGAAAAGGAGTATTGCAGTGGACAATTTTCACCAACTCACTTCCGTAATGTGATTATTATGCATTCAACGTTCACATTCTATGATAATGTTTAGTTGTAAATATTCCTTTCACTACAATTTGTATCTATAATTTTATACTGTTTTAGTGTTTAATAAACAATTACAGTATTTTATAGTAGACCTGAAAAAAACTATTTTATTGGCTATAAAACGAAATTAACCCATTGTATTTTTAAAATTTGATTGTTTATAAAGTAATATTGATTAGATATAAATAAATGAAACTGAAATTTTAAAAATGTTGAAAAATCATGTCAACAAAATCAATGTTAATTTTTTGTTTAAAATCATAGTGTGATATTTGTTTGATATACTGAATGGTTTTTGTCTGTTACGATTTTTTGATGTTTGGAATTTTTTGAATAAATAATCTTAGGTATTGATTTTCCTGTGAAAGGCAATACAGTTTATTTAAAATCTACACCAATATTTCTTTCTTCTGGTTTTTATTTATACTGTACGAGTTTGTACACATAATACCAACCACTCATTCACGTATTTTATGTTCCTGAATTCAGAGTGTTCACCCAACTTGGATACCATTGGGATCTGGGAAGCCACAAGGATTACAGTAAAGTTTAAAAGGGGGGCCTTTCCTAATTTTAGATTATTTATTATATTGGTTAACTTGAAATAATAATAATATATTAATAACTACCAAAGAATATTAACCCATTAACTCAGCCAACTACGTTACACTCTCCTTAAATGTCCAATATTCCTCACATTCTAAAAATATTGATTTAAAATAATTACATTAAGCAATAAAAATGAATTAATATAATAACATCCATTAACACAACAAACAAAATAAATAGTAATAACTAGTTGATCTGTAGTAGAAACAACTGATTCCATTCTACTGGTTCAATATAGACAGGCCTTTTTTATAGCATTATTAATTTTATTTTCACGTGTACATATTTTTTAGTGAGTAATGGGATTTTACATCTAGAAGTGGTTGGTTACGCTGTTCCTGACTTATAAATATTCAGCTCATGTTTGGTAGAAAAGTGTTCATGAGAGAGAGGTTGATAAACAACTTGGTAGAGCAGAGAGGATAATGGGTGGCGAACCCTCCTGAGGCACCCGGTTCTTTGTTATACTCCCTAACCTGACAGAAGACACATGCAAGCTCTGATGAAAGATTATAGCAGGACCTTGGCTACTCACAACCGGCCCACTCTACCATGGGTAAAAGTCGGTTAAAGTTCCGTAATCCCTTAATTCAGCATCCCAGAAAAAGGTGTAAATTGTTGGTCAACACCAGCTAGTCACCAACAATTTAAAAGACAAAACAAAGCGGGGATAGAGGGTCCATCCAATTAATCCCCTGGCATGAACCATTCCAGGAGAAACTGTCCTTGATCAGTCGTCACCTTACTGGCGTTGGTCGGTACAACTATCGGATGGACAGAAAACCAGTCTTGCGATTGGAAAGTGGACGCCAAACGATGAACCTCGTTGTTGTTAGTGAGTAATATTTGTCATATTTTCTTATAAGGGTGATTTAATTGTGTTAAGCTAGCCTATAAGAGTCTAGAGAGTTGAATCTTGCTCGCTAATCGAAGATGTATTGATCTTTTCGATGTAAGTTTTTTTACTTAAACATTTTACAATGAAAAAATGTCCGGTCCTATATGACACATACTATTTAATATGCCGTCGCACATACGTACGATGTAACGCCCCCCCTACCCACATTCTCTTTGGCTCCCGTTTTATTTAACATGCCTCCTTCCCACATACTCATTGATCCCCGTACCATGAAACGTTCCTCTTCCCACCTACTCCTTGATCCCCGTACGAGGTAACATCCTTCCTTCCCACCTACTCCTTGATCCCCGTACGATGTAACGTCCCTCTTCCCACATACTCCTCTTGATCCCCGTACGATGTAACGTCCCTCCTTCCCATATACTCTTTGATCTCCGTACGATGTAACGACCCTCCTTCCAACATACTCCTTGATCCCCGTATGATGTAACGTCCCTCCTTCCCACATACTCCTTAATCCCCGTACAATGTAACATCCCTTCTTCCCACATTTTCCTTAATCCCCGTATGATGTATCGTCCCTCCTTTCCACCTACTCCTTGATCCCCGTACGATGTAACACCTCTCCTTCCCATATACTCCTTGATCCCCGTACGATGTAATACCCCTCCTTCCCACCTTTTCCTTGATCCCCGTACAATGTAACACCCCTCCTTTCCACCTATTCCTTGATCCCCGTACGATGTAACACCTCTCCTTCCCACATACTCATTGATCCCCGTACGATGTAACACTCCTCCTTCCCATATACTCCTTGATCCCCGTACGATGTAACATCCCTCCTTCCAACATTTTCCTTAATCCCCGTACGATGTAACGTCCCTTCTTTCCACCTACTCCTTGATCCCCGTACGATGTGACACCTCTCCTTCCTATATACTGCTTGATCCCTGTACCATGTACCACCCCTCCTTCCCACCTTTTCCTTGATCCTCGTACAATGTAACCCCCCTCCTTCCCACCTTTTCCTTGATCCCCGTACAATGTAACACCCCTCCTTTCCACTTACTTCTTGATCCCCGTACGATGTAACATCCCTCCTTCATCCCCGTACAATGTAACACACCTCCTTTCCACCTACTTCTTGATCCCTGTACGATGTAACGTCCCTCCTTCCCACAACCTTCTTGATCCCCATACAATGGCACGATCAATTGTAATGTATGTCAGTCTGAGACCGTCGTGTACCATATGAGGATTGTTATGCTTTGTGTATTAAGGTTTTTCGGTAATAAAATGATCGATAATCAAGGGGCATTATTAAATTGTCTCATTGTCACGTTTAAGTTTGATTGCTAATAATATTTTGTTGGGTAGTGTACGTCTGTTATTTATAGACTATTTTAAGTAGTCTCATAGTCCAACTACAGTATAACCCATGTCCTTACTGATGCGAATTCATGTTTTGGTTGAAGAATACTTTTATTAACATATGTTAATTATTTTTACTGCAATATTGTTGTATTGAAATGAGCTACTGGCTGTCTATTGTTTGAATATCTGGGTTGAGTACAGTTTTATATCCATTCAAGCTAAATGTTTTGTAATTCAGTATTATTCTGTTTTCTTTTTTCGCAGAATTTTTTTAATTTTATGACAATTTTGTAAATATAACTAATTCAAATGTAATTATTACTAAACTATATATAATTATTAAAACAGAAAAAAAACCTTAAACCACAATGTTTTATTTATAATTATATGTATGTTCTAATGCAACATTGCCTTTCTAAATAACTAAACAAAATCAAGTGACAATGGAGAAACAATAGGTCAATGTAAAACACGGCCAGATAGTGATAAAGTGACAAGGTCGGCAATTAGGAATGTACAAGGCCGTTACTTGTCGCCACCTTGTCAGCTTGATACAACACAATGACAGGTTTACAAGGTTCTCGGATATTCAAAAATAAAGTAAAGTAATTCTGTGTTGAATAACAGTATATTTTTAAGTCAATACTACGACTAAATTATTAGAACATTTAAGTGATATTATCTGATTAAACATATGCTTGGAATCAGATTATCCGTACGTATACAAGTGATTTGTGTGTGTGTTTTAAGGCTCATAACTGTATGCAAGTTTCATTAAATATTCTTCAAACGTAGGAATGAAGTAAGAGCCTTGGTTACATGTATTTAGGGGCTGAGTTGAAAAGTGAAACAATAACTAAAAACAATAAAACTGAACGTGAACAGTGGTACAGGTGGTTTCGTTGGTCAATACCACTGAACGTTTTTAGGCGGTTTGGTTGGTCAATACTGTACCAAGTACAATAAATTATGACATATTACTGATTTAGTTTTGAAAATTGTAATGCTATACACTAAGGCAATATAAAATGTAATTAATTAATATGGTTTTCATTACAATATTTAAATAAAAATAAATAAATAAATAAAGAAGAACAACAGAAAAGGAAACAAACATTTTAAACGTGGTTTAAAGAAAGTTCCATGGATGATATTATAATTAATAAAGAAGGATGACATAGATTATTGCTAATAACCCATCAGAGCAGAGTCACTTATTACAAGATTATGTACGTATATAATTATTTATCATGTTCTAAGTCATATTATCTGAATTTGGAAATATTCCTTGCTTATTACCCCCTAAAACCTATTTAAGGAAAAAGTCTATATCACTAATAATAACTCACAAACAAGCAAATCTTAAAGTCCATGCAATGAAGTTCGCATGTTTACAAATGTCCTTTTATTTACCCAATATTAACAGCAATAAAAACGTAATTTCTTAAGGTTCCAGCATTAAAACGATTGTAATTTGTTTAAAAAAATTTGTTATTTCTGAGACCCAACCCCCACAAAACTGAAAGTCCCCTACAATCCTCCTTCCCATATACTCCTTGATCCCCGTACTATGTAACATCCCTCCTTCCCACATTTTCCTTAATGCCCGTACGATGTAAGGTCCCTTCTTTCCACCTACTCCTTGATCCCCATACGATGTAACACCTCTCCTTCCCATATACTCCTTGATCCCCGTACGATGTAACACCCCTCCTTCCCACCTTTTCCTTGATCCCCGTACAATGTAACACCCCTCCTTTCCACTTACTTCTTGATCCCCGTACGATGTAACATCCCTCCTTGATCCCCGTACAATGTAACACCCCTCCTTTCCACCTACTTCTTGATCCCCGTACAATGTAACGCCCCTCCTTTCCACTTACTTCTTGATCCCCGTACGATGTAGCATCCCTTCTTGATCCCTGTACAATGCAACACCCCTCCTTTCCACCTACTTCTTGATCCCCGTACGATGTAACATCCCTCCTTCCCACATCCTTCTTGATCCCCGTACAATGGCACGATGAATTGTGATGTATGTCAGTCTGAGACCGTCGTGTACCATATGAGGATTGTTATGCTTTGTGTATTAAGGTGTATTAACTAGAGCACAGGGGATGGCTCAAAACCAGACAAGCTATAGGATCACAAGCGGCAGTCGGAGGGTTAAATCTCAGTTCGGTACCTGAGCGAAAAAAAAACTATTTATTACAAAAGAGTAAATTTTTTCTGGAAGAAGGCCACAATCTCAGAAATAACACTAAAAAAGAGAAATACAAAATGATATATAGAATTAACAATGAATTACAAACTATACACAAAATAACATACCGAACACAAATTTGGTAAACGACAAATACCAAAAATGACAGAACAGATACGCCTATCTGCAGATTTACTAGAAAGACAAAAATAACAATGAAATCAAAAGAATTTACAATGAAAAATTTAAGGAAATTTGAACAAAACCAATCAACCAGCAATTTAGCCCACATCCCATGATTTCACCGAGGTCAAGGAGTCAGCCGGAATACCTGGGCAGCTCCGAATTGAAATGAGAAAAAACGTTATTAAATAATCCCCTTTTGATGAAATGTTTAAAAATTAACCAACTTAAAAGAAAATATAGCACAGTGCCGTTTTATCCAACATTCACTACAAAATTAATATGATCGACCAAGTAAATAATACTACATAACCAATACAAAACTGAATAGCTACACAAACTGTAGGCCTACACAAAAAGAACAAATAGATACACAAACAAACCTAATATTTAGGCCTAATCATAAAAAAATATAAAAATATATATACATTTAAAAAATAATAACAGGAATAGAAAACTCTAAACAAAAACAACAATAAGATCTAAAATAAATATAATAATTAAAAAAATATCACTATGGTGTAGAAAGGTTTAAGTTCATAATCTTTTCGTAGGCCTAGACCTATTATTAAACTGTTCCGCACAACTTTTCAATTTACCTCCCCAGCTCAGCTGCCTGGAATAAAATGGAATGCACTGACCTGAGCACAGAATCCCACCGAAAGATGTAGGGAGGGCAGTGGGGGCGCCACGTGGCTCTATAGTCTATAACATGGTCCTCAGGCCAGGCTAGCAAGGTCGAGATGGCAGAATATCGGCCGGACGGAGGCTGAGGATCAAACGTCTAACTCAAGAACCCTGGACTGAACACAGTACCACAGCACATAAGAAATAATTACAACCACAAAAAAAGATGAATAAATAAATAAAAACACAAAATAACAATCTAATAAACAAAGCATAAATACCTATTAAACATAAAAGTGCATATATCTGCCAAATACATAGATGGAAGCAAAAGGTGTAACAAATATTTCAAAAGTTACGTACATAGAACTGATCAAGGTTATCTAGGCTAGGGTCATACATAGGCTGAAAAAGACAACTTGCAAAATAATTAAGAAAACAATATTTAGGGCTCTAATAAAAGATAATACTAGTTTAACTAAATTAAAAGAGTTACAAAATACAACTTAGGCACATGGTCTTGTACAAAGACCCTGCTAGAAAAAGTAAATCAGCCTAGAAAATATAAATCAAGTAACAAACAGAAAAGGACATTATAATGCAGCACATAGCTTATATTGTGCAAAAGTTTTCACCAAAAGAGCGATTAGATATTGACATTAAAGAAAAGTGAGCAACTCACGTTACTTGTCTTTCTAGCCACACATGAAGAAGTTAACAGGAAGGCGGAACTAACCACAAAACCCAGGCGAACCGTGGAACTGGTGAACCGAAGGCTGGAACCACGGAACAGACCAAGGCCTGAGCCAACGGCCACGAAAGTAACAAGTCAACAGCGCAGAAGGGAACTCAGGCAGCCTGGCAAACCAAATTAGAGAATCAGAATCAGAATGTTTATTTTCCCAAAATAATAAATAATACAATATTTTGTTGTAAAAGAACATTAATAAAAAGAATGAAACTTAAATCTAACAATGTAACTAAGTATGTTTATTTACTAGTTATATAATTACATCTTAATATAAAAATAACGTATTAATATCAATTTGTTCCTTCAAGGACCTACGATACATATGAGAAATCAAATATGTAACGGTCAAAAGACCCGGTACATTTCTCAGCTCCGGAGTTATTGATGGACAATATGAAACACGCCATATAATTGATAAGTTATATTAGAAGGCAAATCTATATACTATATAAAAGCCATTTACCTCTCATCACTATTTTTCCAAAACTGTATCTCCAATTGACTTTGAATTTTGTACATAATCTTGGCCCCTAGAGGCTCGCTAAGAAAGGATTTTCCTCTCCGACCTCAGGATTCCGTCCCACTGGTCTCCAAAATTCCCATGGTATTTTTATGGAGCTATGTTAATTGATTTATTTATTTGAATAACAGCTGTTAATTATAAACAAATTGAACAACATTTTGGAAGGATAAACTGTTAGAATTAAAAATAATTCAGTACAGTAGTAAATAATTATACTTAAAATCAGCTGTTCTAAATTGGATATTAGATTAAATAATTGTTTTCAAAAACAAAGTATTTAGTCTGATTTACTTTTGAGTAATTTTTTTGTTTAAATGTTCTTTAATTTGTTGGAAGTTTTACTTATTTTTACTTATATTTTGATTGCAAGTCTTCAAAGCCAATATTATGACCAGCGAAGCGGGCGGGTACAGCTATTACTGAATATTTACAAAGGTATTAACTTCCGCCCCGTTGCCAGTTTACGATCCTGTCGGATGTAACAATTTCAAGACGACCGTTATGTTAAACTGTTTCAATTTAAATAACAGTCCTTTTATTAGGACCTACTATCTTTCAATTGTTTGCCATTTAAACAGTTCTTTTGTAAGTTGCTTAGTATTGTTAATATGTGTAAAAATCTATTGGCATATCTAATTGGTAAACTCAGCTTGAAATTATTAGATTTAAGAGATTATTATTTATTGCTCTTGTTTGTGTAAACACCATTAATTTATAGTTCTTATTTGTGTAAACTCATTTATTTATGGCTTTTGTTTGTGTAAACCCGTTCACTTATAGGTCTTGTTTGTATAAACCTCATTCATATATGGGTGTTGTTTGTCTAAATCCCGTTAATTTATGGTTCTTGTTTGTGTAAACTCCGTTTATTTTTGGCTCTTGTTTGTGTAAACCCCGTTCACTTATGTTTGACTGATTACTGAACGACAGTACTTAATTCTAGAGTACGTAATTAAGATAATTGTTCAGGTACTGGTAAATCTATAAATTGAATTTACGAAGATAAGTATACTTTTTCCATTCATATGGTTATCAAAAGATAGCATGGTAAAAATGGTATTAAATCAGGTGGTAAACAGGTGATAAAACAGGTGGTAAAACAGGTGGTAAACAGGTGGTGAAACATATGGTAAAACAGGTGGTAAAACAGATAGTAAAACAGGTGGTAAACAGGTGATAAAACAGGTGGTAAAACAGATGGTAAAACCCTTCGAATTAAAAAATAATCCGTATGCATTTTAATACGTGAAGCATTTTTTATGTTAACCAATCCCTTATGTATTATCAAATATGTCCCTATTCGTAGTTGCGCATAAATGAATTCATTTTCCATTATCATCAAACTGAAGGGCTCCCGTGCCCTCAAATTTTGTTATCAGATGTACCGTACTAACGTGCACAGAGATCAATAATTAAGAGCTGTTTAAATGTAAATAATGATGTTAATAGCATTTTAATAGCTGTAGGGATGCAAGTAGTGATATTTATAATATCGGGCTGGCTATAGATCTTTCTTAATTGTTTTTTGTATTGTTATTGTATTTAGTGAACGTTCTGTATATATCTTTCTACACTATTTATCCGATGATCGTAAAACTTTGGGAAGTCATTCCCAGGGAAGGTTTTATCGCATGTGACTGTAGTAGGACTCAACCCCATGCCCTTTCAGGTGTCTGTGATGATTTAATGGAATTATTTTATTTATTTTAAAATCTCTCCCTCTCTCATTCCCCTTCTTCAATCATTTCTAACCTAGTTACCAGCGCCTATAAAGGTGTACACCCTAATGTTACAGTTGGTGCACAATATTGTTCTTAAAGTAAAAACATGCATCCGAGTGAATAAAACTGAAGGTTCATGTGATACATTCTCTCAAACACAATCTTATAAAAACCAATAAAAGTGTCTTATATAAAACTAAACTCAAAACGTTAAATTATCAGTAAAATCTTTTACGACGTAATTCGGGTTAAGATTTACAATTTATGACAACTCTGGTGGGGCAATGCATTTAACGAGCTCGGGTGTATCAAAGAAGTCGTGGAGAAATAAACATCAAACTTACCCAACTGCCGAAAACATTACTCTATGTTTTTATATTACGTGAAAAAAGGAGAGATTTCCGTTGATTGTTAAAAGAATCGCCAAGATGGTTATTGCATACACACGTTACATGGCAAAATATTACAATTTAAGATTCAACGTTTAAATTTCCAACTTAGTTGGTCTTTTATAGTTGAATAAAGTTCACGTTCATAGATACGCTTCGTGTAATATAGCTAGTAAAGAAAAACATTTAATTTAAAGGGGTTTGATTCTTAAAGATATTTATGAAGCCGACAGTAAAATAACGATGCAATGAAACATGGCTATTCTGAAATAATTAAAGAATATTAGTGAGTTTCAGGATTTTAGCTAGCAGGTTATTGCTTCACCATGGATTACTTCCAAGGCCCAGTTTAAGTGTGCCAGGTGGAGTGCTATTATATTATAAATGAGGTTTGTAATGGTATTTTTAGGTTATATTGGATGGATTATGTAAAAAAAATACAGAACTAAATACTGGTAATATTTTAATTTGAAAAGAAAAATGTAAATTTTCAAAAACAGTGTGTCTTTCCTCTCTTATAAATATTAGAAATAGACTAAATATGTAATGAATAAATTAAAATTAAAAATACTGTAATATAAAATAAATAAAACCCAATTATAAGCAGATACATATTGAGAGTAGTTGTAAAAGTGAGGAAGATGAATACAATGGTTTGAACAATGGGAAAACAGTGTAAGGGGGGGGACAACTCAGTGGCTTTCCATACCATTGTTGGAGTCCCATTGTGTACTTGATTGGGTTCTAGGAATAGCTCTTACGTTCCACAGCGCGTAGTACTTTTTAAGCTTTGTACTGCATTTATGAACTGAAAGATTGTATTTTAGAAAACAATTGTTATATTTTATGGATTGATTTATATTGCATAGTTCCCATGTGTGACTCCTAGTGGTTAACATCATTTCCTCCTATGTAATGATTGTGGGATGTGGGTTGCTTCATATCTCAACAAGTTTATATAAAACGTACAAGATATATATTAACATTTTGGGAAATATATTTTTGCTTATTTTATAAAACAAGTGAACGTTACACAACACAAATGTATTATAATAGAAGTAAAAAATGTATGGGTTGGCCAACACGATCGTAAGTGTGTCAGTGGGAGGATTATAGCCAGCGTACACGTTTGGGTGGGTGGGTGGTTTATGAATGACATGGTGTGTGGGTGGGTGTAATCAATGTATGTGTAGGTGGAAGGTTAAATATTACCACACATTTATTGTGTAATGGGTGGTTCATTGTATTTGTGATTTGTGTGGGTGGGTCAATTTCACCGTACGTGTTTGGGATCGATTCGGTAAATCACGTTTACCCGAGGATGGTACCAGAGGAATTCACAAAGAAAATTTAAATAATTTTTGCTGAGTGACATGTTTTACATATTTACCAACTCGTTATATACTTATTAATTGACTGTGGTTAGTTTTATTATGTCTCCTCTAGTTATTTTAAGTCTGCATTTATTTCACTCATGTTAATTTTTTAAGGCATTTAATTACCATTCAAAGTTTACAAACACGATAGTTGGTATTTACTTTAATACAAATTAACGTTTTTTATGAATTTTTCGTTATTGTCATAATACTGTGCGTTTGTATATACTTTTAAAAAATATTCTAGAGAAAAAATAGACTTTATTAGACATTTTTTTAGGGTGTTATTAAGAATTTTTTAGAACAATTAGGAAATAATTTAGTAGTGTCTTTCCTTTCTTATTAACATTGGAAATAGACGAAATATGTAATGCGAAAATAAAAAATACTTTAGTATAAAATAAATAAAAGTAAAATACAATTGATTATTTTGATTGAAGTATAGTTGATTGATTGTAGTTGATATGTAGTTATTTTTATTGTGATATGTGATGATTGTCTGAACTTAAGTATACTGTCGATGTTCTCATGTGGAATTCCTCTCTTCTCTGTCTCCACTTACAAAATTCAGAACATTGATTTCAATTAAAGTTTTTAATTTAATTATAGTTTGTTATTAAATATTAATTTAATTTAATCATAGGAAATTTCAAATTGTAATGTTTAGAGAAGATATAGTTATATGAGATGAGCTAAGATATTCTATGAGATAAAATCCCAGCGATAAAAGAAGTTAGGCCAGTTTCTTGTGAGAAGCAGTTTCTGTAGTTGAGGACGTTAGCCGACGCCTGCTTGAGTCTACATTGTATCATTAACAATAAATGTATTTGTATTTAACATTCAGGTTGAGTTGTCTCGTTTGACACCTAGAAGCATCGGTCCACCCGTATTTGTATTTATATTTTTTGCGCTTCAGCAAACGTCACAAAGGGGTAAGATGGCTTGGAATACCATGTGATATTCTTGTTATTATATCTCTGTTTGATATTTAATGAAATAAAGTTTTTCTTGTTAGTTATTCAACAACTGAAGGAAGGTCCCTGATCATTTAAATAATAGTTATGTAACTAGTTTTACTAACAATAATTTATGAAACTATTTATAGTAAATTAATTTCAACCTCAAAAGTAAAAACATTTGTAGGCGTCATAATTTAAAACGTTTAAAATTCCATGAATATATCAATTAAGTGTGTAAAAAAAGTTAGTACTGGCATTTATGTACTTAAAATACTGTCCTAATTTATTTTGCTGATCACAGCCTTCTGTTGACGGCTAATTACGGCATAGTTTTTCCATATATAACATACGCTGTTGCATTCTTGGGGCAGGAATAAAAAAATACCAAAATTTTGGTTCGTTTGAGAAAAAAACTATAAGACTTAAGAAGCTCAGAAAATACCCTTATAAGGAGTTTTTTTAAGGCGCATAAGCTCTTCAATACATCTGGATCTGAGGGGAAAAACACTGTTTATACCACGCTATAAAACTGCCATTTGTGAAAAGTATTTATTGTACAATTCTGTCAGACTTTACAACTCGCTACCTGGTTCAGTTAGGTGTGAGAGTGGCTTGAATACAGTTAAGCGTGAAGTCAACGAGTTTTTACAGTCCCTCTGCTTTTATAGTGTTAGAAAATATTTAGAGTAAGGGTATGTCTAATTTATGTAGATAGAAGAACTTATGTATCATTTTTAATGTACGAACATATCTTTTGTATTGCTTACTTGTGAATTTAGATTATACTGACGCTATTGTACAGTTCTTAACTTCTAGTAAGTAATGCAGATGTTTTGATTTAATTTGATTCAATATAGTGTTGAGCTTTAACTATATATTTTTTATACATATATATATTTTTTTTAATAACCCACTGGCCATTTCACTGACCAGTTGAACTCGGGGGAGTTCCCAATGGAAATCAAAGTATATTAAATAAATGGTTCCAAATAATTGGCACAAACTATCTCCCATATTAAACAGTAAAAAATCAAAACTTTGAAAATTACCAGTTTGATTCCCAAATTAGTTTTTTGCTATAACTCAGAAACTAGTCAAGTTAGAGACATGCGGGTTTTACTTAAATATTTTAAATTGAAATTCACACCTTTTTATAAAATATAATCAAAATCGTTATAGAAGTTTTTGAGAACATTCTATTTTCGTACGTTTTTTGCTCATAAAAATAAAAAATCTAAAATTTAAAAATAGTGACAAATATTCTGGCGATATTGGCTAAATACACATACATACCAAATTTCATAAAAATGTATCCATCCGTTTGGTCTCCAGCGAACCGCACGCACATACACACATACGGACATACACCAAATTATTTTTTTCGAGATTAAACTCTTTTTTGGGTTCAGGGGACCCTAAAATGGATTTTTGACCAACTTGTAAAAACATTGTTTATTTACGATCACAATACTTTCTCTATGCTAACTTTAATTTCGATAAACTGACCAGTTAGTTACCCGAATATAGTAGAGGCTTAATAACTAGCTTATAAAGACATACTCATAAGGCACTAAGCCAACCTCAGGAAATGACCTGATTTCCGTTTTAGATAAGCTACAACCCCTCATTTCCGTTGCGTGCTAATGCCACAGAGATAAGTATCGTACATGGTTAATCAGTAAATGTACATATAAAATGTTTATGACTCGTGAAATAAAATTACTCGTCATATTGTGCTACTACCCTTATACATTTTATTACTTTTAATATGAAGTTATTTCTTCGCTGCACATTCTTTACCACATCTGTTTACCGAAGCATGTGCATTATTCATTAGATATTTTAATTTTCAAATAAGGAAAAAATGATTGAGACGATTGTTCAGAAAAAAATAGTTTATTTAACTTAAAATGACTAAAGAATACATTTTCAATGCAATATTTCATACTCAAATCTGTAGGGACTTTTTTAAATTTCCAGCTATGTTTTTAAGTTTCCAGCTAATTCACTGATATGTTTGCTTAATACGGTGTTTAAGTTATCAGTTTTCTCCATTTATCTGTATGGTCTATAACTGTTGTGTGTTTTAATCACCTTAATACTCAATTCCATACTACTTATCCACTGTCTTTGTGCTTTCATACCTAATTAATGAGGTGTGTGCTCTGCAAATTAATTATGCGCTCCCATCGGTGATTATTTGGTCAACAGAAATATAACTGCACACTCTTGCACAGTCATTGGTCTCTTTGGATTAGCTAAGTAGTTCATCTCTACTATACTGTAGGTAAATTATAAATTCATTTTTTATTGTCTTTAATGATTCTTCATGTGACGGCGCAAGATGGTGATTTAGATATATGGGTGTAGTGCAGGAATTGCCTCAGCTGTTATCCAGGCGGTGTCTTCGTTCGGTGCTGTGATGTTGTGACCATGTCCTCATGTGACAGAGCAAGCTAGGGATTTATAGATACATGGTTGTACTGCAAGAATTGCCTCAGCTGTTATCCAGGCGGTGTCTTCGTTCGGTATTGTGAAGTTGTGACGATGTCCTCATGTGACGGACCAAATCGGCGATTTATATACAGGAGTGGTTGCAGGAATTGCCTCAACTACTATCCAGGCGGTGTCTTCGTTCGGTGTGACGTTGTGACGATGTCCTCATGTGACGGACCAAGTCGGCGATTTATATACAGGAGTGTGTTGCTGGAATTGCCTCAACTACTATCCAGGCGGTGTCTTCGTTCGGTGTGACGTTGTGACGATGTCCTCATGTGACGGACCAAGTTGGCGATTTATATACAGGAGTGTGTTGCTGGAATTGCCTCAACTACTATCCAGGCGGTGTCTTCGTTCAACCTTACAGTACTTAAAGACGGAATATACTGCCTGTTGGGTTAGCATGTATAATGGAATAAAGTAAAAAATTTGTACATGCTAACCATACCCCTGTGTGTATTTGTGTGGGTGGGTAAGTACCCTTGTGTGTGTATGGGTGGGTGGATGGTTCAATAAAATAGTGCATGTATGTGTGGGTGGGTGGGTCAATATTACTGTGCGTGTATGGGTGGGTGGGTCAATACTACTATGCGTGTATGAGTGGGTGGGTTGGTCAATACTACTGTGCGTGTATGGGTGGGTTGGTCAATACTACTGTGCGTGTATGGGTGGGTGGGTCAATACTACTATGCGTGTATGAGTGGGTGGGTTGGTCAATACCACTGTGTATTTTTGGGTGGGTGGGTCAATACCACTGTGCGTGTATGGGTGGGTGGGTGGTTCAATACTGCTGTGTGTGTTTGGGTGGGTGGGTGGGTCAATACTGCTGTGTGTGTGTTTGGGTGGGTGGTTGGTTAAATACCACTGTGCGTGTATGGGTGGGTGGGTGGGTCAATACTGCTGTGTGTGTTTGGGTGGGTGAGTCAATACCACTGACGTGTATGGGTGGGTGGGTGGGTCAATACTGCTGTGTGTGTTTGGGTGGATGGTTGGTTTAATACCTCTGTGCATGTAAGTACCTATGAGATGGCTGAATTAAGTAAATTTCAAATACATACATTTACTAAAATTTTCCAATGTGTAAATGAGAAATGTTCAATTCCTCCAAGGGTTTGCCTGGTTTGTAGGCTTTTTTACAGTTGAAATATTTTTCAACTATACGTGTATGAACGGGCGGGTGGGTCATATTATGTACAAGTTATTTCAATGTATTCTTAAAATACTTAACTCTTAATGTAATTTAAATCCTAATTTATTCAAGAAATATGTTTCCTTGTGTATAAAGATCCACCACTAGACAGCTCAATAAAAACGTCCGTGCAGTCCTCCCAAGTGTTGGTCTTTACTCCTTTTGTTTTGTTCATTCTCCTAGAATAACAATTTATCGTCTTAGACTTATAAAGTTAGGTAACTTTAGCTTTTCCTGAAAATAAATATGAGTCATATAAAGGATTTCTTGAAAGTTGAGTGTATGAGACTCAAAACAAATTAAAAAAAGTAAAGAAACTATTTTATCTTCATCGATATTATAAGTTGAACATCGAACATACTAAACCGTTAAATGTTGTTAATCAAATATTGATTTATTATTTTTAGGGAAAATTTTACTTTTACATTTTCATGCCTGAATATTACAATAATTACTGTTTGGCCATCTAAAAATACCAACTATAAGCAATGCAATGTTACCAAACAGCTAAAGAAATATCTATAATAAGTTACGAGAAGAAAAATTTTGAGCGATAAAATTCTGCATAGATTTTCATTGTTTTTATGGAAGTAAACTATTAAATTATTTGTAATTATGACAAATGGACACAAAGAGGGTGTATGTAAAACGTGTTTTCCCAAACTAGATTGAAAATGCTCATGTTAAAGCAGTAAAAATTCAACAACCTGATATGTTTACTTGTGTATTAGTGTAAGTAAAAACTACATATTTCATTCATAACCTTAAGTTAAATCTGTGTAGATTTTCCTGGCTTAAATTCTTGTAAGTTAGATCATATATGTGTGCTGAATTTTAGACTTAGTTTGTAATAAATTGTTGTTCTAACAGATATATCATTTGTGACATTTCTAACCTTAAAAATTGAGGACAGAATATGCTCTTCGTTACATGTAGAAACTCTTAAAATAATGTAACTGGCATGTCAGTACCTGAAGCTTTAGTGTGTAATGGCGATACTAGCTGACTAAATTCTATGGAACAGGATTATGTAAATTCAGATTGCCTAGGCCAACGATCAGCTTTGGGCACACATCCTCTTTGAGAGTATTACCTATAAAGCTACGTTCTACAGGGCTTTGGACTTTGAACTAAATCAGTAATGTATACAGGGTATTAATCAACTCATTGATGTTACAATTATAAATGTCGTTCATCTGGTTTGAATATTATCTATTACTGTTGAACTCTATTCTACTTTTAACAAATAATCCTTGTTAGCTTTTATCTTGACAAATTTTAATAATATTTTAACCTCGCTTAGACAAAGATATATCACTCAACAGTGCAATAAAATTTATCTTATCAGTTAGATTTTTATTTAATAACAATGGACATTTCATTTTTACAAAATAATTACTATAAAGTTATTAAATAATACATAATTTCATCAACAAAGCAAACAAATATAGATGGTTGATTTAAAGGTGAATATGCACAACAATTAAACATAACAGAACTTTTCAAGCAATATACTCATGCATAATAGCAACACAATATTGATACTAAATAATAGCTGAAGTATACTTATGGGAAATCTAAAAATATATCAACAAAGCTATAAAGTGGCTATATAGTATATAAATAATAATTAAAAATAAAATGTAATAAATAGAAATAACTAAAATACAGCCATAATAACAAACAATAAATTATATGTTCTATAAATATAATAAATTGAGATAAACAACAATAAATAGCAACAATGTATACATAAACCACAAAATAAATAGAATAAATTAAACAGACAACAATAAAGAACAAACAGTATACTACATATTGATAGTAGCAAAAATAAGAAAATAGAGCCAAAAGTAACTTGGTATCTCTCTTGAATGTAGTCCGACTGCAGTTAAAAAAAGTCAATTCAAGGCCAGAAAATCCTAATTATCGTGCTGTTCCTCTCGTAGTTGGTTGCGTGGTGCAGTCTCTCAAAGAGTTCCGATGATCGAGTACTCCTAGGGACTCGAAAAATGATCCTCTCCAACAATGCAGGGCAGTCAATTAGTCCATTGAGTAGCTTAAAGAGGAAGATTACATCCTGCTTTTCACGTCTACTCTCTACGGGGGTCTAGTTAGATAAGCTTGACATATTATTTATATGAACATGTTATGGTTAATTTGCATAACGAGTTTAGAAAAATTAATTCAGAAGTTTGCCAAAATTAGAGCTCCCTTTATAAATGAGTTTGAAAAAGCTCTTTCTTTAACTTACATATATACTCAGATGAGGACCGCGCTACAACTCGCCACTTCAAAACAAATAAAAATCTGTTTATTCTCAAAAAATAAAAGTACGAAATTAACACTTACACTACCGAAGTGCCCCACCCATCCTCCAACCTCCACCCTGGAGGGTCTTCTATTTGCTAGCCAGGGTGACGTGTCTTGAAGCGTTTTAGGCGCCGTGAAAGTGTGACACGAACTCCGTGAACTCACAGAAGCCATGAACCTTCATAACCCCAACACATCACCTGATTGCCAATCTGTAGTTTTGGCAAACTGGGATATGGTTGGTCTCGACAAAGTTCTGGAGTGAAGGGGTCCTTTTCGGAATGTCCCTGCATTTGGTAATGATTGTCTACCAAATCTAGAACTAAACTTAACTAGCAAACAAAGTAACTTTGATATTATTCCCATGGTTTTGGTCTACAAGAAAGTAATAAGCGTCACTCTTACAGTATGTATATTAGGATAGGCTATAAGCACATCCAGTATGGTTTGTTAGGTTATGTTTGGTTAGTTTAGGTTAGGTTAGGCTGTAAGCACATCCAGTATGGCTTGTTAGGTTATGTTTGGTTAGTTTAGGTTAGGTTAGGCTGTAAGCACATCCAGTATGGTTTGTTAGGTTATGTTTGGTTAGTTTAGGTTAGGTTAGGCTGTAAGCACATCCAGTATGGTTTGTTAGGTTATGTTTGGTTAGTTTAGGTTAGGTTAGGCTGTAAGCACTTCCAGTATGGCTTGTTAGGTTAGTTTAGGTAAGGTTAGGCTGTAAGCACTTCCAGTAACGCTTGTTAGGTTATGTTTGGTTAGTTTAGGCTGTAAGCACGTCCAGTATGGCTTGTTAGGTTATGTTTGGTTAGTTTAGGTTAGGTTATACTGTAAGCACTTCCAGTATGGCTTGTTAGGTTATGTTTGGTTAGTTTAGGTTAGGTTAGGCTGTAAGCACTTCCAGTATGGCTTGTTAGGTTATGTTTGGTTAGTTTAGGTTAGGTTAGGCTGTAAGCACGTCCAGTATGGCTTGTTAGGTTATGTTTGGTTAGTTTAGGTTAGGTTATACTGCAAGCACTTCCAGTATGGCTTGTTAGATTATGTTTGGTTAGTTTAGGTTAGGTTAGGCTGTAAGCACATCCAGTATGGTTTGTTAGGTTATGTTTGGTTAGTTTAGGCTAGGTTAGGCTGTAAGCACTTCCAGTATGGCTTGTTAGGTTATGTTTGGTTAGTTTAGGTTAGGTTAGGCTGTAAGCACGTCCAGTATGGCTTGTTAGGTTATGTTTGGTTAGTTTAGGTTAGGTTAGGCTGTAAGCACATCCAGTATGGTTTGTTAGGTTATGTTTGGTTAGTTTAGGTTAGGTTATGCTGTAAGCACATCCAGTATGGTTTGTTAGGTTATGTTTGGTTAGTTTAGGTTAGGTTATACTGTAAGCACTTCCAGTATGGCTTGTTAGGTTATGTTTGGTTAGTTTAGGTTAGGTTAAGATTAAATATAAATATATAAATTGACATGCTATTTATTTTAGGACAGTATATGTGCACATGTGAACTTTCTACTTCGTTAGACGACTAATCATTGCTAAACAAATGCGTTAGTATTAAAACAATTCTTTAACTTATACAAACGCTTTTTTAAATAAAATTACACTCGTCAGCTTACACAGGCCTGCTCGATGTCGTGAACCTGAAGTACCAACTTCTAACTTCTAGCTCAGTTGAGAATTCAAACCTTGGACCCTGCCCTACACAGGCTGAAGCCTTACCCACTGAGCCACCACCAGCAATGTTTTGAACTCAGTGGCAATTGGGAATGACAATAAAATATACAATAAATGGAAACTACTGAATATTAATAGCTTTATTTTATGTTTATTGAGTCATCGACAACATACTTCAGTATACCGTATAGATTTATGAATTTAATTTAATTTGAAATTAAAAGTAAGTGAGTCTCTTGGCATATGCCTTTACCCAGCTACGTTTTGTAGAGATTGTAGATGATAAGCTCTGTTCTCAGTCTTTTCAATACCAACATGACGTCCGCTCAATGGTTGTCATCGAATTAGATACTACTAGAGTCTAATGTGTGGTAAAATGGTGTGAAATATTTTAATTAAACAATAAGATTCTCTAATGAAAAGGAAAAATTAAATAATGAAGTTGTTCCTTATCATGGGAGCAATAAATGCTTCTTGATTAAACCAATTAAGGAGTTGACGTAGAATATATTTAAAAAATCAAGTACAAGTTTTAAAGTTCTTGCATTTTACAAACTACGTAACTAATATAATTATCAGTAAATGGTTCCAAAGAATTGGCACAAATATTTCCCCATATTAAACCTAAAATATCAAAACTTTTCAAATTAAAAGTTTGATTCACAAATATGTTTTTTACCATATCTCAAAAACTTGTCAAGTTAGAGATATGCGGTTTCTACTACAATATTTTGAATTCTAAGTCACATATTTTCTAAACATTTAATCAAAAACACAAATGACAGACGCACATACGGACAGACATCCAATTTTTTTCAAGCAACTTTGCTAGGTTCAGGGGAGCTTAAATTAGATAGTTTAACTAACTTCTAAAAAATTTTTTTTTGACGATCACAATACTTTCTATATGATAACGCATATAGGAAAAAGTAATATATCCGGACGTGGCTTGTTTTAGATAATATGAATATTTTTAAATATATAAATAGATGAAAATGCATATCACTTCATAAGCATTGTTGATGAACTGTCATCTACAATACCTACACTTGTATGCAAGGTATAAAGGCATGCAAGCACGTGTAGGAACTGCGAGGGGTTTCTGTATGGCAGCCATCAAACTGAGTTCCTTTGATACGTTACCTGGTTAAGTATGTAAGCACAGTTAATGAACTGTCATCTACAATACCTACACTTGTATGCAAGGTATAAAGGCATGCAAGCACGTGTAGGAACTGCGAGGGGTTTCTGTATGGCAGCCATCAAACTGAGTTCCTTTGATACGTTACCTGGTTAAGTATGTAAGCACAGTTAATGAACTGTCATCTACAATACCTACACTTGTATGCAAGGTATAAAGGCATGCAAGCACGTGTAGGAACTGCGAGGGGTTTCTGTATGGCAGCCATCAAACTGAGTTCCTTTGATACGTTACCTGGTTAAGTATGTAAGCACAGTTAATGAACTGTCATCTACAATACCTACACTTGTATGCAAGGTATAAAGGCATGCAAGCACGTGTAGGAACTGCGAGGGGTTTCTGTATGGCAGCCATCAAACTGAGTTCCTTTGTTACGTTAACCTGGTTACTGATTGAATTACTTTGACGTTACGCTGCAGAATATGTACTGTAACAGAAATAACTTGTTTATAAGTCTTGAAGTAAAATATTTTTCATTATTAATCCATGTGACAATAAAATCAATAATTAAGTTTACATTGCTCAAGTATTATCATTAATATTTGAAAATTATTGTAATGAGAGATATAGTTAGGCGGTGTTTTTTTTTACAATCATCTAGACCTAGCTTGACCGTACGTACATATGTGGGTGGGTGAGTCCTCATCACAATGTGTGAATGGGTGGGTGAGTATCTGACTATGTTCACATAGAAGAAAGAAAGTAATGTCAGATCCAACAGTGCCCTGAGTGGGTATCGAGTTATATGGCAGCTGAGTGTGTCGAGTAGTTAGTTCTCCAATGCATCGAGCGAGCAGATGGCAGCACCTTATCCGTCCATCCCTTATCCCCTTCAGATCCTCTGCTGAAAGTTTGTTAACTTTTTAAACTATATATGTCAGGAACAGACTTATACGCACTAAATTATTATGATTGATACATTTGTAAATAATTACTTAGAAAGTGCATTTCTTTGTTACGTAACTCTTGACACTTACAAAGACGAACTGGCGTTACTTGAATATGTGGCTTTATTGTACTTTATAATTCCACACTCTATTTTTAAAATTATATGTGTAATGATTTAAGTATTCATGAAAAAACAAACGCTTGTCTAGATTTGTGTAATCTAACTCATAATAAATTACGAATTCCAGTGTCCACAAACAACGAAAACAAAACAAACTGATAACAGTATAAAACATATCGTGAGCAATAAATTGAATACAGTATGAAAATACAGCTTGGAAAATAAACAAGATTAAACTTGTTACCACAATCGTTTGTTAAATCAGCACTTTGTTGTTGTTTGGGTGATCTGACTCGGCGTGGTTTACTAAACAGTTGATCGTCAATTGATTATGTTTGTTTAGAATTTGTAGATTACTTTATTTGTTTCTTTCATTTTTGGCGGGGGGTGATTTTATAATCAATGTAAGGTTCGTTTTTACCTAAAAGATATAAATAATGCCATTCAAACAAATCTTCAATGAATTTTGCAATCTGTGCAATATTTTGCATGTTTAGAATGTCTGTAGTTTTATATTTCAGGAAGAATGACAGAAAAACTAATAAAGATATTACATGGACACGAATTAATGTTATTATAATCCTATAATCAGAAACGTGGCTACAATTTTAATTATTATGAATATATATTTTTTTTATAGTATTTTTATTATTTATTTATTTAGACTGGGAAAGTTAGAAGCGGCCAGTGTCATTACTAACAACTAAAGTTTCAGATAACGACCACGTCAATGTGTAATTTACAGTATTTACATCACCAAACGTTTCGCTCATACTGTGATGTGGCCAGTCTCAGATATACCACTGAGGATACCACATCACAGCATGGGCGAACGTTTGGTGAAACGATAGGTTACATTCTCTTAATACCGACACGGCGTCCGCTCAATGGTTGCCATCGACATAGACACTACTAGAGAAGTCTGGGGTGTCCATGTTGGATGGTGGTCAAGGTTCAGATGTTATGTAGGGAAGAGAACTAAGTGTCAGACTTGTCTATGCTGTAGGTCCCATAGTTGCCCTGGTTATTGGGCTTTTCTATATATATATATTCTATATATTCTTATAAATAGTCTTTTCTAATCTTAGTCGAACTCAGATAGTAACAATGACTACACTAGTTCATTTACACTCATCACAATCATTCGAAATCTATATTCGTCCTTATCTTGACGATCGGTGTCTTAAGAATAAACAAATACTGTAAATAACATTGCGTTAACATGTTGACGCGGTCGTTACGGGAAGATTTAGTTTACGGGAAGAATTTGTCTATTTTATAAGGTTTTGTGATATTAAATTTGGTTATAGTTTTTTCATAGCGTTTATTGCGTATTCCATATTATTGTTATTGTTTATGCTATCTTGTTTGTGTACTATTGCATGTGAATATGTGTTAAAAAAAGTTCTATTAACGTGGTTTTATTTTGTGTGATTTTCAACAAGAGTAACCTCAGAAAAAACAATTTTAGCTAGTTGTAATCTACTCCTTGATGAAATAACGACCTCATCTGAACGATCTGGTGAAAATTCGAAAAATGTACTTAATAAGACATTATTTTATACTATTAGACTATACATTCAGTACAGTGGTCCCGAAACTCTCTAAAACGTTTTTGGAAAGCTGATCCCGTTATTTCACAAAATAGCTATGTGCCCAGTACTTCTGTTTGTTTTCCATATTTCTAAGTGTTTTGATAAAAAGGTATAAATTTTTATTTATGCTGATTTTTGACCTGACTCGAACATTTGCTTGAACTCTGCCTGATATTTTGTTCAAGAAGGTTGACTACAATGGACTATTCCAGTGATGGGCAACTGGAAATATTTAAATACTATTTTTGGACAGAATCCAATTTTTAAGTATCAGAGTCGAACTCTATGCTGTTAAGTATTTATAAACATGGTCCACAAGGATCGGTGCTGGGACTTGTCCTTTTCTTTATTGATATCAACATTCTGCCCTGAAAGAGAGCAGAAGCAAAATATACTATTCTTAATATTATAAATCGTACCTGCTCTGTTTACTGTTTGTAATAACACACTAACAATAAAATGACTTTAATATGCAAAGAACGGCCCACAGTAGATCCACTCAGGATGTAAGAATGGATTCGCCAAAGCATGCTAGTCTAGTCTTCCAGATCAACACAATATTCGAATTTCCAACAAAGAAATCTCACTATTGATAGTTTTCTATAAACATCATTGAAATGGATTTTCCAGCTTAGGCCAATGCTGATAATCACTAGGGATAATTCAGGCACCCAGTTAAAGTAGTTTAGATTTTTTTTCGCAAATGGAGTAGCAAAGAGCCTGCCTCACTAACAAACAAACAAAATGTTTCCCCATCCCTTTTTGCCCCACCTGCCCCCCTTTTTGCGCAAATTCTACTGAAGAACATAACTATAGCAATCAACTTTTTATTTCTTATTAGTCTAGTCTTTGAGCCGGAGGGAATTGTACAAAATTCAACACAAAATGTGAACAAATATAATTTATGGATAAATGTTTGGTAAAACTTTATAAATAAAAAAAATTTTTTAAAAATTCTCTCAAGATTTAATAAAATACATCACGTGGACTGTTAATGAAGTATGAACCAAAAAGCCGAAATTAGTCATTTTAAGTAGCAATATCTCCTTAAAGAAATTATTCACAGTTTTCTCGCAACTCATTATTATGGGGATACTAACAATTTATTTTAAGAAATTAAAAAATAATTTTTGTTTGAATACCCTTAATGTTTTTACTACAGATGGTGAATTACTAAAAATAAAAATAAATAAATAAAAAGAAAACATTTTTCTTAAATATATTGAATATGTAAATATGAGGTATTACTGTTAGCCAGCTTGCCTGTGATCAGACTCAATGTACCTAATTATGAAAGAAATTAAAACATGAATAGTAACTTGAAGTTACTATTTAAATTATCTGAAATATAATTAATGTACTTGAACTATTTTGCAAATCCTTGCCATTTGAATAATGTATTAAATATTCAGTTATTAGTATTTTAAGATATGTGTTAGTGTATTAGTGAGTGAATATAAATATTGTAAAAGTTATTATTTATTTACAAAAACTGCTGAAATTCTAATGTAACCCTTGTAGTGGCTTGAGGTCAGCACGGCTAATACACCATCCACCATGTTACACTCCTGATATTTAATTGACAGTTGGAAAAATGAGGTGGCATTTATTTGTGCTGGGAATCAATTGTTGTTGTTTAATTTGAATTAAAAATTTCAAATAAACCAGGAAAATATATTTGAGAAAGATTAAAGCACAGATAAATCAAGTTTGTATGGAAAAGGTCGGGTATAACAAGTGTATTTTCAATAATACCTGCCAAGTATTTACAACTCTACAACCCAAACGTGTGATTTATGTTGATTGAAAATAGGTAATTTCCTTAGTCAGAAAACAAAATCATCTAAAATATCTTATCTTTAATATTTGAATATGATTTCTTTCTTTAGACACAGGAGATATATTTTACAATGTGAAAACAGTATTGTTGATTCAAAAGATCTGTAAGACTTTTTGTGAATATAGGATTCTGGATTTGTTTTTGGCTTACAGGTAATTTATCAGAATACTGTTCTCTTCGTTAGATAAATTTGCCTAACATAACATTTAATCACTGTGTTACACAAGTATTTTGTGACCGTTTCCCAAATTACCAATTCACCACTTGAAACTATACAGCCCATAGTAGGCAACTTACCGCCAGCGGGCCAAAACGTGTACTACTTGTTGAATATGCAATTAAATTAATGTTGACCCACACTACATTCATAGTTTTTCATAGTGTCATAAGGGATCACTTGGGGTCTAATATCTAGGAGTCAACTTCAAATTGTTAAACCCTTTTACCCGTCACGTACAGTGGTATTGACCCACCCATCCATACTCGTATGGTGATGACCCAACCACCCACCCATAGACCTACACTGGTATTGACCCACCCGCCCACCCATACACGTACGGTGGTAATAACCCATCCACCCACCCATACACATACAGTGCAACTGTACGTTGCAAAATACAGTAATATATAAATATAATTCCATAAATATATATCAAGAACTGTTTCTTGTTACATTCTATATTGATATTATAAATCATCCATTTTACTTAAAAGTAAATTTTATTTTTAACGGTATTTGTCTCAATATTAATTGTGTAGTTTAAATTGAATCTAAACTCTTTGGTATAAGTAATTTTTCTTTTTTTTTAGAGTCCTTTCGAAATTTAAATGTTATAGCTTGAGCACAACTGACATATGTTTTGACTCCTTAAAAACTATGAAATAAAAATAACAACTAGTTAAAAAAGCTTTAAAATCTTTATAATATTAATATAATAATATTGAAAAATATATTAGTGTAAGAAAATAGCTTTTTGTGATCTATTAAAATTTTTGTTTGTTTGCTTTATTTTCGTCTAGTTGATCAACTTTCAATGAATATTTTTTTATTATCCAACAAAGGTTACAATGTAAAATAATCATTAGTAGGTTAAGTACAACATGTAACTGCATACATTATCGGAGATTTGTACCTCAATTTTTTTCTCAAGCTTTTTGTGCGCTTTAACCAATTTTCCAGTACCATACAATGTGTTTGCAACAATATTTAGTCCCTTGCTTCCATCAACAGAATATTGACATTGTTCTGTGGAGAGATTTGTTTGTTACTCTGGTCTAGAGTGAGGGGTGGGGCGGTTACTGACCCAGTGTACACAAACAAAAACCCTTTCAGCTAATGTCTATTTTGTAAATATGGCGGTGGGGAGTGCTGTGGTTTTACAAGAAAAGTTGACATCATCAGTTCATAGAGCACTGTAGCATAAAATAATACCAACATCCTCATAAACACATGACTCCATTAAAGTATGAAATAATGAAATATATTTCCACAAAAACGTAAAAAAATAATGAAACTAACAAACCTCGAATGTTTTTCTCTCGAATGTATTTCTGATCATAGTTAAAAGCATAGTTGACCAGCAAGATATTAAAAACAACCAACGTAATAAAATAACTAGGAGGCTGGTTTAACAAAACTAAATTTGTTTCAAATGTACAATAACCTCCATCGCCAACAGTACCACTCACAATACTTCGTTTCCTATCATTGCCATATACTGTTGGGAATAAAAACATTTACTTTTATTAGCAGTAGAGAGATCAACTTTATGTCCCCCAATTCCATTCACCATAACTAACTTTTATGGACACTGTTTTACAATAAAGTTAAACCAAGTAAGGTTCAATGCTACATTCACTACAAGTTCATAATCATTTTAAATCTACTTTACTCGTATTGAACTATTTATTAAATAAATTTGATAATTTTTTGTTTCGAGAAAAGTGAATGCTGTGATTTCAATTTCTGTTAAGAAAACATTTAAAATTTACCTTCCATATCTAACAATTGTATTTGATTGAATATTTCCTTTCCTATAACAGACAAATCGTTTCCGGTATTTTGAGTTAGCCTTCCACTGAAAGTCCCTTTTGTGGCTGTAAAATATTTGGCTACTCGTGTATGAAATACATACATTATTTTGTTCATGTATCATCCATCATTAGAAATCTATATCCGTTGTCAAATATTCTATATTATAGTTATTTTATAACACGATGTACAGTAAAAGCTCTAAATATTTTTAAAATGTTTACACAACTTATAAAAATTAGTTCACCTCGATGCAGTTTGAAATATTCAAAATATGGTCTTATGAATTTTAATTTATTCTGCTAGTTGTAAAACAGCAATATACTTTATAAACTACATAAAGATATAGATAAAATTGGAAGTTACTAATATATAATATATGTTTATTACAACAATTAAATACAATGTTTAATTTTGTTTTTAAAATTGTTTAACATCACAACTGTTTATTTGATTTTATTATACTTCTTATCTGCACTCACTAGTCTGCATGGACATGCAGACCCATGTCATCGAGGTAAGTACCGACTGCCAGCTTGGTTGGGAATGCGAACTTTGGACTTTGGGCTCTATAGTCTGAAATCTTTGCCATAGAGCAAAACCACACCATTGGTACTTCTTAGAAAATTAATACTGTCTTATTTTAATCTAAGCCACACCACAACTTAGTTGTTGAAGGTTTTTTACATAAAATCTGGCTAGGTGATTAATTGAACTGCTGTTTTTGAAGATATTTTTCTATACTTTTGTTTAAATTTAATAAGACAGTATTTAATCTGTAAATTCCTTATAATTAATTGAAAATCTGTTTTCATTAACAATCTGACATAAAAAAGGGTAAGGGAGAAAGTTTGTGCCATTTACTTGGTACCATTTATTTTGTTGATTGAGATGAGAAGTAACTTCAATAAACATATTTTTCATGTTTTGATTCCTAAAGTGACAGTCAGATATTTGAAAAAGTAAGAAACAGACCACAGAAAATTAAGAAACAGATGTCATGTCGAATATTGCGCTGAATGTGTGTTGAGTAGTCAATTCTCTAATTCTCAATGGAGGAACCGTCGTCGTTCTCTCCCTCTCATATCCCCTCAAAACCCATTCTTCAATTCTCTCTCTCTCCATCATATTTCACATTCTCTTCAACCATCGACAGCAGACTCTGGTGGAGGGGACGAGACGTACTTTCGTCCTCTCTCGAGCACCAGTCCTGCCTACCGGCCTATATTGCAACTGCGACTGATGCGTCGTTGTGGCAGTAAGAAAACAACCTATATTTTTCGTTCTCTGTGGCTATATAAACGAGTATCTTTACCGTAAAGTAATTGGAAACTAAAATTAGCCTATACATGAAGATGTTTCTTATATAATTTCAATATATAAACAATATTTATTAGTCGGATGATAAACATGTCATTGTTTTGTAACAATGACATGTTGTGGCATTGTTTTTTGCCACAGTAGATCCACTCAGGATGTAAGAATGGATTAGCCAAAGCATGCTAGTCTAGTCTTCCAGATCAACACAATATTCGAATTTCCAACAAATAAATCTCACTATTGATAGTTTTCTATAAACATCATTGAAATGGATTTTCCAGCTTAGGCCAATGCTGATAATCACTAGGGATAATCCAGGCACCCAGTTAAAGTAGTTTAGATTTTTTTTCGCAAATGGAGTAGCAAAGAGCCTGCCTCACTAACAAACAAACAAAATGTTTCCCCATCCCTTTAGCCCCACCTGCCCCGCCTGCCTCGCCTCGCAAATTCTACTGAAGAACATAACTATAGCAATCAACTTTTTATTTATTATTAGTCTAATCTTTGAGCCGGAGGTAACTGTACAAAATTCAACACAAAATGTGAACAAATCTAATTTATGGATAAATGTTTGGTAAAACTTTATGAATAAAAAAATATTTTAAATATACTCTCAAGATTTAATGAAATACATCACGTGGACTGTTAATGAAGTATGAACCAAAAAGCCCAAATTAGTCATTTTAAGTAGCAATATCTCCTTAAAGAAATTATTCACAGTTTTCTCGCATCTCATTATTATAGGGATACTAACAATTTATTTTAAGAAATTAAAAAATAATTTTTGTTTTAATACCCTTAATGTTTTTACTACAGATGGTAAATTACTAAAAATAAATGTTGACTTTTACTGTAGTTACAGGCAACATTAAACAGGCCTAGTAAAGAACAGGCATTTTGTTACAAGCAGGTCTGTATGATAAAATTGTAACAACATTTAATGAACATTCTTGTGAATCCCTCTGGACTGAGAGGGGAAGGTAAGCATGGTTTACCAACATCGAATCCCATAATATATTCCTACAATTTGGACTAAAGTTGTGATTCATTTATGTTGTTTGTTCATTATCATCATTACTGATAATAATTGAAACTGGTACATGTTCTTTAAACGTAAAAGACGAAAACCATTTAACGACTGATTGCAGTTTCTAAAAATCTGCTTTGGAAAATAAAGCTTGACACGAATGTTATTGAAAGGCTTTTAGAGGCGTACCAAGGAAGGACTTGAAAACATTTTTCTTAAATATATTGAATATGTAAGTATGAGGTATTACTGTTAGCCAGCTTGCCTGTATCAGACTCAATGTACCTAATTATGTAAGAAATTAAAACATCAATAGTAACTTTAAGTTACTATTTAAATTATCTGAAATATAATTAATGTACTTGAACTATTTTGCAAATCCTTGCCATTTGAATAATGTATTAAATATTCAGTTATTAGTATTTTAAGATATGTGATAGTGTATTAGTGAATGAATATAAATATTGTAAAAGTTATTATTTATTTACAAAAACTGCTGAAATTCTTACTTGTGGGACGATGTAACCCATGTAGTGGCTTGAGGTCAGCACGGCTAATACACCATCCACCATGTTACACTCATGATATTTAATTGACAGTTGGAAAAATGAGGTGGCATTTATTTGTGCTAGGAATCAATTGTTGTTTATAATTTGAATTAAAAATTTCAAATAAACCAGGAAAATATATTTGAGAAAGATTAAAGCACAGATAAATCAAGTTTGTACGGAAAAAGTCGGGTATAACAAGTGTATTTTCAATAATACCTGCCAAGTATTTACAACTCTACAACCCAAACGTGTGATTTATGTTGATTGAAAATGGGTAATTTCCTTAGTCAGAAAACAAAATCATCTAAAATATCTTATCTTTAATATTTGAATATGATTTCTTTCTTTAGACACAGGAGATATATTTTACAATGTGAAAACAGTATTGTTGATTCAAAAGATCTGTAAGACCTTTTGTGAATATAGGATTCTGGATTTGTTTTTGGCTTACAGGTAATTTATCAGAATACTGTTCTCTTCGTTAGATAAATTTGCCTAACATAACATTTAATCAATGTGTTACACAAGTATTTTGTGACCGTTTCCCAAATTACCAATTCACCACTTGAAACTATACAGCCCATAGTAGGCAACTTACCGCCAGCGGGCCAAAACGTGTACTACTTGTTGAATATGCAATTAAATTAATGTTGACCCACACTACATTCATAGTTTTTCATAGTGTCATAAGGGATCACTTGGGGTCTAATATCTAGGAGTCAACTTCAAATTGTTAAACCCTTTTACCCATACACGTACAGTGGTATTGACCCACCCACCCATCCATACACGTACGGTGGTGATGACCCACCCGCCCACCCATACTCGTACGGTGGTGATGACCCAACCACCCACCCATAGACGTACACTGGTACTTACCCACCCGCCCACCCATACACATACGGTGGTAATGACCCATCCACCCACCCATACACATACAGTGCAACTGTACGTTGCAAAACACAGTAATATATAAATATAATTCCATAAATATATATCAAGAACTGATTCTTCTTACATTCTATATTGATATTAAAAATCATCCATTTTACTTAAAAGTACATTTTATTTTTAACGGTATTTGTCTCAATGTTAATTATGTAGTTTAAATTGAATCTAAACTATTTGGTAATAAGTAATTTTTCTTTTTTTTAGAGTCCTTTCGAAATTTAAATGTTATAGCTTGAGCACAACTGACATTTGAAATTAAAAAAAATTGTTTTGACTCCTTAAAAACTATGAAATAATAATAAGAACTAGTTAACAAATCTTTATAATATTAATATAATAATATTGAAAAATATATTAGTGTAAGAAAATAGCTTTTTGTGATCTATTAAAATTTTTGTTTGTTTGCTTTATTTTCGTCTAGTTGATCAACTTTCAATGAATATTTTTTTATTAACCAACAAAGGTTACAATGTAAAATAATCATTAGTAGGGTAAGTACAACATGTAATTGCATACATTATCGGAGATTTGTACCTCAATTTTTGTCTCAAGCTTTTTGTGCACTTTAACCAATTTTCCAGTACCATACAATGTGTTTGCAACAATATTTTTAGTCCCTTGCTTCCATCAACAGAATATTGACATTGTTCTGTGGAGAGATTTGTTTGTTACTCTGGTCTAGAGTGAGGGGTGGGGCGGTTACTGACCCAGTGTACACAAACAAAAACCCTTTCAGCTAATGTCTATTTTGTAAATATGGCAGTGGGGAGTGCTGTGGTTTTACAAGAAAAGTTGACAACATCAGTTCATAGAGCACTGTAGCATAAAATAATACCATCATCCTCATAAACACATGACTCCATTAAAGTATGAAATAATGAAATATATTTCCACAAAAACGTAAAAAAATAATGAAACTAACAAACCTCGAATGTTTTTCTCTCGAATGTATTTCTGATCATAGTTAAAAGCATAGTTGACCAGCAAAATATTAAAAACAACCAACGTAATAAAATAACTAGGTGGCTGGCTCAACAAAACTAAAATTGTTTCAAATGTACAATAACCTCCATCGCTAACAGTACCACTCACAATACTTCGTTTCGAATGTACAATAACCTCCATCGCCAACAGTACCACTCACAATACTTCGTTTCAAATGTACAATAACCTCCATCGCTAACAGTACCACTCACAATACTTCGTTTAAAATGTACAATAACTTCCATCGCCAACAGTACCACTCACAAAACTTCGTTTCAAATGTACAATAACCTCCATCGCCAACAGTACCACTCACAAAACTTCGTTTCAAATGTACAATAACCTCCATCGCTAACAGTACCACTCACAATACTTCGTTTAAAATGTACAATAACTTCCATCGCCAACAGTACCACTCACAAAACTTCGTTTAAAATGTACAATAACCTCCATCGCTAACAGTACCACTCACAATACTTCGTTTCAAATGTACAATAACCTCCATCGCCAACAGTACCACTCACAATACTTCGTTTCAAATGTACAATAACCTCCATCGCTAACAGTACCACTCACAATACTTCGTTTAAAATGTACAATAACTTCCATCGCCAACAGTACCACTCACAAAACTTCGTTTCAAATGTACAATAACCTCCATCGCCAACAGTACCACTCACAATACTTCGTTTCAAATGTACAATAACCTCCATCGCTAACAGTACCACTCACAATACTTCGTTTCAAATGTACAATAACCTCCATCGCCAACAGTACCACTCACAATACTTCGTTTCAAATGTACAATAACCTCCATCGCTAACAGTACCACTCACAATACTTCGTTTCAAATGTACAATAACCTCCATCGCCAACAGTACCACTCACAATACTTCGTTTCAAATGTACAATAACCTCCATCGCCAACAGTACCACTCACAATACTTCGTTTCAAATGTACAATAACCTCCATCGCTAACAGTACCACTCACAATACTTCGTTTCAAATGTACAATAACCTCCATCGCCAACAGTACCACTCACAATACTTCGTTTCAAATGTACAATAACCTCCATCGCTAACAGTACCACTCACAATACTTCGTTTCAAATGTACAATAACCTCCATCGCCAACAGTACCACTCACAATACTTCGTTTCAAATGTACAATAACCTCCATCGCTAACAGTACCACTCACAATACTTCGTTTCAAATGTACAATAACCTCCATCGCCAACAGTACCACTCACAATACTTCGTTTCAAATGTACAATAACCTCCATCGCTAACAGTACCACTCACAATACTTCGTTTAAAATGTACAATAACTTCCATCGCCAACAGTACCACTCACAAAACTTCGTTTCAAATGTACAATAACCTCCATCGCCAACAGTACCACTCACAATACTTCGTTTCAAATGTACAATAACCTCCATCGCTAACAGTACCACTCACAATACTTCGTTTCAAATGTACAATAACTTCCATCGCTAACAGTACCACTCACAAAACTTCGTTTGAAATGTACAATAACCTCCATCACCAACAGTACCACTCACAATACTTCGTTTTAAATGTACAATAACCTCCATCGCCAACAGTACCACTCACAATACTTCGTTTCAAATGTACAATAACCTCCATCGCCAACAGTACCACTCACAATACCTCGTTTCCTATCATTGCCATATACTGTTGGGAATGAAAACATTTACTTTTATTAGCAGTAGAGAGATCAACTTTATGTCCCCCAATTCCATTCACCATAACTAACTTTTATGGACACTGTTTTACAATAAAGTTAAACCAAGTAAGGTTCAATGCTACATTCACTGCAAGTTCATAATCATTTTAAATCTACTTTACTCGTATTGAACTATTTATTAAATAAATTTGATAATTTTTTTGTTTCGAGAAAAGTGAATGCAGTGATTTCAATTTCTGTTAAGAAAACATTTAAAATTTACCTTCCATACCTAACAATTGTATTTGATTGAATATTTCCTTTCCTATAACAGACAAATAGTTTCCGGTATTTTGAGTTAGCCTTCCACTGAAAGTCCCTTTTGTGGCTGTAAAATATTTGGCTACTCGTGTATGAAATACATACATTATTTTGTTCATATATCATCCATCATTAGAAATGGAAATCATATCCGTTGTCAATTATTCTATATTATAGTTATTTTATAACACGATGTACAGTAAACGCTCTAAATATTTTTAAAATGTTTACACGACTTATAAAAATTAGTTCAACCCGATGCAGTTTGAAAAATTCAAAATATGGTCTTATGAATTTTAATTCATTCTGCTAGTTGTAAAACAGCAATATACTTTATAAACTACATAAAGATATAGATAAAATTGAAAGTTACTAATATATAATATATGTTTATTACAACAATTAAATATAATGTTTAATTTTGTTTTTAAAATTGTTTAACATCACAACTGTTTATTTGATTTTATTATACTTCTTATCTTCACTCACTAGTCTACATGGACATGCAGACCCATGTCATCGAGGTAAGTACCGACTGCCAGCTTGGTTGGGAATGCGAACTTTGGACTTTGGGCTCTATAGTCTGAAATCTTTGCCATAGAGCAAAACCACACCATTGGTACTTCTTAGAAAATTAATACTGTCTTATTTTAATCTAAGCCACACCACAACTTAGTTGTTGAAGGTTTTTTACATAAAATCTGGCTAGGTGATTAATTGAACTGCTGTTTTTGAAGATATTTTTCTATACTTTTGTTTAAATTTAATAAGACAGTATTTAATCTGTAAATTCCTTATAATTAATTGAAAATCTGTTTTCATTAACAATCTGACATAAAAAAGGGTAAGGGAGAAAGTTTGTGCCATTTACTTGGTACCATTTATTTTGTTGATTGAGATGAGAAGTAACTTCAATAAACATATTTTTCATGTTTTGATTCCTAAATTGACAGTCAGATATTTGAAAAAGTAAGAAACAGACCACAGAAAATTAAGAAACAGATGTCATGTCGAATAGTGCGCTGAATGTGTGTTGAGTAGTCAATTCTCTAATTCTCAATGGAGGAACCGTCATCGTTCTCTCCTTCTCATATCCCCTTAAAACCCATTCTTCAATTCTCTCTCTTTCCATCATATTTCACATTCTCTTCAACCATCGACAGCAGACTCCGGTGGAGGGGACGAGACGTACTTTCGTCCTCTCTCGAGCACCAGTGCTGCCTACCGGCCTATATTGCAACTGCGACTGATGCGTCGTTGTGACAGTAAGAAAACAACCTCTATTTTTCGTTCTCTGTGGCTATATAAACGAGTATCTTTACCTTAATGTAATTACAAACTAAAATTAGCCTATACATGAAGATGTTTCTTATATAATTTCAATATATAAACAATATTTTATTAGTCGGATGATAAACATGTTTTGTACCCGATAATGTTTACCCCTTATATAATTAACATAGTTGACAGGTATAGTTGCTCATTAGCTCCGAACCAAAACCCAATCACGTGTCCACAACTATACACACACTCATAGATTACCTAGTGACGATGTAATTGCATCATGTTGATCATACATTAGTGTTATGTTTATTCAACGACCAGGGCCCCAAACTAACCGACCATACTTAGTAAGTACGGTAGTAATTTTTGTTTAAACTTACAAAATGTTACAAGATTTTATGATAAAGTTCCTTTGCTATTTATTAATATTTTTGTTATTTTCCTTTACTTATGACTGTATATTTAGTTCATCAAGCTAGTTGTACGTGTACAATAAATGAGATTTCTGACCTATAACATTGATTACTTTTGTACTAAATGTCTTGACATAATGTTCAAGACTAACCACTATTTAACCCTTATAAACAGACCGACATACATATATACAACTTACTAAATGTAACCGGTTCTGTGACATGTTAGTACCTGAAGCGTTAGTGTGTAATGGCGATATTAGCTGACTAAGTATATGTAACGGGATTATGTAAATTCAGCTTGCCCAGACCAAAGATCACTTTTGGGCACATCCTCTTTGAGAGGAATTACACCTAGAGCTACGTTCCACAGGGCTTTGGACTTTGAGCTAAATATGTGCTGTAACTGAATAACTAATCAATTTGCGTCATTACGTGTCATTTATTTTTGAAAAGTTTTATTTCCAAATGAAACTATAAATGAGTCTTACTAGAAACAGCTTATAAATTAGTAATGTAATGAATCATAAACAAATTTCAGTTACAACATTAATTATTAAATGTATTAAAAATGATTTAATTACATATTATTAATTATTAAATATAATTAATACTATGTAAATAAATCTAATATTACATTATATATATATATATATATATATATATATATATATATATATATATATATATATATATATATTAAAGCCATTTACCACTCACTACTATTTCTCAAAAACTATACGTCCAATTGGCTTGAAATCTTGTACATATGTTTATCTTGGTCCCTAGACGCTCACTAAAAGAGGATTTTCCTTCCCACTGGCCTCCAAAATTATTATTGTATTCTTGTAGAGCAATTTTTTATTTTACTAACAGCTGTTAAATAAAAACAAATTGAATTACATTTCGGTAAGTTAATTTTTTAACTAAAAATAATTGAGTCAGTAGTAAATTATAAATGTTATCAGCTGTTCTAAATTGAATACAGTGTAGACTGAAAGCTTGTTGCACATTTCAATTACATAATCAAACTCAATATTACGACCAGGCGGGTAAGCTAGTTAGTTATGATGATAAATAATTATGGTAACTATTTTAAATAAATAATATGTAATTAGTTACTTGTGTGTTGTATCTACAATTTAAATTTTGAGGTACCAATTAGCGTGATCAGAATTCTGTTTTATCAAATTTTCATCGAGCCTACAAGAAATAATGGGATGATTATTTAAAGGGAATGCCTCAACTAATTCCATTCCGATACCTCTATACTGCTGGGGATCTGTATGACGCTAGTTGGTCAGAAATATCAATAATATTTTGATCAATAATATTTTATATTTATAATTACAAAGAAACATAAATATGTACTCGTACTTTCAACACCTAAACTAAGTACTAACTCTGTGCTCAATGCTGCTGAGAGATTTTGTGATATTTTTAACGGTCTGAACGGTCGATGTGTTCTTTGATACGCCTGAATAATTGATTAAAAAGAAGAAATTATTCAAAATAATAAAAATTAACTCTAAATCGTATTCATTATCAAAAAGAAACGTCCCGAGGTAAAGTAAAACAATGCATAAATGTATACTAAAACAAGTATTGAATATTAAAAAAAAAAAACAAAAAAAAACAAAAAAAAATCAAAACGAAAAATGAACCAAAACAAAATTGCGATATCAATTTTAGGGAAGAAGGATGAACAAATGAAAATATGTTGTGAAAAAACAACGCAAATATAAAACTCAATGTGTCCAACATTAATTTATTATACAATGTTAAAGAGAAGAACTACCAATGGAAATATAACAAGAGTGACTGAGAGATTCTTTAGTTACCGTGTGTTAAGGGTGGGGATGCAGCCATCAGCTGTAGTACTGAGTGTCAGGTGGGGTGTGAGGATAATGGATTTGGCGGGGAGGGGGGTGTTAATTGTTATATGTGAGGGGGCATGAGTCAGCCAGTGTTTCTGCTTGGATCGTAAGGCCTCAACCAAATATCAGCTGAGATAGACAGGTATCCTCCTCTTGTGTAAAGCAGGTGCTATAAAACTTGGCCACTCTCAAATGTTTATCTATTTTTACTAAAATAACAAGTCAAATATTGTCGGTATCAAACATATCAGAAATAAAATCCAACATTCACTGGGCTGTTTGAAATAGAAAAGTTATACCATTTCCATGGTAAAAAGTCTAGTAAATTAGTCCACTTGTTATGGTGGTCAGTTAGGTGTTGTGCAGGAGGCTTTCTTTCTTATCGGACTTCCTAATTATCCAAAATTCAGACAGAAAATACCCGGAATTTGAGAAACAGGACGTTAAACAACAAAACGTCAACAAATAATGTTCGAATACAACTGGTCTAAAAATCGAAAGCTCTTTGTGAGCGATGTATAAATAATAATCTCGATAAGATGGAGCTCAAATATTGTATTGACAGTTATCAAAGCTTTTTGTGAAATAAAATAACCAGTATTTTTAATGGTTTTCAAGAAATTGATATATTCTTGATAGAACTAGGTTTTTTATTGATAAAGAGAAAACCATAAACATGGAAGCTGCAACAAAAAGTAACGTTGACTCACCAAATCTGGAGTCTCTGATGGTGGCAAGTTTCGAGACCCCTAGTTTAAATGTAATTGATAAGTGTTTTAAATTATATGTTTTTATATAAATACTAGGCAGGGAATTTAGATCCACATCTAATTTCATATTGGTACATTCATTCCTTGAAGAATTATTACTAAAGAGTATCAAATCAGTTTTTTTTAAACAATCTTAAACAGCAAAAATTGTCAATTAATTAACTAAAAGAATTAAGATAGTTCCATTTATAATGGCAGTCCATAGTTCCTTACATGGAAATTAGTTTTAATAGCAAGTATATTGTAAGAAACAGCGCGCCATTCGTTAGGTGGGAAAGTCCCCAATAGGTTGAGCTGTATTTTCTCAGCCAGTTTAATTCACGGCGATCCTAATTTAATCTCTATCGTCATGAAACTTATTTTGTTGCTGATAATATAATGAAAGCTAATGAACAAAACATGTTTCCTACGGGGAGTTCATGGAGACTAATGAAAACATAAATATTTGATTAGTGCTGCCAACTCCCACCACTGACAACTTCCCCTCTCACCGTGCTTTCAACATTTAATTGGGCTTTAATTTACTTTGTAAGGCCCTCACACTGACCACGTGTAACAATAGATAACTTTTCATACAATAAACTTAATATACAGTTTGTCCAGCTTTGACGCATACTTTACAGGATTGTTTGTCAGGTCAATACAAGGAAAGAATTCCATATAACATGTGTCCTTTCTCGATTAGTTTTCTTACTGTGTGTGTTTTTTTTTTTTTTTTTTTTTTTTTTTTGAATATCTGAAAAAACCATGTTACATGCACTATTGAAATTTGGTATGATATTTGATCTTAAAATGACACATTTTATGTAAAAAGGTTGTATGTACAAAATTATTAGTTTCAAAATGGTGGCAGTCTAAAGATTTCAAAGTGAAATACAAAAATAATTACACATTTTTACCGAAAAATGTTAAAACGACAATACAATATTTATAGACAACATACGCCAAATACAGTTTTTACAGATCGGTTGACAAATAACAGAGAAAACATATTTTTGGAGACTAAAAGCGTTGTTATCTGGTCAAACAGTACTCATATGAGGATACTTTAAGTCCTCCAAAAATACATGTTTTCTGTTATTTATCATACGATCTTTTAAATTGGCATAACGTTTAGTTTGGCTTGATGTAATTTATAAATATTATAATGTATTTTAAATTTTTTTATTAAATTATGTAGGTTTTTTGATATTTCATTTTTAAATGTTTAGAAAGCCGTCGTTTTGAAACTAACACATTTTGACATACAGCCTTTTTACATAAATGAGTCGTTTTAAAATCAACTTTCATACCAAATTTAAATATTGAACGTAAAAAAGATTTTGAGATAATTATATTTTTGTAAAAAACACAAACAGTCAGAAAACGAATCTAGAAAGGACACACGTTTTATGGAATTATTTGCTTCTATTGACATGACACACAATCCTGTAAAATATGCTATAGGCGAATCTAGACTCCCTGTACAATTTAAGTTCAAAAATATTATGAACTATTTATGATTTTACTTATTTGTATATTTTGTAAACGTTTTATTTTATATTCTTATTTGAACTTGAATAGTATTTTTAATGTATTATAAAGGAAATACTCATGGACTGGTTTCCACTATGGCACTTAAAAAAGTAGATGATAGGTAACACTCCACACATGACGTCATATGGGCGAAATGACAGCTAGTTGGAACGAAAAACCTCAAAAACACTTGTTTTTTTTTGTCAATACTGGCCCTGACCGAAGTTTTCCTAATGATTTTGCCAATCTTAACAGTCTGTATAACCGATAAGGTTATAGTCATAAAGCCGGTGTTCAGAGAGTTCACTTCAAGCTGAACAAAGCTACAAAGGAATGTGCGGTCTGATCTGATTATGGAAAATGTTGGAAGCACCTTATCCAGAAAATACTGCCCGAGCTGTAGCAAGATATCCTAGACAGTGCGAAAGTCTGGTTGGACACTCTCAACACACACTAAAACTGGGTGAATCTATGAGAGTCTAGCGGGGAGACGCGTTAAGAATGGCTTCCGCATACTAAACTGTCCACGAGCTAACCGGTTTGGTTCTCGTGATCGCTGGAGTCATCCAATCTACCTCCTAGCCAAACGATGCAATATTAGTTGTCGGCATTGAAAAATGAATTGTAATGGCTTTTTGGTAAAGTACGCAATTTTTTTCAGTTATATTTATTGACTGGAGTCATATTAAAATAAACCATCTGACATAGCTAAAAATAAATATTTTTATAAGACCTATTTTTGAGTGACGAATGAGTTTACCTATTCTGCATTCACCCCATACTTATTCTTTAAATGTGACAAATAACAGATACTGCCAACTTTCTCTTGTCTGGTTTCGTCTTGTTTTTCCTTGTACCACCACACAAAGAGAGAAAAAAACGAGGCAGAACGTTTCACCTTATCTCGTCTCGTTTTATCTTCTCAGAGTGTGAACACTGAACCTTACCGAGTTCAGAGTATTTTTTTCTGGTGGTGGTCTCTCCAAATTTCAGGAGAATATGAGGGGGGGGGGAAGAGTGGGACATTGTACCACCAAACGTAAGCCTCTAAATCCGCTATGAGCTCTCATAAGAGTTTAGAGCTTAACGTAATGTGTCAAAACAACCCTGGATTAGCAGGGGAGGGGGTTATTGGTCATTTGCTTCAAAATTCCCACCAGCATATACGGCTTTTATGCGTAAAAGAATTATTCATTATCACAAAGTATAAATTAAAATGAAAAATGAAAAATTATATTTACACTTACAGTGTATGAAGTATATCAAGATATTCGTTGTTAGGGCAACACCTTGAATAATAATAATAATAATATTTAAATATGCTGTGTATTGCTCTTATGTAGGCTGCTTCAAATGTTGAACCTTACCAGGCACATTCAAAATAAAATTAGTTTCATATCTGAAACTAAGAATTCTTTAATAGTTCTCAAACAACGAACTCGTACAATTGGTATGTCAGTTTTCTGATGATTCTATACTTCAACCAATAATAAATTATAAAAGCCCTAACTACAATTCTATTTTGCCAAGATCGCAATCACCTCTTTTGGGGTAAATATTACGATTGAACGAAGATTAATTACTGCACAGTATTTAAGTAAAAAACCAATTTTATAGCATTACTATATTTTTAAATGCCTCAGCATTATATATAGTTCAAATAACATTAATTATAACATTTATTTTCAATTAGTATAACTTATACTAGGGGACACCTCTGCCCGCTACGCGTGCCAATCCCGAAACTCACTGCACCCGTAGCACCTCAGCCTTCGGCCTCGGCATCTGACTTTTGACAACAAATAATATTAAGGTTAACTCTTTAACGAGAAGTTACAATATTACATTTATTTACAGTATCTCATTCATAATAATTGCTTTGCTGCCTATTTATTAGTATTAACACTCAATGATATTACGTAGCCTATTTCAAACGTCTTCATTTCATTTGTTTTTGTTTAACAGCCGAAGATTAATTAAACAAATAAAATAACTGCATTGGATTATCATGGAAACCTTGGTTCCAGTAGAGAAGATCAACAACAAAGGTACGATTTGCATTTATTATTTGATACAAATGGTAACATTAAATTTACCTGCATGTGTATGTCACTTAATTTATATTTTTACTAGTTTCAGTATTTAGTTTTTCTTAGAAGTTATTAGTTAAAACACTGTCTACATTTCGTATATTTTGTTTAAATTAATTCTTCATATAATAATTAAAACTACAAACAATTGATGGTTCAAAGCAGTTCGCTCTACTCCGCACATCTCTACGGAGCTTGAGACTAACACAATTAATTACAGCAGCTCCTGTGGCAGCTCCTGATATGCCTTACCTCCCTCCCCCACACCGTCCTCACTCCCCACAAAGTCAACTAAGTGGATTTTATAATAATAATTTAACTTAATTTCTACTAGTATAATAGTGGAGGCTTGAAAGTTAATTATTGAACCTATTTTTATATAGATAATAAATGAGATTCTGGGGGAGGTAACGTAATATCGAGTTTGGCATTCACTTAATATAATTATAGAAGTCTAGTTATAAATAGATATCCATTTAACATCGCGTTGCCAGATTTGGCATCCACATAGTCACAAATATAACATTCAGAATCCTGTAGAAAATTGAAAAAATTGCAACTATTGACACTGCATAGTTTGTTCATTTTATAGACACCTCAACTTTGCATGTCAAAAATTATGACTAGTGGTTGAGTCATACTTACGCATGACACTAGAGACAGGGATGACTGCCGTACTGAAAGACACAGGACACTTGCCTTCAGGTAGGTGTTGGTTACTCCAATAAATTTCCTAATTCAATCAAACATACCCAAACGGTTAAGGTGTCAAAGACTCGACTAGAACGATTTTTAAGTAACAGGTATTTTACAACATATCGAGTTCTTGGCTTACAATGGGAGACGGCACAACTAGATGACTGACAGAGGGAAAATTGACGAATGAGTGTTCAATGAAACATTGCATGTTTGAAGGAGGCAATGTAGTACTTAGGTAACCGTTTTATAAATAAGATTGACAATTTTTACACAACATCGTAATGTTTTTACAGTAAATACATTGAATTGTTTATCCCACAAATGTTCGTGTACTTAAAGTTTAACCACATTAAATAACAATATTGCGTGAATTTAATAAGACTTCTTCTTAAATACTATCGCTAATAACATTTTAATATTTGCATACCATACTAAAAAATAATTGAATATGGTCTCAATATTATGGGAGTCAGTTCCAATTTCTAATTTGCAAGAGAGAACAAAGATGGCAATTACGATTTGTATGCTTTGTTCCTATGATTTATATTTGTTCTGTGCTTGAGTTAGACATTTATAGGTCAACTTACTTTCATTTATTGGTTTTTGGACATGGATAAAACTTTGTTTATTTAGAAAGCATGAGAAGATGAGGCTTTATGAATTTAGTAACTAACATCAGGGCTTCATATACATGGGCTCAAAATTGTATTTTTTATTCGTTGATGAAATTTGAATGTTTTTCTTAAAACAAATATTACCTACAGTTTCATTGTATACTTACTGTGTAAAAGTGCCCTATTTAATGTTGTGAAGCAGGGGTAGGCTAGAAAGACGATTCATCGGTTTTTGTTGTACTATTTAATAATATCATAAATACATCATAGAATATATTTGACAATATCAACCTCGGTAACTCTTAGTAAAAATAACTCAGTCAAATACTATTAATCTTAAAACACTAACTAACAAAAATATTAGGTAAGTAAAGGAACTATGTATAAAGTATGAGTGGAAAGTGCATAATTATACTTTTTTATTGTTTAAGTGCTAATAAATTAATGAATGAATGAACATTTCATTCAATGAACTTATTTTCTGGCTAAAAATGAATTATGTATGTATATATTTTTTTCTCAGTTACTATTATTATTATTTTTCTTAAATTTAAAATTATGTAAAAGCTGAGATTTATAGTTGGGAAAAAAGTCCAAAAGTCATCACACTATAAAATAATTATAAATAAATAAATAACAAGTGATTTCCTGTCACAAAGCTAAATCCAGTCCATCAGGCCATTTAATACCTGCCTTACTGATTCTATTTATGCCAGCTAAACCCTCCGTAAAACAGCGTAAGGGGCACTCTGTAACTATGTGATCCATTGTTTGGATAGACTCCCTGCAATCACGTGACTGATCTACTGTCAATCACCATTTATATTTCCAGTAGTTACATCTGCCCACTCCAGTTCTGAACCGATTCAATAATGTCCACTCCCTACGAGGGAGGTTCATTCCACCTACACAGGTATTGATGGATAGTTAATAAGGAACTTATTTCGTCCATAAAAACTATTCCACGCTATGGCCCAGCTAGTATTTGCAAAACATTTGATCAGCTCAACTGGAAAGCAGTACGTTGAGATGGAATTCGAGATTTTAAACGACCGTTCTGGTGTGGGGGATCCTGGGTAATGGGGAGGCGCGGATCAATCAAGATCTTATTGAATTCTTTGCGTTGCCTCCTGATGTCTTATTTCTGTAGTAGATATATTACACAGCATTGGGAGCCAAGGTAGTGGAGTTGCCATGAGAGTACCACTAATAACTCTCATGGCTCTTTTAAGATGGACATAAGTCGCTTTTGTATGTGCGATATTTAGCTATACGGGAGAACTGTATTCAGCAGCTGAATAAACAATAACAAAATAGATTGCAGTAAATTAGATATGAAAATGACAGCAGCCGACACCCTACTCCTTAGTATTAAACATAACAATTTATATTTTAAAATTTTTTGTGTATATAGATTGCAAAGTGTACCTGAGGGTATTTTTTTATCAGAATTGTCACAATCCATTGAAAACTTAAACAATAATGTTATTTACATAGGCGATATTAATATTAATATAGCTGTTAACAGCCTAATTTCTAATCGCTATCTTAGTCTATTGAATAACAATGGTTTCCAGTCATTTGTAAATACTCCTACTAGAATTGCTGTATCATCAAAGAGTTGCATTGATCACATTTTTATAAGAAGTAAAGAACTCAATTGTTTTCATTCAAATGTTTTTGACAATAGTATAACCGATCACTGTATTTTAGGTCTGAAATATAATAAAAAATCTAATAATCAATCCATTGAACATTCAGGCTTTTGTATAAATGCTCCAGTTCAAAAAAATGTAGATTTTAATCTAGTTAAAGAGAATTTACAGAATGTAAACTGGAATGATGTATACTTAGAAAACAATGTAAATATATCCTTTGACAAGTTTTATGAAATTTTGAATAATGTTGTAAGTCTAAGTAAGAAAAGTCAAATAAGTAATAATAAGTTTCTGAAAGCCAAATCATTGAGCCCGTGGATAACGCTAAACATTTTAAATAAATTTAACAAACGTAAAAAACTGTATAAAATTTTTAAAAGAAGGCCCTACGACTCGTCATTTAAGAACTATTTTCAAAAATTTTGTTCTGACTTAAATGGTCATATTTTTAAAACTAAAAACTTATATTATTCTAAAAAATTAGATAACTGTAAAGGTGATTCGTCACAGCAGTGGAAAATAATCAATAATTTGACTGGAGGCGCCGCAAACAAAACCGTAGACCGGATTGAATTGGACAATGGGTCAGTTGTCACAAACCCAAGCGATATCGCTGAGGAGATAAACAACTACCTTATCTCGGTTCAGTCGGACAGGCCTCATACTGTTGCATCAGTCACTCTCCCGCCATTGCACCACTACCCGCAATCCTTCTTTGTGGCACCTACTACTGAGGATGAAATTAAAATGATTATTAAAGGTTTGAAAAATAAAAAATCTAGTGGTTTTGACAATATAAGTGTACAATTATTAAAATTTATTGTTGATGAAATTGCACCTGTATTAGTTTATTTGGTAAATAGCAGCTTCACTAGTGGAATTTTTCCCGAAGTTTTGAAATTAAGCTCTGTTGTTCCAATATTGAAAAATAACAACTCTAGTAAATTAGATAATCTAAGACCAATTAGTGTGCTCTCAATTTTTTCAAAATTATTAGAAAAAATCATGTTATTGCGACTTCAGAAATACTTAAAAAAATTAAAATTTTTTAGTAATCACCAGTATGGTTTTATTAAAGGTAAATCAACAGAGGATGCGCTTTTGAGTGTTACGGAGGAAATTTACCAAAGTCTCAACTCTGGGCTTAAAGCTTGTGGGCTCTTTGTTGATTTCAAGAAAGCTTTTGATCTTGTTGATCATGAAATTCTTATTAACAAATTAGAATCCATCGGAATAAGAGGAATCGCTCTAAATTGGTTTTCTAGTGGGTAGAAAACAACAAGTAAAGATTGGTAACAATTACAGCTCAACTAAATTGGTCGAGAGTGGTGTGCCTCAAGGATCTGTAAGCTCAGCTGTATTGTTCCTCATATTTTTAAACGATCTTTTAAAATTGAATTTTCATGGAAAAATTAGTGCATTTGCCGATGACATTGCTCTTTTTTATTCCAATAAGAACGTAAATATCCTTGGTGAACATATAAACCACGATCTGTTACTTTTAAGAGAGTGGTGTTTAGCGAATAAAATGATAGTAAATGTAAACAAAACAAAATATATTAATTTCGATTTTAATAGCTTCGATATACCTTCTCCTATTAAATTTCATTCTGAAGCCTGTGATTTAAGAAGATGTAACTGTCAGACCTTGTGCAAAGTAAACAGTTTTAAATATTTAGGCATTACTCTTGATGAAAAATTTACTTTCGAACCTCATATTACTATATTGCATAACAATTTAAGGGCATCCATTAGGAAGTTTTATTTCTTAAGAAATATTTGCAGCTCGGAATTATTAAGATCCCTTTATTTTGCTTTAATTCACTCAAAATTGCAATATGGACTGGTGTGCTGGGGTGGCACCTTTAAATATTTAATAGACAAATTAAGAATAACTCAAAACTATTTTTTGCGTATAATATTAAAAAAACCAAGAAGAGATAGTTCATTTCCTCTTTTTCAGCAATTAAATATCTTACCAGTCCAACATCTTTTCATTTTTAAAGTTTTAAGATTATTTTTTACTAGAAGTGGAAATTTGGGAAACAATTTATTACATTACAATACTCGATATGTTGCTAATCAAAATTTCCGGTTACCAAAGGTTAAAAAAGCAATTTTTCGTCACTCTTTTAGCTATTTGGGACCAAAATGTTTTAATCAACTGCCTATAAAAATAAAAAATATTTCAAACTTGAAATCATTTAGTAAAAACACAATTATTTGGCTTCTACTGAAAGATGAGATACATTTTGTTAATACAGTAGTCTAGTTGTTTATATAACAAGAAGTTTTTTTTAGTATTTTTAAATTTTATAATAAATTTTATCATTAATTAAGTTTATTTTTAAGATACCGCAGTGGCGACTTTTATATTTTTTTTTTCTTGTAATGCTAGACTCTAGAATGATTAGTTTCTAAGCTATTAATTTTATGTTTATTTCTTTACTGGTCACACTACTAGTAATAGTGACCAGTTTAAATTTCCAATTATTATAATGTTACTTAAAACTGTCTTTAAAAAATGGAAATAAATTATTATTATTATTATTATAAACCAGTGACAAAGCAGTAGTATACAGGACGTGTGCGTTGGCTCCCCAAGTTGTTCCTGCAAAATGATGGAGTACATTTGCCCTGGTTTTAATTTAAGCTGGTTTTAACGTTACTCCCAGTTGCTGTGGATGGTCATTGTGGTGGAGTTTTACGCCGTTTAGAAAGATGTTTAACTGTCGATTAGACAGTCGATTACTTAGGTGAAAGCGGACTATTTCGGTTTTTGATAGGTTAAGATTCAACTTCCAGGTTCTAAAATATTCTTTAAGGGTTCCAAGATAGTTTGTGAGAGTTTCTTCAGTAGCTGTGTTGTCCTTATGTTGATAAGCTAAATCAATATCGCCTGCATGTATAAACTTTCTTGACTTCATGATTGGGATGTCAGCAGTGGGTACCTTAAATAACATTGGAGTAAGTACGGACCCCTGTTGCAGACCATCCTTCAGCTGTCTATATGAGCTTTCTTCACGACCTATATAAACTTTTATTAGCCTGGCACTAAGCATTGACTCTAAAAGTCACAAAGGAAAAGAACAGAGAAGGAGCCTGTAGAACTTTAATAACAAACTTTTGCACTGTGTCATAAGCCACTGTGAGATCAACAAAAGCAGCAGATGTTTTTAGCTTATTTTCTAACCAATTATCAATAAATAAAGTCAGAGTCAGGATCGAGTCACAACAACTTCGGCCAGGGTGAAAACCAGGCTGCTGAACTGGAACATTAGAATAAAGAATGGGTGATATTCTATTGTATAACAGCCCTTCTAGCAACTTATAACAAACACTAAGAAGACATATTGGACGATAACTTTCCACTCGTTCAGGATCTTTTTCAGGCTTCAGAACACTTACTACTTTTGATCGTTTGAATGCTTTTGGTAAATTGCCTAAAGCTAATATTTAATAATTATTGTAGACTGTTTGAAGCCATTGCTTCACTTTGCTACCAGCATGCAGCAAAAATTCCGGAAAGATACCGTCAAGACTGGCTGCTTTCCCTGCTGGTATAGCAGAAATCGCTCTGTCTATCTCTTCATCCGTGAAATTTCTGGAGACATCCAGGGGTGCCATTTGACTCTTTTTTATTTCATTCAACTTGTAAAGCACATGTTTGTCAGAAGGATGGCGGGCTGACTTTGATAAGCTGACTATCCATCCAATTAGCTATATTAGCAGCCTTCGGATGGAGCACTTCTCTATGATTTGGAGATTTACTTAAAAGTGACGCGCTTTTCTGCTCTGTGGGTAAAGTTTATATCATTCAACAGTTTTAACCAATTTTTCTCTCCTGGAACTGTCTAGAGAGTGCAGGAGCAGATTAGCTGTGTTGGAGTTAGGTTGTTAGAAGAAATAACTGGAAATCTCTTTCTTTACAAAAAAAAAAAAAAAAAAAAAAAAAAAAATTAAGAGAATTTAAAATAATATTTCTAACAATAATATATTGACAATTTTTACTAAACATACTTTTAACGTTCAACACAAATACATAATTAGTTTGTTGGCATATCAGATCATCACTGAGCTGGATTAGTGGCTATGACGTTAGACTGAGGATATAGAAGTCCAAGGTTCAAATCCCCCAACTGAGGTAACGGTCGGTACTTCACTCGTTGAATAACTTTCTCGCACAGGCCTGCAGGCATTTGTGAATTGATAAAGTAAGTTTAGAGAAAATATAAAAAAAGGGTTTGATTAATAATTTACATTTTTTACTAGCCTAACCCGCCATACATTATTAACCTAACATATTCTATTTCCGTATAGTAATTCGAGATTTGCGTTGATTTCGGGAGCCTGGTCTCTACGTCGGCCTGCCAGTTGTCTCTCCACTGGGAGGAAATACAAGGAAATTGTATTTTGCGGTTCTTAGTTAATTGTACTATCATATAGTACAACCTCAATTATCCGGCCTAATATGGTGGCAGGTCAATCCAGATACGTTTAAACCAGCGCTTCCACGTAGTTATAATTTTATTCAATTAAAATTTTATTTTCGTTTGATTGTCAAGTCAGATGACATGGACAGCCGGATAATCAAGGTTGAGCTGTAGTTGTTTAACAAGAAACGCTTCACCAAAAAATCATGTTTCCGTCACACCTCAAGGTGACAAAATTGATTTTCACATGGTAAAAAGTATTTTCATTTTGTTGGGTAAGTAAGAAATGTAAAAAAGGAAAATCTAACCTTTTAGTAGGGTAGGTCAGAGATCGGCAAGTAATGAGTTCCGCGGGTCGATGGTTTAGGAGTCACGATCAGTTATGATCATTGTTCTGGCATTTAATTTTAATAATTTTTCCATGAGTTTTTAATGGTTGGTCATAGAAGTATGGTGGGTTAATCTAAATAAAGATATGTAAAAGAAGGTAAAATACATTTTTAATATAATAAAGAAACTGTAAAAGCAACATTTTGTCATAGACACAAATTTGATGATACTAGTAATTATTTAACTTCAAGTACGCCATAGGGGAACTCACACTAAGAAATATTTTTAAGAATGTTGAAAATACAAAAAACAATGGGCTTGTAACAATCACGTCATCTGGCACAAATGTAATTTAACTTCATCCGCCTCCAGCCTGTGAACGTGTAAGAGTATTTTCCAGCACATGTTATGTTTTTTTTATTACACACTTCAAATGCTCATGAAATATAAATGCACTTTATTTTTTCACAATAATATTTTTTGTACTATCACTTCAGTTTAAATTACCTATTTAACAATTGTTTAATAAATTTAACAATATTAATCTTTTTATTTAAGACATAAGATATTTATTGTCATCACACATTTACAAAAAACGTATTGACATTGTCACAAGTTATGACTATTTACTATGCTAAATTAATAAAACTAATACATTATGCATGTATCGTATCCTATATTATAATAGATTATATATTGTAAACTACATCTCAAAATACTTTTTAAAATAAATTTGGAAAAAATTGTTTACTTCATAAAGACATTCTTGAACTAAAATCTTTCTAATTTTATTTTTAAACTGGGATTGTGCAATTCTCTAACATATGCTGGTAGATAGTTAAATAATTTTGTCGACATAAAGTACCAATCAATTTTTCTGAGATGTGGTGCATTTATACTTCATTGCTCGAATGTTACTTTTATGCCTCGTTACATGCTCATGATAAATGGTATCTTTTGAGAACAATTGTTGATTGTTTTTTACAAATTACGATGAATGAAATATGTATAGAGAGGGTAGCGTTAATACTTCCAATCTGATAAAAAGGGGCCGACAATGACTTTTGCTGCTAGCATTGCAGATAATCCGTATTGCCCTTTTTTGCAAAATAAATAGTTTCATGGAATGTTGGCTATTACCCCACAATTGCACCCCATAACACAAGTGTGAGTGAACTTGAGCATAATATACTTGCAATAAACACACCACATCTATAGATGTACTTAGTCTACGCAACATATATAAGCCATTTGACAACTTCCTTGATACATGTTCGGTGTGAGTTTTCCACGACAAGTTTGGTTCCAGCCAGATACCTAAAAATTTAAGAGATAATTCTTTTTTGGTTTGAAAGCTTACTTTTGGGCTGCTGTAAAAAAAATTTATCTCTTGAGTTTTGTTGACATTCAAAACTAAATTGTTGGCAGAGCACCAGTCTCCTAAAATTGAGGAACTATTTTTAAGTTGATCGTGAACACCTATCAATGTATTACTTGAGACTTTCAGCCAAAAATCATCTGCAAAAAGATACCCATTATTGCTCATATTATCAATATTGGCTTGCAAATCATTTATATATAAATTGAAGAGAAGAGGACCCAAAACTGAACCTTGTGGAACTCCAAATCGGCTCACTCTCTCCCCAGAATACAAAGTACCCAAACAAACATATTGAGATCGACAGGACAAGTAAGATTCAATCAATTTTACTGAAGGGCTGTCAACACCATAAAAACGAAGCTTCTGACACAGTAAATCACGATCCACCGTGTCAAAAGCTCTTGTCATATCATAAGATCTAAAACAAACAGATAGCCCTTTTTCAAGATCATTTACTACACCATCTACTAGGTTACTTATTGCATTGACAGTGCTTTGATTGGGTCTAAAACCAAACTGTTTTTCTGTAAAAAGGAAATTGTCCTCAAAGTAATTAGAGAATTGCATATTAATTAATGATTCAAATATCTTGGATATTACTGGAACAATTGAAATAGGGTGATAGTTATGTATTTCATTTTTATCATTCGTTTTAGGAATTGGAATTACTTTAACATTCTTGAGATCTCTTGGAAATACACTATTATCTATGCACTGATTGAATACATATGATAACACTTCACTTATAAAAGGGGCTTATGAAATTATAAATTTCAAAATTAAAGAATTTACACCATACATGTCTAGGCAATTACTGTTACTTAACTTATTTATAGCATTAAAGACATCTTCTATTTTAACATGTGAAAATGAGAAACGGGTGGAGATAGTTTTGATGGTTTTCAAATAATGGGAGCTGGGAAATTTACTTTGGGCTATACTATCTTTAAGCTGTTCCACATGACTAATAAAAAAATCATTAAAACCATCAGGTTTAATTCCACACGTGGTAGAATTGCTTTTAGAGCTGTAGTTTGTTAGATTATTAACTACTTCCCACATTTTTTGGCTTTATTATGAGACTGGTTGATAACTTTAGAATAGTAACTTTGTTTTACCTGAATTATTGATTTTTTATAATGATTTTTACATTGTTTGTAACTATTAGTAAGATAATCACACTTGTATACTTTAGATAAATTATAAAGCTGATCACACTTTTGTTTAAGTTTAAACAGATCGTGGGTATACCATTTATTATCAGTATTTTGAATTTTCGAAACTTGAGAAGAAAGAGGAAATGCTATGTTAACTGCCCACATGAATAGTCTATTAAATACTGTAAACTTTTCATCTACATCTCCTGCAGAGTAAACATCAAACATGTTATTGATTTTAAAGCATTTACAAAAACCTTTATAATATAGTCGTTCATAGATCTAACAAATCTCTTCTCTAGGGTTTTACGTGGAATTGCAGGAGTGATTTTTACTTTTAAAATGGCTTTGCAAGTAACAGCATTATGATCTGATAAAACTGTGTGAACAACAGAAGACACCCACCGACTACGATGAATGTCTGTTACAATGTTGTCAACACAGTTCCCAGAACCTATCTGTGGACCCGGTCAAGTTATATCAGTTACTGTAATACTCAAGCCAAAAGCATGTAACATGTTAAGTAACTCTCGCTCAAACCTGCCTCCTTTGCCAAACTTAACATTGAAATCAGCACAAGTCATAATGCTATTCTTAGACTTCGTAGCACTCAATAATACATTATAAAAACAGTGTAAACATTTTTCAAAAAAGTCAACATTATCATTATAAGGCCTATAAATAGTTACAATAATCACATTTTCCTCAGTGAGTTTTATTGCAGCCACTTCGCAAACCATCTCAATAGACAGAGCACTAATGCTTGGGATAGTTTCAAATAAACATCCACTTTCAACAAAAATGGCTACCCCTCCGTGTAATCTGGATGGTCTATCATATATTGCTGCCAATTCGTAACCAGGTATTGACACTAATTGAGTATCGCTACCTATAGCTCAATGCTCAGCTAATGTGATTACTTTAGTATTGTATTGTTGCCCCAAAAAACTAAGATATTCAATTTTATTTGAAAGGCATTGTACATTCCAAAACAACACGTCAATACAACGCTCATCTACACTGCAGGACGGTTTAATGCAATTTACCTCACAATTAGGGGTGGAATGTGTTTCAACAGATCTAAAAAACTATCAGTTCGGGAAGTTTGGCTCGAGTCTCCAGTTACATTATGTTACGTTGTACAGTATACGTATATGTTACATAGTGCTATATATATTACTAATAACTAAAACTTCCAATAACGACCATGCCAACGTGTTATCTACAATATTTACATCACCAAACGTTTCGTCCAAGCTGTGATGTACTTTATGTGGCCTCTCTGCCACATCACAGTGTGAACGAAACGTTTGGTGAAATAAATATTGTAGATAACAATTTGACGTGCTCGTTACCGGAAGCTTTAGTTATTTGTAATGACACCGGCCGCTTAAGTCTACGAAATTAAATTATATGTTTTTAATTTCCGTAATACTGTCGAGACTTGAGGGAGGTACAAAATGAGGGGTAAAACAACTCTTTAATACCTTATTAATTACAATTACTGAGTGTGTCTACATACATTTATAAATTATAAGCCATATTTATTTATCAGTAGGTGTAAAGTAGGGGTATTAGACCCACTCACGGGCATCTTCGGCTCTCAGATTCAAGATAGCGGCCACCTTCGGCCATCTTCGGGTCACGTGGCTCGTCCTACCAACCTTGTAGGAATTTTTCCTCCAATAATTTCCCACAGATTTCCCAATTTTCCCTCACATTCCCTTGTTATACTACATAAAATGCACTTTTTTCCAAGATGGAGGCCTTTCCCTTGTTATACTATATAAAATGCACTTTTTTCCCAGGATGGCGGCCTTTTATATATGTACTATAATAAATGCTTTCAGGTACTTCCGGCGACCGTCGGCTACTCGTCTGGCACGCATGCACAGGGACTTTACTATTGTGCTACATTAAACAGCTGTACTCTGTGGTTTATTTCATATATACACTATAACAAATGGAATATTTCATATATACACTATAACAATTTAATACTCTATGTACCAGAACACAACTGCACAGACCGGATGTTAGTGGTTTTCCTATCGCGACAGGCGCGCGACACTCAAGGTTGACCTTAACGTGCGCCTGATTACGGTTAACGACAGCTCATAACTCTAGATTGCAAGCGCTCATGATTGGTTGCCTCCCTCCCTCCCTACTTTACAAGTAATCTTTCTCACATGCACTGTTAGCCTGCCTATTTAAATTAATTTTAATTTAATTTTTCTCAATTTTTAATAAATACACTGTTAACCTAGCTTTATTATATAACATGACTACCTATGTCCAAGGTACTCCCACTCATCTACGCCTTCCTTTATACGGATAACATAAATCGTTACCTAACTATGCCAACCCCCCCCCCAATATACTTCCGGTAAAAATATCTAATCACGTTTAATCATTGGGTACATAACTAACATTCTTACGCTAAGCAACCCACAATACACGTTTTATTGAAAAATTAAAGGGCAGCTATTATTTATATTAATTATTTACTTATTTTATACACTGTTAACTTTAGGGTCCTTCAACTACCTTCAGCTACACCCTCCCATCTACTTCCGGTTAACTTCGTATAATTTTTCTCAATTTTTAAATAAATACACTGTTAACCTAGCTTTCTTATATAACATGCGCTCTTACCTTCGGGTACTCCCACTCATCTACGGCCTCCTTTATACGTATAACTTACATCGTTACCTACCTATGCTCCCCGTATAGTTCCGTTAAAAATATCTAATCACGGTTAATTTCAACCGGCTATCATTGGGTATCCTCCAGTCCCTACTTAATACTCTTACGCTAGGCAACCCACAATACACGTTTTATTTAAAAATTAGGGAGCAGCTATTATTTATATTAATTATTTACTTATTTTTTTATTTTTATTTAACACACTGTTAACTTTAGGGTCCTTCAACTACGTTCAGCTACCCCCTCCCTTCTACCTGCCGGTTAAATTTCGTATGGATACCTTATTTCGTCTAATATCAAACACACCCGGCATCCTCAAATCAAGCGTACTTAACACGCTAGCTATATTTAGATACTTCCAGTTAACTTCGTACGCTCTTACCCTAGAGCCCTTTTGCCTTGTAATCCTTGTATGTTAAATAGGTTGTATATATAAAGTTTTGTTTTTTTGCGTGGTCAAGTCGTATGTTTGGTAGGTAGGTCGTTCATGAATGTTGTGAGTCAATCTAAGCTTTTATGTAAATGTTTAGTTACGTAGTCTATAGAGAGTACTGTGTGTGTTGTGTAGGTGGGTGGTCAATTTAGAATGTTAAGTAGGTAGTCTATCAAAAGTTGTATGTATAGGGAATGTGGGTAGTCTATCAAGAATGATCAAGTAGGTGGGGGTCAGGCAATAGACTTTTATGTTAGGTGCGTGGTTAGTCAAGAGTGTTACTTATTCGCAATTGAGTTGGAGGGGTCTATCAAGAGTAATGTGTGTTTGGTAGGTAGGTTCTCTATGTGTTTGTGTGTTTGGGTCTCCGAGATTGGTGTATATACATTTTCTAATCGAGTAAATGCAAGTATTACAGCCAAAATGAACCAAACTTTCTTCCTGTTAATGCCAAAGTTTCTACAATAGACCCATTTCAACTAACTATTCATTTATTTGTTTAATAAATAGATGCAAATAATCAATAACACCAAGTTTTGTTATAACCAGACTTAAAATGAGAACATTATAAAGAATTTATTCCTATTGGCTACTTACACTTTGCCAACTGTTTAGAGTAAATGCAAAGCCAATTAAAAAAACTATGTAGGTTAAACAATTAATTTACAAGTAATACACAAGTTTTGAGCTCAAACTAAGTTTATAAAGGTTCTATTAGATAATTTCAGAGGATTTTTTAATGTTTAGCATATTTATTTTAGTTTTTCCCCAACAAATATCATTGTTATGGGACTGAATTTTGATATTTTTAGCAAATTATCACATATTTTGTACACAAATATCCCTATTTATGGAAATTTTAACTCAATTTTAAAGGGGTTTGGAGAGTACTTTCCTTTTATTTTGGTAGTTCTTCCTTGATCTGAGACATTTTTCAACAATTATATTTTTATGTACAATTTTCTGAAATTTGTATGTATCTTTGATTTTTGTCTTACTTTTGGACATAATTTACTCTTCTTGTAGAAGGTTTTACTATATCTTACTTAGATCACTTCCTGATTCTTTACACTACTATGATCTTTCTATTTACAACCTGTTAGAGATCCAAAGTAGTTAGCTGAGGCTTTATAGCTGACTACCATCCAATATGGACACTCCTGACTTCTCTAGTATTGTCCAGTATTGTCCACGTCGATGGCAACAATTGAGCGGATGCCTTGTCTGTATTAATAGGACCGAACATGGAACCGATCGCCTAAATATGTTAAACACTTTGTCTCCAAGTAGCTGGGTTACAGAAATGCGCAACCAGTGCCAACATAAGTCTCCATCTTGTATTTGAGAGTGTATTTACTATGTGACTGATGGGACCTAATTAAACAGTCTATTAAACGCGGATAGGAAGTGAGGTCAGGGGGGAGTTCACAGAATTGATAATGAAAGTGACTGAAAGTATTCGAGATTAGGTGTTTTTATAGCATATGTATAAAGCTGGCCTAGGTAAAGAGTATGCATTTGTACACCAGTAGACTTCGTAAGTACAGTTAAATAATATTCAAAGTAATTTAGGTTGGATAGTCCGAAGATAGTTAGGATTACAAGGCAAGAGAGCTCTAGGGTAAGAGCGTACGAAGTTAACTGGAAGTATCTAAATATAGCTAGCATGTTAAGTACGCTTGATTTCAGGATGCCGGGTGTGTTTGATATTAGGCGAAATAAGGTATCCATACGAAGTTAACCGGCAGGTAGAAGGGAGGGGGTAGCTGAAGGTAGTTGAAGGACCCTAAAGTTAACAGTGTGTTAAATAAAAATAAAAAAATAAGTAAATAATTAATATAAATAATAGCTGCAGTAGTAGTGTTCCGCCGGTTCAGAAACGTCTCATGATGAGTTTTCGTCAAATGATGAGTCAGTGGTGGGGGAAGGTCACGTGACCAGATCTAAGATGGCGGTCCTGGATCCAAGATGGCTGCCCCCATTCCTGCCAACCTGTTTGGGCATTTTCCCTCCCAAAATTTCCCAAATTTCCCTCAAATTCCCTTTTCGTACTATATAAAATACACTATTAGCCTTGTTATACTACATAAAATGCACTTTTAGCCTAGCTATATTGTATGGCATGCGTATCTGTACACGTGTACCAAATTTGAGCGAAATCGGACGGTAAATAACGAAACTAGATCCGGAGTGGTGAGGGTAAAGATAAGTCCAGAGACGACATATACATAATACAAACGGTTTATATTGTATGGCATGCGTATCTGTACACGTGTACCAAATTTGAGCGAAATCGGACGGTAAATAACGAAACTAGATCCAAAGTGGTGGGGGTAAAGATAAGTTCAAAGGTGTTATTTTTGGAAAAATTTTGTTATAGGTAGGTCGGAAATGGTGTACGCAGGTGGGGCTATAAAACTTTCGGGGGTCGAAAAAAATTTCCAAGGCTCTAGGACGCACCGTTTTCGAGATATAAGCAAAAAACCACTTTTTACGGGAAATGTATTGATTGTTTCGGAGAATACCTTCGGGGGTTTCCGGAGATTGTCGGGAACCTTCGGCAATCGTCGAGGTCCTGTGTAAGCACACCGGTCAGCGATCAGTTTTCGACGAGCCTTCGAGTGGCAAGTACTGTTCTCTCCTGACTCTCTGATTCCTGCAGTCGGTGTTAGAGACAGGCCTTGAGTCCTTGTGATTCGGCCAGTTTTAAACACCGATCAGTCCTTTAGCCAGCTTTGCAAGGCTAAAGTTTGCTAAAGGACTCGCGGGTGATTCCGTGAGAGTGGTGGGACGCACTCTCGGCCAACTTCGACTTGGCAGGGGATATCCGGGTGGGGCCAGCGTGTGACGCACTGGCTTTTCCTCAAAAGGCAACTGCCGTTAGGAGTCGTCACTAGGTTCCCTTAGCTTGCTTTTACCCTCCCCAGTGCCGTGTTAGAACACCGATGTGTCTAACACTGAGCCACTTTCTGGTCTTTAGGTATTCTCCGAAACAATCAATACATTTCCCGTAAATAGTGGTTTTTTGCTTATATCTCGAAAACGGTGCGTCCTAGAGCCTTGGAAATTTTTTTCGACCCCCAAAAGTCTTTTAGGCTCACCTTCGTACACCTTT
>JAQJVL010000083.1:104860-364860 GCA_035578905.1 Stictocephala bisonia
TTTTTTCAAATTTATCTAAATCGGTAATTTTGACAGGATAGCTAATCCCAGACATGTTTAATTTATTTTCAAGTTTTTTGTAATAACTTACGCGTCTATGTTTATCGGGGTACAATTGGGCAAGTACAGAGTACAGGAAACATTTATTGTCGTCATTTTTAACATTTATAATTCCATGCATAGAGTTTGAGATTTTTTTCGGGGTGGGTATGAAAGAAGAGGCGTACAAAGGTTGAAATTTTACAATAAACAAATCGAGTCGTAAAACATTTTCTATTACCCACCCACTTCCCTGGCTCACCCACTTAGCCACGCTTTCTAAAATTTTGTCTGTAGCCTCGGAATACTGAATATCTAGAGAATCGGAAGGTAACAAAGGTCGGGTTTTACCGTGAAAGAAGGGAGTTGTAGTCATTTCTTCGTTGTTTATTGTTTTGGTGAATTTAATTTGGACTGCAATGTACCATTTGACTCCCCCGAGCCTGTTTAGGTGGTTATTTATTTCAGACATAATTTTGTTTTTATGTTCCGTCAGAACGGTAAGAAGGTCGGAACCGTAAGTACTAAACCTACGGGAAATGGTTACAAGGTTGCGGTTTATGGCGTAGGATTCCATCTTTTACACAAAATTAAATCGGAAGAACAAAGGTTAAAATATTGATTATTACTTTGAAATACCGTACAGAGAACGGTGTCCAAAATAGAATAAAGTTAAAGTGTTTAATATCGAGTAGGAGCAAAGTGAAGACACGTCTGATCAGTACGAGCGCAAGAGCAGAAGTGAGAAAGATTGAATGTGTTGATCGTTTATATAGGGATGGATGAGGGGGGGGGGCAATTGGGTCACGCGCCTGTCCAGACTGAAACTCCGATTACGTCATCCTGTGTAGTACTGTTGGGGCAATTAGGTCACGCGCCTGTCCAGACATGAAACTCTGATTACGTTAAAAGAGATTGTGCAAGACACGGGATGTAAAACAATGCTTGTGGTAACGGAAGCAGATGTGATAACAGCCACGGGTTGACCTTTGAGGTCAGTGTTACATTAATCAGCACCGCATGGACGCACCACATGTTAACCCTAGAGGTCAAGTGATGTGATAACAGCGATAAAGCTCGGCCGCCGTACACCAGTAGACCTCGTATGTAACAATTAAATAAAAATAAAAAAGAAGTAAATAATTAATATAAATAATAGCTGCCCCTTAATTTTTAAATAAAACGTGTATTGCGGGTTGCCTAGAGTGTTAAGTACGTATACAACCATGATTAGATAGATAAGTATAGATAACGATGGTAGGAAGCCGTAGATGAGTTCCTGGAATATAGGTAAGTTAAGAGAGAAAGTTCTATAAGAAAGCTAGGTTAACAGTGTATTTATTACAAAAATGATATAAATTAAATAAAAAATTAATTAAATAGGTAGGCTAACAGTGTATTTATTAATAAATAAAAAGCGCCTTCATTATTTAGTAGGCAAGTCCCGCATTTCAATACTGTATTGCAGGTAGCGCCTTCATTTTTAAATATATAATTAATTAATTAAAAGGTAGCGCCCGCCATCTTGGGTCCAAAGGTAAAAGTGGGTCTCGCTCGCCTACTTTATGTCTACTAACAATTTGACGTGCTCGTTACCGGAAGCTTTAGTTATTAGTAATGACACCGGCCGCTTAAGTCTACGAAATTAAATTATATGTATTTAATTTCCGTAATACTGTCGAGGGGAGGTACAAAATGAGGGGTAAAACAACTCTTTAATACTTTATTAATTACAATTACTGATTGTGTCTACATACATTTATAAATTATAAGCCATATTTATTTATCAGTAGGTATAAAGTAGGGGTATTAGACCCACTCACGGGCATCTTCGGCTCTCAGATTCAAGATAGCGGCCACCTTCGGCCATCTTCGGGTCACGTGGCTCGTCCTACCAACCTTGTAGGAATTTTTCCTCCAATAATTTCCCACAGATTTCCCAATTTTCCCTTAAATTCCCTTGTTATACTACATAAAATGCACTTTTTTCAAAGATGGAGGCCTTTCCCTTGTTATACTATATAAAATGCACTTTTTTCCCAGGATGGCGGCCTTTTTTATATGTACTATAATAAATGCTTTCAGGTACTTCCGGCGACCGTCGGCTACTCGTCTGGCACGCATGCACAGGGACTTTACTATTGTGCTACATTAAACAGCTGTACTCTGTGGTTTATTTCATATATACACTATAACATATGCAATATTTCATATATACACTATAACAATTTAATACTCTATGTACCAGAACACAACTGCACAGACCGGATGTTAGTGGTTTTCCTATCGCGACAGGCGCGCGACACTCAAGGTTGACCTTGACGCGCACCTGATTACAACAGCTCACAACTCTTGATTGCAAGCGCTCCTGGTTGGTTGCCTCCCTCCCTCCCTACTTTACAAGTAATCTTTCTCACATACACTGTTAGCCTACCTATTTAAATTAATTTTTAATTTGATTTTTCTCAAGTTTTTTTAATAAATACACTGTTAACCTAGCTTTATTATATAACATGACTACCTATGTCCAAGGTACTCCCACTCATCTACGGCTTCCTTTATACGTATAACATAAATCGTTACCTAACTATGCCCCCCCCCTATATACTTCCGGTAAAAATATCTAATCACGTTTAATTATTGGGTACATACCTAACATACTTACGCTAGGCAACCCACAATACACGTTTTATTTAAAAATTAAAGGGCAGCTATTTCTTATATTAATTATTTACTTATTTAATACACTGTTAACTTTAGGGTCCTTCAACTACCTTCAGCTACACCCTCCCATCTACTTCCGGTTAACTTCGTATAATTTTTCTCAATTTTTTAATAAATACACTGTTAACCTAGCTTTCTTATATAACATTCGCTCTTACCTTCAGGTACTCACACTCATCTACGGCTTCCTTTATACGTATAACTTACATCGTTACCTACCTATGCTCCCCATATACTTCCGTTAAAAATATCTAATCACGGTTAATTTCAACCGGCTATCATTGGGTATCCTCAAGTGCATACTTAACACTCTTACGCTAGGCAACCCACAATACACGTTTTATTTAAAAATTAAGGAGCAGCTATTATTTATATTAATTTTTTACTTATTTTTTATTTTTATTTAACACACTGTTAACTTTAGGGTCCTTCAACTACCATCAGCTACCCCCTCCCTTATACCTGCTGGTTAACTTCGTATGGATACCTTATTTCGTCTAATATCAAACACACCCGGCATCCTCAAATCAAGCGTACTTAACACGCTAGCTATATTTAGATTCTTCCAGTTAACTTCGTACGCTCTTACCCTAGAGCCCTCTTGCCTTGTAATCCTTGTATGTTAAATAGGTTGTATATATAAAGTTTTGTTTTTTTGCGTGGTCAAGTCGTATGTTTGGTAGGTAGGTCGTTCATGAATGTTGTGAGTCAATCTAAGGTTTTATGTAAATGTTTAGTTACGTAGTCTATAGAGAGTACTGTGTGTGTTGAGTAGGTGGGTGGTCAATGTAGAATGTTAAGTAGGTAGTCTATCAAAAGTTGTATGTATAGGGAATGGGGGTAGTCTATCAAGAATGATCAAGTAGGTGGGGGTCAGTCAATAGACTTTTATGTTAGGTGCGTGGTTAGTCAAGAGTGTTACTTATTCGGTAGTTGGAGGGGTCTATCAAGAGTAATGTGTGTTTGGTAGGTAGGTTCTCTATGTGTTTGTGTGTTTGGGTCTCCGAGATTGGTGTATATACATTTTCTGAGCGAGTAAATGCAAGTATTACAGCCAAAATGAACCAAACTTTCTTACTGTTAAAGCCAAAGTTTCTACAATAGACCCATTTCAACTAACTATTCATTTATTTGTTTAATAAATAGATGCAAATAATCAATAGCACCAAGTTTTGTTATAACCAGACTTAAAATGTGAACATTATAGAGAATTTATTCCTATTGGCTACTTAAACTTTGCCAACTGTTTGGAGTAAATGCAAAGCCAATTAAAAAAACTATGTAGGTTAAACAATTATTTTACTAGTAATACATAAGTTTTGTACGTTGTTTTGAGCTCAAACTAAGTTTATAAAGGTTCTATTAGATAATTTCAGAGGCTTTTTTATTGTTTAGCATATTTATTTTAGTTTTTACCCAACAAATATCATTGTTATGGGACTGAATTTTGATATTTTTAGCAAATTATCACATATTTTGTACACAAATATCCCTATTTATGGAAATTTTAACTCAATTTTAAAGGGGTTTGGAGAGTACTTTCCTTTTATTTTGGTAGTTCTTCCTTGACCTGAGACATTTTTCAACAATTATATTTTTATGTACAATTTTCTGAAATTTGTATGTATCTTTGATTTTTTCTTACTTTTGGACATAATTTACTCTTCTTGTAGAAGGTTTTACTATATTTTACTTAGATCACTTCCTGATTCTTTACAATACTATGATCTTTCTATTTACAACCTGTTAGAGATCCAAAGTAGTTAGCTGAGGCTTTATAGCTGACTACCATCCAATATGGACACTCCTGACTTCTCTAGTATTATCCACGACAATGGCAACAATTGAGCGGACACCTTGTCTGTATTAACAGGACCGAGCATGGAACCGATCGCCTAAATATGTTTAACACTTTGTTCCCAAGTAGCTGGGTTACAGCAATGCACAACCAGCGCCAACATAAGTCTCCATCTTGTATTTGAGAGTGTATTTACTATGTGACTGATGGGACCTAATTAAACAGTCTATTAAACACGGATAGGAAGTGAGGTCAGGGGGGAGTTCATAGAATTGATAATGAAAGTGACTGAAAGTATTCGATTAGGTGTTTTTATAGCATATGTATAAAGCTGGCCTAGGTAAAGAGTATGCATTTGTACACCAGTAGACTTCGTAAGTACAGTTAAATGAAATTCAAAGTAATTTAGGTTGGATAGTCCGAAGATAGTTAGGATTACAAGGCAAGAGGGCTCTAGGGTAAGAGCGTACGAAGTTAACTGGAAGTATCTAAATATAGCTAGCGTGTTAAGTACGCTTGATTTGAGGATGCCGGGTGTGTTTGATATTAGGCGAAATAAGGTATCCATACGAAGTTAACCGGCAGGTAGAAGGGAGGGGGTAGCTGAAGGTAGTTTAAGGACCCTAAAGTTAAAAGTGAGTTAAATAAAAATAAAAAAATAAGTAAATAATTAATATAAATAATAGCTGCTCCTTAATTTTTAAATAAAACGTGTATTGCGGGTTGCCTAGCGTAAGAGTGTTAAGTAGGGACTTGAGGATACCCAATGATAGCCGGTTGAAATTAACCGTGATTAGATATTTTTTACGGAAGTATATGGGGAGCATAGGTAGGTAACGATGTAAGTTATACGTATAAAGAAAGCCGTAAATGAGTGGGAGTACCTGAAGGTAAGAGCGCATGTAATATAAGAAAGCTAGGTTAACAGTGTATTTATTAAAAAATTGAGAAAAATTATACGAAGTTAACCGGAAGTAGATGGGAGGGTGTAGCTGAAGGTAGTTGAAGGACCCTAAAGTTAAGTGTATTAAATAAGTAAATAATTAATATAAATAATAGCTGCCCCTTAATTTTTAAATAAAACGTGTATTGTGGGTTGCCTAGCGTAAGAATGTTAGGTATGTATCCAATGATTAAACGTGATTAGATATTTTCAGCGGAAGTATATGGGGGGGGCATAGGTAGATAACGATGTATTTTATACTTATAAAGGAAGCCGTAGGTGAGTGGGAGTACCTTGGACATAGGTAGTTATGTTATATAAGAAAGCTAGGTTAACAGTGTATTTTATAAAAAAATTGAGAAAAATTAAATTAAAAATTAATTTAAATAGGTAGGCTAACAGTGCATGTGAGAAACATTACTTGTAAAGTAGGGAGGGAGGGAGGCAACCAACCAGGAGCGCTTGCAATCAAGAGTTGTGAGCTGTTGTAATCAGGTGTGCGTCAAGGTCAACCTTGAGTGTCGTGCGCCTGTCGCGATAGTAAAACTACTAACATCCGGTCTGTGCAGTTGTGTTCTGGCACACAGAGTATTAAATTGTTATAGTGTATATATGAAATATTGCATATGTTATAGTGTATATATGAAATAAACCACAGAGTACAGCTGTTTAATGTAGCACAATAGTAAAGTCCCTGTGCATGCGTGCCAGACGAGTAGCCGACGGTCGCCGGAAGTACCTGAAAGCATTTATTATAGTACATATATAAAAGGATGCTATCTTGGAAAAAAGTGCATTTTTATAGTATAATAAGGAAAGGCCGCCATCTAAGAAAAAAGTGCATTTTATATAGTATAACAAGGGAATTTGATGGAAAATTGGGAAATATGTGGGAAATTATTGGAGGCAAAATTCCCACAAGGTTGTTAGGACTGAGTCACGTCACCCGAAGATGGCCGAAGGTGGCAGCTATATTGAATTCGAGAGCCGAAGATGCCCGAGAGTGGGTCTAGTACCCCTAATTTATACCTACTTGCATTGGTTTTTATAATTTTAGCAAAATATTAATCATAGATTTTAATATGGTCGTACTTGAGGTCCTAAGCTTTAAAGATAAGTACAAAAAAGAGATTTTTTTCACAGTTTTAGTCTCAACCAGCTGTTGTTTCAACTTTGTCAATTATATTCACTCAATTGTATTATTTGCCTATGAAAAATGGCAAAATTTGGCATCTTACTTGAGGAAGATTTTCAAATATGATAACATATATTCCAGTGAGTTGTTTTTATCTATGAGAGACTATTCATAAATCAAATACATTATTAAAACTAAGTCATTTCTGTTAGCTTAGACCACGAAATTAAAATGTATGCAACATACAGATTGATTCATAAATAAAAGATTATTCCATACATTATACACTATTTTTACAAAGCAATATATAAATTGATTTGATAATAAATTTTTTGAAGTATACTTTATTTTGTGAAAGTAATGTTTCTATTTAATTTAGACATTTCTTTGATTTCCATTTATTTATATGTATTAGAAAGGTGTTAATTTCGCGATGTGGGTTTCCAGCAAATCGCACCACATTTTGCAACTTAACTCTCTTAAATTACGTGAAATTGGTCCAAATGGCTCCCGTTTTATAACTGATGGGGTATGAGTACACAGTGAAAACTGCCAATTGCCGCTCTGCATATTTGACCTGGACTGGCCTATTGACATGGCTCCGGAGCTTTGATTCCATAATTGAATCAGCGTCATTCGTTTTCATTTCTGATTTTCAGTAATTCCTCACAGCCAGCAAAGATTGTTCGCATATGCTGCTGTATGTATTAGTTTATAGTTTTAAAGTGTCCGATTAAAAAATGGTGATATATTATAAACTAATAATTAATTGCAAAAAAGTCGATTACGAAAAACACTTTAAAAAGAATCAATTAGTTATAATTTTTATTTAATGAAAAGGAGAAATATTTGATTAAGTTTTAGTGTGTGTAACAACAATTAACTTTCTGTCTTAATTGTTGTTGTAAAAATTACAACAATTTTAAACTTTCTAAAAGAAACTGAAATTAAAAAGTGTATAGATAATATTTAGATATTTATAATGCTTTGATTGTTTAAGAACATTGGAACGTATTGTGTTTGTTTCTTAAACACTCAAAGCTTTGTAAATCTGCAAATATTATCTACATATCATGAATAATCCAATGCTAATAAATAACTTTCAAACAACAGTTAAAAATGTAATATGACAGTTAGGAAATGATACAGCTGTTAGACATCTACCATTCAAGTTATCGCTATATCACTAACACATATAAACTAGTTTCCAATAAAACAGTTAAACTTATAGAGGGATATTTATCAATCATCTAACAATTATTAGATGATCGATAAAGTGAAAAATGTATCAATGTTGCATCTCTTCCTGCTTTAAACAGCACAATGAAACACAAGTATTGTGTCTTGTTTTTAGGAGCATGGTTCACAAGTTGTGTTGAGGTAGGTTACCGCCCCTCCAGGAATAATTCTAACATTCAATATTCTGCATGGTGATTAAAATAGAATCACTCTGACCTTGGCCACAGACTCAAGTATGTAACCGGAAGTGAGCCATTCCCTGAGAGGATGTTGTGTACTGGTGAGAACAATTTCTTTAGACAAGGTGTTTAATGGCCTAATGATAGCCTTTATACTGTGATAAGTATCTGCCGCCAGATACAATACATTTATTGAAGGTTGTGTGGATAGAACAATGCAACATGCAGGAACAAAAAACGAACAGGAGAATGTAGACAGACGTGGTAATAACCTGATAAAAATGTTATAGCTGTGTGTGGACACTAACTGCACGTGTAGTTATGTGTTCAAGGCAGTTTGGTAGTGTGGATATACACTACGTTCTCACATTGAAACTGTATGGAGTGATTTTAGCAGATTCACGTTACAATTAAAATAAATCCTAAATCCTAATGATCACAATTTAGATGATCACGCTACCGGCGTTTTAACCGTACACATAAGTCCAAAAGACGGTGTAAAATTATTTTTAGTCTCAAAATAGAAGACAATAGTTTATGCATCGATTACTTAATGGTAAACGTAACTTTTGTGATTGAAATGATTAAAACTTGTTCACACTATTTAATATAACAATTAGTGATTAAATTAATTAATTTTCATAATGGCTATTAAAAATGGCTATTGATAAGATGCCCAATTAAAACCTAGATCCCCTCGCCTGCTTAGAAGAACCCATGTTTATTTTGTAGACTCGTTAAATCTTAACCATTAATAAATATTACTCCGAAGTAAACGAGCAATGCAGCTTATGGTAAAGAGTTACAGTTGTAAACTTTTTACAAAATTTATACAGAGTGTCCAGCTTCGACTGTCACGTTTTACAGAATTGTTTTTCAGGTCAATTCAATCAAATAATGCCATATAACATGTGTCCTATCTCGATTCGTTTTCTGTCTGTGTATCTGTATGTGTTTTTTCAAAAATTTTAATATCTCAAAAACAGTTTAATATACAATACTGAATTTTCGAATGAATGTTGATCTTACAAAGATACAGTTTTAGTAAAATGGTTGAGTGTCTAAGATTATTAGTTTCAAAATGGCAGCTATCTAAAAGTTTCAAAGTTAAATATTAAAAAGACTACACATTTCATAAAAACTTTTTAGATATGCCAATTTAAAAGATCGGTTGGCAAATAACAGAGAAAACTCTTTTTTTGTGACTGAGTAAAGAGTACTCAGATAATACTAATTTTAGACACAAAAAATAGGTGTTCTCTGTTATCTGCCAACCGATCTATTAAATTGGCATATCGCTGAGTTTGGCATAACATAGTCTTCAAATATTAAATCTTAAAGTCTTTTTATAAAATGTGTAGGTCTAGTATTTTTGATATTTGACTTTGAAATATTTAGACAGCCGCCATTTTTGAAACTAATCATTTTAGACACTCAACATTTTTACTAAAAATGTTGAGTGTCTAAGATCAACATGTGTGTTGTAGATCAACATAAGAACCAATGTGTGTTGTAAGATCAACATTCATACGAAAATTCAGTATTGTATGTCAAACGGTTTTTGAGATATTCAATTTTTTGTAAAAAAACATACAGATACACAGACAGAAAAAGAATCGAAATAGGACACATATTATATGGCATTATTTGATTGTATTGACCTGACAAACAATCCTGTTAAATGTGTGACAGTCGAAGCTGGACAACATGTATAATGTCATGAAACAACACGTTATACCCAGAATTAAATGACTCAGTAAAGGTGAAACCATGTAGCTTGTGGCTTCCGTCAAACATGGGGTAGATTTATACCGATTGGTGATTGTGTTCTTAACAACGTCTTTATGATCTACGAGAACAGTCAATTTATTAAAGCTTAAATATTTTTTTTTAATTTTTGTAATAAAAAGAATTGTTTTGGTTATTTTATATTACAAAATATTTTTTTCGGTACCTTTAATAGCTTTAAGAGGTGATAATGTACCCTAATCTATTCAGAACTCCTTACAAACATCTTTAAAATCTTTTAAGAAGTGTTCGTAAATATGTAATCCATTTATAAATCTATATCTATAAATAAAATTAATAAATTGAATATAGCCTATCTTAAAAATCTAATCATATTAAAATTAAATCATTTCTTTTATTGTCATTAACATAGTTTGTTTCTGCATTTAAACTTACTGGAATAAACTAAGTATAATAAATATGTTGATTTTGTTAAGATACATTTTTGTATCAACCTTTAATTGGTTTTAAAATTTAATCAAAACAATTATCAAACAAAATTTGATGAACAGATTTGTACTTAGTGCTAATTGTTTTATAAAACATCAAATACTTAGTAAATTATGAACAAAAAATCTAACTGGAGTATATTATTCTATATTGATTATAATAATGATTAAAGCATGAAGAAATGTGTTTTTACCTAAACTGTTCAATTATATTTATACAATATTATAATAAACCCAATTATATGAATAGAAACACTTTTCGTCATTAGAGCATTTGAGATTGGTTAATAAATAAATGAAATCACCACTGGGAGATATATAGGTGAAGTGTTTTTTTTAGATTGCAGCATCTGCGACCTATCAACCTTGATGACACACCATTTGTAGCCACGTGTTCCAGCTGCCAGCTGACAACTGACGTCAAATCACCGCTGAGAGATATACAGGTGAACTGTTTTTGAGATTGCAGCATATGCGACCTATCAACCTTGATGGCACACCATTTGTCGCCATGTGTTCCAGCTGTCAGCTCACAACTGACGTCAAATCACCACTCAGAGATATACAAGTGAAGTGGTTTTTGAAATTGCATTTTCTGAAACCCTCCAACCTTGATCGCACTCCATTTGTCGCACGTGTTCTAGCTGTCAGCTGAAAACTGACGTCAAATCACCGCTGAGGGATATGGAGATGAAGTGATTTTTGAGATTGCATCATCTGAAACCCACCAACCTTGATCGCGCTCCATTTGTCGCACATGTTCTAGCTGTCAGCTGACAACTGACGTCAAATCACCGCTGATAGATATATAGGTGAAGTGATTTTTGAGATTGCATCAAATGCGACCTATCATCTTGATGGCGCTTCATTTGTCACCGTGTGTTCCAGCTGCCAGATGACTATTGATGTCAATGAATCTAATACAACCAAGACGGAAGTAATTGTCTTCGTAAATTTGTTTTTATAACTTAAATTTGATAATACAACAAAGTTGACTTTATTAATATTTAATTACGTTTAAACATTTTAAATTTGTCTCAAATACTGATAATTCAGTACGACTTCATATTTCTTTGTCTTAGGAAATGATACTTGAGTACAGAACTTCTAAATAAAGGGAGCAATTAAAGAAGATATATCCTAATGTAATGTTAAAATATGTCACCAAAAGCGATTTTCATTATTGGAGGTTGATGCAATAAAAGAAAACACGATGAGTATAGTCAAAGAGAACGAAAGCAGGCGATACACAGATACTCGTACTTTTAATAATATTTATTTAAAGTTTATAATCCAAGTTATTGAGTAAATCATAAATTCGTAGGGTTTTTGTTTGTTTGTTTTTATTTTCACTCTTTGATTCACGTACAGGTGAAAACTAAACCTTGAAAAGCTCCTTTTTGAGTTATTGCCTAAGTTGTTTAAATTAATGGTACACATTTATACTTGTAAGCTGCAGATTTGAGATCCCAAGATCGTATATCTTTTAGTCCCCTTAATTGTGACTTCTTGGTCCCCCTCTGCTCAGTGGTAGCCATTGGCATGGACCTGGTAGAGAGGTAGTGGGGTGTTAGTTGTTATTAAACCGTAGTTACTCTGATTATTGGCCCCATGTTAAATGGCGCTTTTTGAAGAAAAGTCAAAATAATAACATAGATAAGTAGTAGTTCATCTAACCTCTTCGTACTCATTCGCCTGTATCTGGATGTTCGGAATGCAATAAATAAAAAATTAAAAAATAAATTGTATTTTTACAAGTAAACATCTATCTTTATTTAATCATATCTTAATCAGCATATAATTAAAGTTAAGTCTTTCACACAGATGTCCTTCCGCACAATATTGAAGTTCAGGGAGTTTACAAAATAATTATTTCAAATATATATATTTCATAAATATAAATATTAAGTTGTGAACTATGATGCAGTTATTTTAACGTTGTAGTATTGTATACTGGAATTTACTAGTATTCGTATTAAAGTAATAACAATTTTTATCTCACATCTGGGGGTTTTCGATTCAGACGTTAAGTTCATTTTCAGTTTTATATAATTTATAGTGATGCAGACTGTAACAAACATTTGTATACCTAATGCACAGCTGTTTACAAATCAAATAATCTACAATTTGATGACCAACTCAAAATGGTAATAAAGCAATTAAACTTCGTATTTTACAATTTAAAGAACATTTTATTTCTCAGTAAAAGAACTTTAACAATCCAAGAATATTAAATGTTGACGTTGTATCTTTAATTTTTTTGTAGGTTTATGATACGCAGAATATAGAAATGCAATTTTTATCTTATCTTAAACAATCAAATACAAACCTAACTATTTAAGTTTTCAGCGAATGAGTAACAAAAGGTTAGTATTTGAAAGTTTTCACACATCACACCATACCTAAATTGTGTGTTTCAAAAGTAAGAATATCAGTTAAGAGTTGAATCAAAATTTTTTATTATTATTTATAATTAAAGACTGGAAAGGAAAAACAAAGCTATTTTGAAAATGTAATGTTTTTATCTCTAAATAAGACACCAATAATCTAGACCAAATTGTACAGTAAGTTAATGATCTTGAATTATGTATTTAAATAAACACCTCACACTAATACGTAAGTCTTACTTACTCCTGTGGCTACTCAAATCCAATGTGATTTTTGGTCACCAACAAGTTGCCTCCACAGTCCTCTATTCTCTACCATTTCGATGTCTCCACCAAGACTTCTCACATCCTGTTCCACTTGGTCATCCCATCTTATTCTTTGTCGTCCTAGAGGTCGCCTTCCTGCTGGTTTCCCCATCCATACTCTTCTTATAATTTTTTTCTTCTTCCCTTCTCCTCACATGACCAAGCTATCTTATTCTTCTGCTTCTAACCACCGCCACAATATCTAGTCTCTTGTACAGTTATCTAAGCTCTCTGTTCTTTTTCATTCTCCACACTCCTGATTCATAGGTAGGTCCATATATGCTTCTTAAAAGTTTGTTTTCAAATGTAATCAATCTTTTTTTTGTAATACATTGTTAGGGTCCACACTTCAGATCCATACAATAAACCGTGCGCTATCCTACTTTGGCGTATACGGAGCGTCCTCTGGGTGGCGGATAGGGGAAAGGCCGGTGGATCTGCTTAAACAGCCCTCCCGGCTAGGTCTAAGGAACACGCTGACCACAAGTATATGCGGCCCACCATTCATATTAGAGGTTGAGCTAACAACACTATCTTGTTAAACACCATTGTTACGAAACGCCAACAAGCCTCGGAAGTGGATTAAGACCCAAGCTTAGAACAAAATACGTAAGTCAGAAGACTAAAAATCTAATTATTAGTGTTATCACCGTAATAGACATTCCTAACTTAAAAATTTCTTTACATTAATATGGTATTAGGTTTTGTATCTCTGGAATTGATTTAACAACAGCCCTACTCACCTTTAATAGAATTGATTAATTCATAATGGAACTTAATAGTTGAAAATACACATTTGATAAAGAAGTATTGTTCCGTACTTAGTATAAGTTATTGTACATATAGTTAGTTGTAATTCATGATTAAGTAATTTAATACTTTGTTCCTCTTATTTGTATTTATAATCTCTTAAGCATAAATTGTTATTCACATATTCATAATATATTCACCTGTTACTGTATTGAAATTTAAATAATATTACTGGCCTCTATGCACATGCACTTGCTAAAAGTCAAATATCAGGTGACATTGTCTAACCCTTGTATCCGGTGGTGTGAACCCCGTCAACACGCTTCACCCGTTTACCTAAAATTAAATCCCCAGTTGAACTCATGATGCTATTCAGAACGGTTCGCTCGGCGTCACGATTGCCGTGACCTCTCTTATAGTGTATAATTTTTGGTTTCATTAGTCAGTGATCGTGTTTTCTCGTCTCTCAATCTCTCTACTCTCAATCTACTCCACATTTAATTCAAGGCAAACTCTATTCAGTGATGTGTTGTGCTAAAAACTGACCACGGGACAACATCGACACCCCAGGCCTGGTGGATCCATCTCTACGGTCATCTTAACTCTCATCTTCTCAATTCTTCGCTCCAAGATATGTACTATCTCCTCTAAAAGGTACAGTTGGTTCCTTTTCATTACTTTCTACTTATAAAACGCATCTCCCTGTGATCGTTCGTGGTAACGTCTTTTGTAGTGTTTCCTCTACTAACGTGGATGTTAGTTGGTCCTCCAAAAAGGCACTAAGCTTTAAAAATCTCTCAAAATGCCCTCAATACTAAATATTGGTCAACACCGGTCCGGATATTTTATTAGGTCTATGGTTAAACAGTAACTTTAGTGAAACAAAGGAATATCACGTGCGTTCATTTTCAATCATTCATATGCGCTATAACTGTTATGTATTGTTTATCTCATTTAACTTTATTCAAAGTGAATATTTTGTGACTCTGAAGATATTTAAATTTGTGTGAAAACAGATTTTTGTGGATACAATGTGGTTATGTTTTGTTTGAAAGCACGTGCTTAGAAGTGCATTCCGGAAATAAGGTTATCGTACCACTCTTGCACACTTGCTACGTCATAACCGGTTTCACAGCACCCCATACTGCAGTCACATTTGTACTCAATCAGCTGTCTATTGAAATAAAGTAGCAGACGAAAATGTCAAACATAACTGTCATCATAAAGTAAACAAAAATATTCAACACTTAGATTCATTGTTTACTTTAGTACATTGTAAATATAATTGAACATTGTTTTATTTAATTTAAGATTTTATTTATTCATCTCATAATTGAAAATAGTTCAATATTGTTTTTATCTTGTACATGTATGATTATTGATTCATAGTAAAGTCAATTAACTGTTTGACAACAAGTTTCCAATTAATAATTTGTATTTCATAGTTACTAATTAATTTTTAACATCTCTTTGAATGATAATTAACTGATTTGTATGTTATTGAATTAGAGGTCTTAATTTACTTTATGAATTAGGCTATTGCTGCAATAGTGTCATTGACACTTATCACTGTTGAATACTGGATTGGTATTTCTTGTAATTTACTGATTATTATTCATTCATTTTGTAACTTATATGTTTGTACATTCATTTGTTGTCTCTAAACTATATTGTTGCTGAACTTACTTGTCTAACGAGGTAGTTGAATGTTTCACTAACAAGGATATTAACTCATTTAATTAAATAATTGTACTATCTCTTTGATACTTCTATTGAATAGCTAATAACATTGTTTTTTATAATATTGTCTCTCAAAGTAGCTAACTGTCAATTGACAATCTCACCTCACTTAATTTTTGTTCAAGTATCTCAATCTCTAAGTGATTATTTATGTGCTAATTAAGTACTATTTTAAATTATAATGGCTCCAGGTACAATTAAGTTCGCCACATATGAAAGATCAACTCAATTGATCAAAGCAAGGTATGCTAAAATTCTGTCCTCAGTTGAGGCCATAGAAGCCCTTCCACCTCCACTGTCTCAAGTTAATTCACGACCTTTAGCTAGCTATGCTAATGAGATAAAGAAAAAAGGGTCTGATTTTGAAGGAAACTTAAATAGAGTTCTGGAAAGCTTGTCACCTGAAGACGCTCCTGTCACCCAACTATCTAACGATCAAGACGAAATTAATGACACTTTTATTAAAATTCAAAGCATAATTGAATCACTTACTCCACCGGAAGTTCTCTTAACTCCTTCCGCTCACAGTGAACCAGGGTCTACATCCTCTTCCATTGTGTCACACGTTCGATTGCCAAAATTGGAACTTAAACACTTTGACGGCAACTCTTTACAATGGGTCAGTTTTATAAATCTTTTTGACTCAAGTGTACATAGAAATGCAAGTGTAACAAACGTAGCTAAATTTCAGTATTTGTTGTCTGTATTGTCCGGAGAACCTTTGAACCTAATTAAGTCCTTGAGTATCACAACTGCTAATTATCTAGTTGCTTATCAACTCCTAAGAGATAGATATCACAACCCGAGAAGACTTACAACTCTCCATCTTAACCAAATAATTGATTTACCGGAAATAAATTCAGCATCAATCCGTGGCTTACGCACTTTTGTAAATATATTTTATGAACACAGCGAAGCACTAAAAGCACTAAACTGTGACGTCTCAACTCAAAGTAACCCTCTATTATCAGCTCTAATTTTGCGTAAAATGGATTCTGACCTACGCAAGAAACTTGAAAGTTTCCGCTCCTCTCAAGAAAATGTTGTAACTCACTCATTACCAGAAGTGTCAGAAATAATCCAGATTCTCAACACAGAATGTAATCAAGCCGAAGACGACGGATTACACATAACTCATAAAATTAATGTTAGCCGTTCACCTCAGAACAAACATTCAAAAACTGCTTCGTTCTCCGAACGTTCAGCGGACGGACGGGAGCGGCCGTAGATAAGGGGCTAAGGCGCTGGCTTGCCACGCTACCGGTCCGGGTTCGATTCCCGATGTGACCATTAATAGATTTTGCCCTGCCACTCCCGTGGTTCGGAAGTCACGTAAAGCCGATGGTCCCCAGGTTAAGTGTTAGAGAGGGCTCCTTAGCCCTAACTTCGCCTGGTAAAATAAGACAATCTTCAATTTCTTCTTCAACTTCTTCAACGTTCCAAACAAGTAGCCTTGATCTCTGTACACAAAAATAATCCCGCATGTTTCGCTTGTAGTGAACATGACCACCGCATATACTCATGCACAACTTTTAGAAATCTCTCCCCTCAAGAGCGTTATCAGCTCGCTAAGAAGGAAAATCGTTGTGTGTCTTGCCTAGGCTCTCATGATATAAAACAGTGTAAATCACAGATGACATGTAATACTTGCCACAAACGTCATCATAGCCTATTGCATTTTTCTCAACATTCCTTGCAGAATGACTATAACAGATCTCGTAACGACAAGACTTCTTATACTTGTCACGACCACAAACGACCTATTGAAGGTCACACTCCTAAAGCTAAATCTAGTGAACCACAAATGATGTCCGCACATTCTTTAACTATCCCGGAAACGGATACTCTCACATGCTTAAGGGACTTAAGCCACAACACTCTGAATTCTCTCACACTACTGTTCTTCTTGGAACCACATTGGTTAAATTAACCACTCCAAATGGACACTCCCATGTTCTACGTGCACTGTTGGACTCTGGCAGTATGTGCGACTTCATTACTGAACGTGCAGCTAATCTCTTAGGCACTCGCCGATTTGCATCAAATTTAAAAATAGCTGGTTTGTCTCAGCTCTCTACTTCCACTAAAGGAATGTTACCACTCAACGTAGAAACTCTCTCAGGTAAACTCATGGCTTCAAAACACACATTCCATATTTTGGACAAAATATCTGTTGATCTGCCTCGCACTACACTCTCTCCAGAAGTAATGCAACGTGTCCAACCGTATATACTCGCTGATCCGACCTTCCATCTCCCAGGTGGAATCGATGTCTTATTAGGCGGTTCCTTGTTGCCTAAGCTCTTAACCCAAGAGAACTACTCTTTGGGCCCTCATATGCCTCATGTCATAGGCACTCATTTTGGCTTTGTCTTAATGGGACAAGCACCTTGTGATCAGCCTTCTCAAGCTGTATCGAACTTTGCTGTATCTCTTTTATCTACTGATGACAATACCCTACACTCTGCTCTTCAACGTGTTTGGCAACAGGAAGAGCCCCCTCACCACAACCGTAAGACCGCAGAAGAAGATCTATGTGATACACACTTTAAAAACACTCACTCTCGCACTCCTAATGGACGTTATGTTGTCAGACTCCCCTTCAAAAATGAATGTGTTCAACTCGAAACGTCTGAATCAATTGCTGAACGACGGTTCTTATCACATGAACAAAAGTTCAAATCTCACCCTGAATTTCACACCTTGTACAAAGATTTTATGTCTGATTATGAATCTCAAGGCCATCTGGTCAAAGCTGAGGAATTAAATCTTAACTCTACGCACTATTTTCTGCCCCATCATGGTGTGCTAAAAGAAAGTAGCAGCATCACCAAACCACGTACGGTATTTGATGCTAGCAGTAAAACTAGCAACGGTGTATCTCTCAATGACGTTCTATTAACCGGTCGCAAACTGCAAACAGACATTTGTGACATCATTCTTAACTTTAGGTCTCACCCTATTGTGTTCTCATGTGACATCAAACAGATGTATCGACAAATTCAAATTCATCCTGATGATCAGCGATTTCCGCTAATTTTATGGCGTAACAATCCCTCTCAAGATCTTTCAGTTTATAAACTCACTACGGTCACGTACGGGATGAACAGTTCTCCCTATCTAACCATAAAAACTCTCTCTCAGTTGGCTGAAGACGAAGGAGCTTCGTTTCCTCAAGCATCTCACGCTCTCCGACACCACACTTACGTTGATGACATCGTTACTGGTGCTGAAACCATTGAATCTGCTCTTCAACTTCAAGATGAGCTCATCCAGCTACTTGCTCGAGGTGGCTTTGAACTCCGCAAGTGGGCGTCAAATTCAAGTCAGCTCCTACAGAACCTTCCGACCGATCATTTGGAACCTCCTGGATTTCTGAAAGATTCTCAACAACCCCAACTATCTATTTTAGGACTTCATTGGTCACCTGATGAAGATGCATTCTGCTATAATTTCAAATACTCCCAAGATGTTGAGACTAAACGGACTATACTAAGTCTAATTGCTAAACTATATGACCCCTGTGGCTTTTTATCTCCCCTAATCATGCTAGCAAACAGTTTCATGCAGCTACTTTGGAGCAAAGGTTTTGATTGGGATGAACCTCTTCCCTTTGAACTCAAGCACAAGTGGCAAAACCGTATCTCAGACATTCATAAAAATCTCTCTAGTATTCGCATTCCTCGAACCTTCCAACTCAACATGTCAACCCGCATTGAATTGCACGGGTTTTCAGACGCATCTGAAGCTATGCCGCAGTTGTTTATTTTATATGTGAACACAACAATGGTAGCATCACAACTAGACAAATTATTTTTAAGACTAGGGATGCCCCATTGAAGAAGGTTACATTGCCGCGGCTTGAACTCTGTGCCGCACACCTCTTAGCCCAACTAACGACTTAATGTATAGATCAATTTAGACATCTGACTATTGACTACACATAACTATGGTGTGACTATCAGTAGTGCTAACATGGATACAAACCCCCCCATACCGTCTAAAGACGTATGTAGCAAATCGGGTAGCACAAATCCAAGAATGAATCCCCTCTGAAAAATGGCGTCACATTAAAGTGAGACCCATCCCCCCCCCCACCGAAGCTGAAAGCGTGCCAACTGGGGGATGGCTCAAAGCAAGTCGAGCGATGGGATCACGGGTGGCAGTTGGAGGGTAAAACAAAACTCGGCAGCTGAGCAAAACTAAACTTTATTAAGTCAAAATGCAAAACTGGCAGTCAGAAGGCCACAAAGTAAATAGGCAGAAGGCCACAAATAAAATTAGGCAGAAGGCCACAATATTAACGGGCAGAAAGCCCTAATATAAATTAGCACTTAAATCAATAACCATAAACACTAAATTAACAAGATACAACACATAAACTACAGAAACAACAAACTCCACAAATACCAAAATTTAACAATCAATTTTTGTATGGCCTATCTGCAGTTTGGCCTGAGACTCCCAAAACGTAAGGAAAATTTATTAACAAAAATTTAAAAGGTGACAAACTTAGAAACAAATTTAGATAACCCCAAATAAAAGTGAAAATTTAGAAAACGTCTGGAAAACAACAATTAAACCGGCAATTTAGCCCACATATCCCTTGATTCCACCGAGGCCAGGGAGTAAGCCGGCATCCCTGGGCAGCTCCGAATTGAAAGTTAAGCAAAGAACAATAATCCCCTTTTGGTGAAAGTTTAAAAATTAAATAATTTAAAAGAAAATCTAACACGGTACCGTTCTATTATCCCCTGACATCAATAATACAATTAACAACGAAAAATAAATAACAACTAGGCCTAAACATATAAATAAATAACAACATGGTTTAACAATGGGGACCTAACCAATATAAAATTTAAAAACTATAACAAAAATAAACTACGTAAAGATTAACCATAACAAATAAACTAACTAAATAAATAACAATAAATATAAACTTCTCCTTTTTTTTTTTTTTTAAATTTTAAATATATATATCTCTGGCAATGTCCCCATGGCTGTTTCATACACTGTTATCACTCTGTCCAAAGTTAGGCCTAGGCCACATACAGTTCCATAAACATTTTTTTTCTTCTTTTATATTTCATGATTTTTTCTTTTTATTTCTTTTTTTTTTTTTTTAATATCACCAAAACCCCTCAGCTCAGCCGCCGGGAAACTACATAGAACGCACTGACCTGAGGACAGAAGACTTCTACCACCACAGATGTAGAGCGGGTAGCTGGCGACTCCAGACTCCAACATGGTCCTCAGGCCAGGCTAGCAGTGCAGAAGGTCGGCAATCCCCGGACGGCAGGCCGAGGGCTGAACGTCCCACTCGAGGACCCTGGACTGTAGGGCAACACCACAGCACAATTAAAACCAGTCCAGCCATCACAACACAAAATATTACACATAACCCCTAATACATGAAATGGCAAAACAAAACCAGAACAGACGAAATTATACATGATTAGCACCCTAGAAAAACTAAAAGATCTATTTTTTTTTTAGGTTATGAAAATTTAGGTTGGAAACTCAGATCTAAGACGAATTACAATTTAACAAATTATCAAAGAATTAATTACGTATATGAACTTAAAATGACAAACTGAAAACCAGGCTATGGAACATGAGCAATAGGAATTAACATGAAAAGCTAAAGATAGGCTAGGTTATTGCCAATGAACAAAAAATATGGTAACTCGGTAACTACAACTGTAAAAAGGCTCAATAAACATCATACAGAATTACAATTGAAAATAAAACAAGATATAATAAAGCAATTACTGGTAAACCTGTAACCTGGAGCACATGGCTCAAACATAGGTTAACTAAACTAGACAAAGAAAATACAAATTTAACAAAACCCTAAAACACAAGCAAGAACGATTAATATGATGGAAACAAAATATTCTCACCAAAAGGGTGATTCGATATTAGAAATTTACAAAATGAACACTTACGTTACAGTGTCTCTCAGCCACGCATAGTTGATCGGCAGACAGCACAAAACTAACCTCCGCAGCCCCACTGAACAGCTCGAACCATCTAGAAGGCTGGCCAAGCGGACCGAAGCTTCTGGAACACGGAACTTAACGGAACTGGGCCAACGGCTACCAAAGTACGCGGAACGCAGAGCGTGAGCGATCTCAGGCAGCCTGGCAGACAAACGACGAAAAAAGCGAAAAATGTACCGGTCAAAACGACCCGGTACAAAAGGCACAGAAAACCCTGCTGATTGCGCTTCTCGAGACATTCTGGCCTCCCAACTTGTAAATCATCCTTTCTGGTGGCATGGCCCCGAATGGTTAAATCTTTCGAATTCACAGTGGCCTAATCCCCGATTCACTCTTGTTAATTTAGATCTCTCTCAAGAAGTTAAAAATACACCTCTCACTGTACTCACGTCTACGGACCCCGCAGAATTCTCAGCTCTAACTCCTGGACACTTCCTCATCGGTGCTCTACTTGCAGCGCTTCCAGAACCTAATCTGCGAGAAGTGCCCTCTAATCGTCTCCATCACTGGCAGCTCATTCAAGCCTTCCATCAACGAATTTGGCATAGATGGCAACTAGAGTACCTGCACACTCTTCAACAACGCTCAAAGTGCTCCACAAGACAACCTCAAGGTCGATGATCTGGTGTTGGTCCACAACTCCACTCCACCTCTTACATGGCCGTTAGCTCGCATCACTGCGGTCCATCCTGGCTCAGACGGCATGGTTCGGGTCGTCCAACTGAAGACAGCTCAGGGAACCTTAACACGCCCTGCAGCCAAGGTCTTCCCATTACCTATTAATTAGAAGACATACATTTTATCAGCCTGCCGCCCAACTCAAAGGACATTAAGTATGTGATTCATTCTCGTTGAAGTAGTACTTCAAGGCGGCCGGTATGTTCCGTACATAGTATAAGTTATTGTACATATAGTTAGTTGTAATTCATAATTAAGTAATTTAATAGTTTGTTCCTCTTATTTGTATTTATAATCTCTTAAGCATAAATTGTTATTCACATATTCATAATATATTCACCTGTTACTGTATTGAAATTTAAATAATATTACTGGCCTCTATGCACATGCACTTGCTAAAAGTCAAATATCAGGTGACATTGTCTAACCCTTGTATCCGGTGGTGTGAACCCCGTCAACACGCTTCACCCGTTTACCTAAAATTAAATCCCCAGTTGAACTCATGATGCTATGCAGAACGGTTCGCTCGGCGTCGCGATTGCCGTGACCTCTCTTATAGTGTATAATTTTTGGTTTCATTAGTCAGTGATCGTGTTTTCTCGTCTCTCAATCTCTCTACTCTCAATCTACTCCGAATTTAATTCAAGGCAAACTCTATTCAGTGATGTGTTGTGCTAAAAACTGACCACGGGACAACATCGACACCCCAGGCCTGGTGGATCCATCTCTACGGTCATCTCAACTCTCATCCTCTCAGTTCTTCGCTCCAAGATATGTACTATCTCCTCTAAAAGGTACAGTTGGTTCCTTTTCATTACTTTCTACTTATAAAACGCATCTCCCTGTGATCGTTCGTGGTAACGTCTTTTGTAGTGTTTCCTCTAACACTACAAATGTGGATGTTGGTTGGTCCTCCGAAAAGGCACTAAGCTTTAAAAATCTCTCAAAACGCCCTCAATACTAAATAAGTATTCTCATATTGAGTAAATAACTTATTCATGCAGAATTTATTTTTTATAACGTATCACCAAAATAAACGAGTTAATAACATACAAATATACTATAGTCAGACAAATAACTTTTGATGCTTTTAAAGCAAATTTGTCTTTTTGATAATTTGAAAATGCAGATTACTATTATATATTTAATTTGTAACGGTTTTGTTTATGTATTCAAACAATTTATATAATATTGTTATCAAGTACTGATAAATAAACAATATTAGGCCTTCAAAACACAGTTTAACCTTTATTATAGTTAGAAAACTTTCGTATAATGTCTACATTTTGTAGTACAATTACCTTATCTAAATTCATAAAATAAATAAATTATAACTAATTGTCAATAATAAGTGCAGCTTTGCTACTAAGTGAGAACTTAAACAGGGAATTCTTATAGAAGAGGTTTACGCCAGTTTTATTTAAAGTGGTTAAAGACTGCATCCACTTAACTCGCTGAACCAAAGGAATGCCTCATCAACCCAATTAATTTTGTTACGCTCAGCAGCTACTTTGTTAATATTCTTTTAATCCCTGAAAACTGCGTTTAAGGGTGAAGGGTTAGTAATTACGACTGTTCCGAGTGACTATTAATCAATCAAACACTTAAAATGGTTCCTAACTACTCATAGGATGTTAATTTAAATATTTATACTTTCTGCATTCGGATTACTTCAACATTCCTAATATGGCTAATACTATCGTTATTATATTTTATATAATATTTAAAAAATCGATTATTGGATTTTATTAATATTTTTGCCTATATTCGTTGACTTATGATTACATATAATTATACATGTTAAAATCATATGTAAGTATGATTACTAAATATATAAATATAAATAAACAGTTGTAATCATACCGATCTGAGTGTCAACAACTCGTCTAAAGTATATCATACATTGTCATAGGCTTCAACATTAAAATATGGTGTTCCTCAAGGGTCCATTATCGGACCTAATCTTTTCTCTGTTCTGTATCAATAACATTAAGTCCGTAGTTAATAGATAGAATGCTTAAAAGTGCATATAATACCTTTTTTCAAGGCAAAAAAACACCGTTTAGCAATTTTTAGAACGCCCGATCTGGGTTAAATTTTGAAAACACTAGTGCATATATTGAAAAATACAGAATTACTGTCAAATTTTATAATGCTCCATATTTCATAAATGCAATATTTGTTATTTGACATGGAAGGGAAATTTATTCATTTGCTTTTATTTGAGATATTTATAACAGCAACAAAATAATTGTACTTACTTTGCTTTTAAACTGTTAACATTTTCTATGAAGAGATATTTAATATATACATTACGTTTGGAAAAAAAAGAAGACAGGAAAAGTTACTGAAATAATAGAAAATATAAAAACAAGGAAAGAGAATAGGAAGTATAAGTAAATTGTTTGTTTATGATTATTAATTTATATTGAGTTAAAAGAGAATTTATCAATAACTAAATATAATTATCTAGTTTGAAACTGCATTAAAGGTTTTTCAAAATATGTATAAAGGACTTTAATTGTGTTGATTTATATTGAAACGATGAACAAAAACAAATTTGGTCTTTTGTGTGTTCATAAAACAGTGTTTGGTTTAGACAAGCCAATTAATTACGGGTATGACATTTACAAATTGCTAAAGTGTTGCACTCATTGTATGAACCATGTTCAAGGTGACAGAAGTTATATAGTTTAAAGGATTGAATTTTGGCTTTGTAAGAAGTGTATATAAATATTACTAAAAACAAATATTAAAAAGGCCTGTATAAGGAGAATATATGACATGAATATATTAATCTTTGTTCAGGAACTTATTTTCTTGCTTACATGTTATTTTGTAATGTTGGTCTATCGAGCACTATATAGTCAAACGATATTAAATTATCTTGCACCTTGGGAATTTTTATGACGTGGATTTTTATTCATATATCTATTTTAATTTTATTCAAATATATATCAGTTTGACTATAGTTATATTTATGAACACATTTACTTTAAAGTGTTGCTGACCAATGTCCTAAATATGTAACATATTTATCGCTTTTTAATAATTTTACCCTAATTGAAAAATGACGTAGCTTTTAAATATTAGTGGAAATTACCATCTTAATAATGAACGGATTACGTACTGCGCAACAGATAAGTTACTATTTACCTATAGATCTTTGATGACCTGTCTACAAACCCACCCACACGTAGAATTCAATCAATTGTAGAGACTTGTTACAAAAGTATTTAAAATATATGAGTGCGATATTAGTTTATCTGAAACAATCACGTATGTTTTATTTACCGTACGTTTATTCAATGCGTTTGCAACGGAATTCGGTTGTCCAATACCATCACCGGAATATTGACATTGCAACAAGTGTGGTTTGGTTTGTTATTGCTGGCTGGAGAGGGGTCGAGGGTCTATGACTGGCCTAAACATAGTGTTATTGCTGGCTGGAGAGGGGTCGAGGGTCTATGACTGGCCTAAACATAGTGTCCTGCACCTTATCAAGTAACCTCCCGATCACTTATATAATATCAGGGTTATTATAATTTCCAGATGAAGTAGGTAGCCCTATTGGTCTTGTATATGAGAGGTACCGTATCTCCTAACATAACAGTTTTAAATAAGCACGCATTTCGGTAAAAAAAAGGGTTCTCTTCCCTTTCGTTGTTGAAGATTTTTATAAGATATGATTATATTGCTCTTATAAGGTTTGATTATATGAATTAAATCGCAATACTTATATCAAAAAACATATATTTAATTTAGTGCTGTGTGATATGGCCACTCATTACCGAGCTGAAAGCCAAACCAAGTGCCGACCCATATTTTTTGTTGGTTTTTGCCCGGCGCATCAGAGGATAGTTCCAGCTCAACAATCGACTCAAGATTTTTATTATGAAGTACAGTCGTACTATCTGCCGTAACTACTGTATCAGCATGGCACTGCTGACTTACGAGTCTTATTTGTATACTTCTTATAACTTGAACCAAAGTAAACCAACACCATAACTTTTTCTTTTTTAAATTGCGATTGCCACCTACTTCCCCTTTACTTCTTTGTAGCTAAACGTAAATAAAAGTGTGTAGTCACTGCTATATACTGAAAATTATAGTGTAGAAGTCAACGAATTTCTTCTACACATATCTATGCAAGACAATACTGCAGCAAAATTACTAAGAAAGTTAACTACAGCACGTGACGTAAAGCGGGTGTACAATCACAGAGGTATGACTCAGCCAAAATGTTACTTGGTGAATCCGAACCGAGAATACTCGGCTCGGCGATCGGTTCAGATGTGTGGGGCTGACTTACTGAGCAGTAAATGTGGTTTACCGAAGTCAATCAGTACAGTATTTTCCTTTCTTTAATTTATGTGGTAATACATTTTGTACTAGCTTTTTTCATTTTGTTTTACATTTAATCTAATACAACTGAATAATAAGAAAAATTTTTTTTATATGAAATAATTTTTCTTGAAAAATATACAGTTTTAATAACGATTATCTAATGAATTTAAGTGATATAATACCTAAACCAGTTTCTTATCGAAACTAAATTCTTCTCCTTGATATAGATTTTATCAAAATGTGCGTCAGACTTAGGCCTAATAAAAAGTAAAAAATAGAAAAGAATAATACCCGAGAAATTACAAGATTCCATATGAAATCTATCATCGCCTGTGCAGTAGTCTACTCTCTAGTATAACATAACATTTCACATAAAATGTACCCTTTCTATTATATAAATAAAACCAGCGCATGTTCTTTAAATAAAATTAAAAATTTTGACGAATATCTAAAGTGTGTTTTGTAAAATTCAATTCATATTATTTTACATTTGTTTAGCTTAACCTATGCTTATATTTATTTTTTAAAATTATTTATACACTTCCCTTTATAAATACTTTCCTAAAGTATCTTTTAACTACATGAAGGTTTATGCTAATAAGTTTTTAGTTTACACAAAAAAACTACTTAATTGTGATTATTTCGCTTTTACAGTTCATAAACATTGTATTATGAATTACTGGTTATTCCTACTGGATAGTTCGTTCTTGTATGGTTAGTAATATTTGCTTCATTTATACAATTAAGTTTTATAACCAAAATAATTGATTATTTGTAACATATAACCCTCGCTTCATCCTTACAGCACAACCAAAATATATTCATAATAACTTTTACCAACATTGAAAATATTGAAAAACATGAATATTATCTGACTTAATTTTAATGTAAGTTTTTTCATAAAACACATCCATTCCTCTTCATTAGTATACAAGAAACTTTGAGAAGTGGAATTGTTCATTATTTCTTGGCAATATGAGTAATACATGTATTTAAGATTATTTTTAATTTTTTAAACCAGTTGATTTTACATAACATGGTATAAGCTACATACAATCCTTGCCTATTAGGTACTTGTAGTCTAGATGAGTTGATCTACCTTAAGGAAGTATATAGCATATATATAATGTCACTCTATTGCCTTTCAAGTAAGTTTCTTCCATGAATCACTTATAACTGATTGCTACTTGATTTATGAATGCACCCATCGATTCCGAATATCGATGAACAATAGATTAACTTTATTATGAGCCAATTAATGACCCATTCATACCGAAGTACGTTTCTTCCATGAACCACTTATAACTGATTGCTACTGTTTTAATGAACGCACCTATCAATCCGAATATCGATGAACAAAAGGAGAACTTTTTTATGAGCCATTTAATGATCCACTCATACCGATGCGATGAGTTTCAAGTAGTGGCAATCAAATTGTAATAGTGCTCTTCTTGTTTTTATCATTTAGGCTACTGAAATTCATATCAAGTACACAATCAATCAAACGAACCTTGATTATAATGGCCTTTTAAATATTTTAAAAACCTATAGATAAAAAGAGTGGGTAAACTCAGGAAAAAACATCAAAAGGGAGTAAGGTTAGTGGTTTATGTTAGGTTGTGTTTCTGAGAAACGTTCAATGTAATTTTTTTCTGCGAATTAATTATTTAAGACTTTTTGTTATTTATATATCTAACTCTTTTTTTGTTGGTAGCAACATAAATTGTGTGATTTTTGAAAATCTGACTATCCGAAGAGTTGATTAAACGTCAGTCGATTTTATGTATGATAAATATTTTAAAAAATTGGTATTATCTTAATAGTTTTATCTTTTATTTTTAAATAGTTTTTTAGGTTGAATTCAAATCCGACAGTTTTCCAAAATGTTTTGATTTATTTCTTATGTTTCCTTTGTGTTTTTATATTCTCTCACTTAGTAGCCAATTGTCAAATAACTCATTATCAATAACTGGATATGTCATGATTTGATTTAAAACTTTATTGATTTCAAATTTGTTTCATTATTTTATCTGACAATCCTTATTCTATAAGAGATTGATATTACCGTAATTGTAAGGTTCTTTTGGAATTCTGACTAGTGAATCATTAAGAAGAAGAGTAATTATGTGCTGTTTTCATTGGATATTCAAGATTGGACAATCTGATCACACGACCTGCTCCAAGCTGTCTTTGGTACCCCCATTCTCTTTACTTATAATCACCCCTATTACTAAAATGTAATTTAATAGAAAACCTCATCAGGATTTGCTGGTATTTTCTCGACTGTGAAGGCCAGTTCTAAGTTTGAAACTACAAGGATAGCTGATTGACTGAACTTCCCAAACAAGCCTATAAACCCATATCAACTGCACATGGGAGGTTTATCAATAAAAATAGGCGAGCGACCGTAGTTAAGAAGCCTGGGTTTAACTCTTGGTGTTATCAAGAAGGTTTGACTCCTGTACAGACCCATTTGGTCTCATTGATTGGTAGTCATTATAAGCCATTTGTACAACGAACCTACCAAATACAATAAGAAAAATTCAAAAGTGCAGGAAACTATGTCTTAGTGGAGTATCTCACTCCACTAAAAACACAAAATCTTTATCTTGTATTAAAAAACCGACATTTCTAAATCGTCCTGAATATGACAATATCTTTTTAGTGTGCACATTATTTACAAGTTTAGCGGTGAAATAAACTATTGACATTCCTTATGTGACTAAATTGCTTCTACTAGGTGTAATACCGGTTTTTTCCATTGAATATATAGTGATAATGTTCCTAAAAGTCATCTTCATCGAGTTGATGGGCGAGGAGGGGGGGGGATGGAACCAAGAACGGTGCGTATAAAGTGCGTGAATGGAGCACTACGATATGCACTCATAATGTTCTTGTGCGAGAGACAGAGCTACATTCTAAACTGAGTGTTGTACATTCAGAGGCTTTAGGTTGATTGAATTTCTGAGAATAATGTATTCTTCATGCGTACATAGTTAATTTCGTCGATGATAGTGTTTTGATTTTATTTCCAAATCATTTCCTACAAATATTATACCCTCTGCTGTATGTCCAGGGTGCCCAAATGAGTTCATAAATATTTTATCAGTGTTTCCAAGTCCTACTTCTGAGGAAACTTCTCCCCAAGTTCAGTCCTCTCCAGAGTATCCTCTGTATATTTACTGGATATATAAATATATATATATATATATAAATATATATATATATATATATATATATATATATATATATATAAATATCCAGAGTATATTTACTTGTTCCTTTTTTATATATACAGTCACTGTAGTCTCAAAGTTAAATCAATAAAAACCTATTTTAATTTATGTTTAAAACAAAATAATATCAAAAAATGATTGTATTTTCTCATTATATTTGTAATTGTCTTTTGTAAACAAATATTTTCTAAAAAAAATATGTATTTTATTGTAATCAGTGCTAAATTATCGATTACGAAACATAAGATAGGAAAGAGAGCTACGTATTTGGCTTGACAGTTAGCTGAAAATCAGACCAATAATGTGTGTTTCGGATTCCACGTAAACCTGTAGGTCCCTTAGTTGCTCTGGGTATCATTATACTCTCTCTAAGAACAGTCAACATTATAGTTAGTAACAATGACTACATTCATCACACTCATTAGCTCTCATATTTGCCCATATCTCTGCAATCGGTGACTTAATGATGAATAATGAATACAAGATATGTGGAACATGAGTAATATTGTTGGATATTAAAAGTTTATATTTCATTTTACAAGATATAATAAGAAGGAGCCTAATACAATTTTGCTGCTAAAATGTCACACTGTTAGAGCAGTTGGTAATAGTGTTAACATTCGTTTAAATATGCTAGTGAGTTAGATGTTTTCATGTTAGTTAGTAGAGTCAACGAGAGAAATGTTTTTGTGTTCGTGAAAATATGGTCTATAGATTTGAACTGGAGTGCAGTAATAATGGCTTGAGTAAATGAATGGGAGGAGAGGTTATTGTTTCTCTTTCCCGGACTATGATTTGTCTGAATCTTTAACGTAGCACTAAATTCCATATTATTGCATTTATAAAAAATATGTATTCATAATGAAAATGAAACAAGAGGTGAGTAAAAGAACTAATTATCGTTTTATTACACTTAAAATTTTAAATATATGAAGCAGTGTTAAGAAAGTATTTTATTTTATATTGACTTTTCTGAGAGAGTAAATATGATTGTATTATCGGTAGTCTTAATAGTTGAGACCGAACCATGTAGTATTGGTCTAATTTTCAGCTAACAGTGAAGCTCAGACCATATAAGTATGATTCCTCTTATCAAATCAAGTATGATTCCTAAATCAAAATCCCTCACAAAATCAAAATCCTTCACAAAATCAAGATTTTTAAAGTAATCTCACGTGTTTTGCTTGAATTTATTATAAATATGTCTAAAATTTAGCGAATGACATATCTCATTTAGTCTTATAAATAAAAAAATCTACTTATATCTATTAATACTAATAATTTACAAATATTTTAAATATAGTAATGCTAGCTAAGTATAGTCTTGAAACACTTAGAAAACTATTATTGTTGTAAAGAAACGAACAAACGTTCATTCCAATGTCTATTGATACCAGCTTTAAAATATTAAATTTTGCCATGCTGTAAATAAAACGTTATATCCAGTCAATTCCTATTTTAAAAGTGCCACATACATTGTTGCTAAGTAGTTTTCAAGCTGAATTGTAAGTAGCATAATATTGCTAAAATAAAATCAGAGTATATCTTGATTTGACTTTAATAATAAAGACATTGTAGAATATTTGTGTAGTTTTTATTCCTCATTTTGATTATTTTTTTGTTATGTTTGTTACAAGTATTATGTAATTTAGTAAATATATAGAGTATGTTTGAAAATGCATATATTTTATTTCTTGTTATAAGTTTTTATTTTTATTCATTTACACTCTATTATTGAACAATTGTTTATTAATTCAGAGTAATATATATTTTCTATTTATTGCGTTGTTCTTTTCAACTTGTTAGTCTGTTTTTATTTTTGGTTATATAATTATGGAAATTTAATTGTATGTGTAATAGTTGATTGTAGTGCTTGAGTTTGAATTTAAAGACAACTACATACATTGGCTACACCGTTGTAATGAGTATTTCTAAAAAAATATAAAATTTTTCATTTGCTTGTTAAATTTGTCAAATTGTTTAAGCTTTGTTTTAATTGGAATTATTCAGGTGTGATGAGGCACTACTATTTACTAATTTATAAAAGAAAAAAGTAAATAAAATGAAGAGGTATATTTTGCTTGATTTTAAAACATAATGAACTTACCAAAGTGTATATTACTATATAAGTAGGTATTCACAATACTTACAATATTAGGGAATGTACATTTCAGTTCACGTTTGCCGGATATGTGTTAGGAGCTATACATGCCAGTCCTCAATCCCTGAGGGAAATCATATCACCCCTACTAAGATAATGTATTTCTTTCCACCCATCCTTCTAAATCTGACCCTTCTTGAAATCTGAGTTGAAAGAGATTTTCAATTTAAACTTTAAACAAATTGCAGCATTCTGCTGCATCTCTTTTGTATTGCATATTCTTAAATTAATGCTGCATTGTAATTGGGTGATATGATGTATGCCTATTGTATAGCATTTTTTGAAATTTAATAAATAAATAATAATAAAATATAAAAAAAAAACATAAGTGGTCGTGTAACACTTATTTTTTAATGTGTTTGATAAATATTGTCGGCCTTTTGTTACGCTTTGACAGTAAAGTAAAATTATAATCACTTAAATAAATATTATATTATTACTTAAATAAAATACATTTTAAAGAATTACAATGCAAAATTGTACTAGTTAATAGTTACTTTAACCATTTGTAGACAGTAGCATATAATACTTCTATAATTCTCCGTTAAAAGACTAACAGAAAGCATTGAATATAGAACAATGCTGTCAGTTGAACAACAGTAATTCAATCCTATCACGCCTCCAGCCATGCTGGCGTGCTTCTATTTTCTGATGCAATATTTTTATTCGCCATGGAAATACACAGAAGTTAAGAAAATACACATTCAGAATATGATTATATTTGCAATATTATTGAATTCAACCAGGGTGATTTCTCATGTTTACATTTAGCACCTATCTTTATTTCAAATTGTAATCCAAAGTTCGTCATAAAAATATCAAAATCCAATACTAATTGCTGTTTTAATGTGTGCTAATGATTTTGCTTGTTAATCATTAATTGGTATAATTATCTATGTATTTCATACTTTATAAGTAATGAATAAATGTGATTATAATGCTTTCAGCCTACTACTATGAAGCCAATAAGTTTGTATCGTTCATTGCTATGAAACAGAAAGAACGATGTATTACCTACTAAAAAAATCCATTCCACGCAATAAATCCAGGGGTTTGATTTGGTTCAATTCACAACAAGTCGTAACCTTAAAGAAACTCACCGAACCCCACGTCGTTTCCGAAGTGACGCGAGGACTCATCCGGTTTTCAAGTTGAGCCACCGGCTGACGGTGATGTGGCGAGGCATGGAATCAAATCGAAGGTATTAGCCGTAAAACAACTGAAAATTGTGGTGACACTGCTACCTTACAGTGTCCGACCCCGGCAACTTGCTCGTCAACATTTTGTGTCTCACCGGAGTCGTGGCGCAACTTACTGCGCCCGCATACACCTCACAGTCTAGATCACTTATGCAGGAAACAAATTAAAGTAGTCTGTCTCCTCATAATAAGAACATAACTGAAGTGCCAGTGGATTTATTTTCTGTCAAATTTTGTTACTTTTGTTACGTCTATTGAAAACTGTGCCATAATGGGTATTGAGTAACCTATCGAAGTTTCTAAAGATTGTATAGGCCTCATTAACGTTTCAGAGATGAAGAAAGGAGTGGAAATAGCTTAAGAAAACAAGAGGATAAATTGAAGAAACTGACCTTGTTAGTTGAAACGAAAATAAATACTGAAGACTTGATCTGTCAGATTGTGAAATCCCCTTAAATTTAATTGTACTGGCAGACGACAGAACATGCAAGATATACGTATTTTGTGCTATTGCGCCACTGTGTCTCAACTCAGTTTTTGTTCAGGACACTCGTGGAGACACCATGTCCTCATAGTTGTTCAACTAGTTCCTTAAGGATAACGGCAGCCTAAAGGTTATTTTGAAGCTTTTGTACTCTCTTTGCTGTGCCACAAAATAAATAGTTTAATTCTTCAGGGCCTTAGAAGTTACAAAATGATAAATGTAATTGACAAATAGTCTGATAGTGTCTGATGTAATATGGAGGATAAAATACGGAATAACTTCAGGTAATCACCCTACTGTTATTTTATGATTAATATTCGTCTCAAAATATGTACAAGCTGTGTTGACGTAACGAATCTGAACATAAATAAGAACTTTGATGATTTATTTCCTGTCAATTAAAATTTAAAATGAATGTCATACTGATGAAGTAGTATTTTCAAATACAATAGTAATCTGGTGTTACATAAATTGATAAATAATTTAAATGAACAACATTAACATAGGAGAGTTGTTGCCGATTGGTCTGATGGGAGTTGAGCATAGCTCATGAAGAATATGCAGAACGAATTAAAAAGGAGGTGGCTTAGAAAAATAATAAACGATGTGATACAAAAAAGCACATTGCGTCAAATCAAATATTGTGTCTCATTTCGGTTTTAGTTGAAGATGCACGATTAAAGCGATAAATGGCGGGAAATTGCCATGCTGTGATTTAACCTCTGTTAACTCTCTAACGAAGCTCTTCATAACCAAGTTTTACTGACATCACTGCAGCAGTGTCATCTCTATGTTGTAGTTGATGATACACGATTAAAGCGATAAATGGTGGGAAATTGCTGTGATTTAACCTCTGTTAACTCTCTAACGAAGCTCTTCATAACCAAGTTTTACTCGCATCACTGCAGCAGTGTCATCTCTATTTTGTAGTTGATGATACACGATTAAAGCGATAAATGGTGGAAATTGCTGTGATTTAACCTCTATTAACTCTCTAACGCCACTCTTTATAACCAAGTTTTACTGACATCACTGGAACAGTGCCATTTGTGTATGCCATGATTTCCGATAATCCACCACGAAATGTTAAATAGTGTATATACATGGTGAAATATATACAGAGTTAACAGTGTTAACTTTCCAAATGACTGTTTAAATTAAGATAATAAATAATTGGTTGTTAGGTGACGTCATAATTTAAAGGAACATATTTTACTTCAAAATTCATGTTATTATATTTCAACATCATTTCAAGTAGAATTAAAAGATGACGTAGGGCTGCGATACGTTTTATTGAGACCATTTGTTGATCAATTTTTGAAATGAAAGAATAAAATAAAATAAAATGAAATAATTAATAATTTACATTCAAAAATTTCCTTTCCCATCAAAATACTTTGGTGAATCATAATACGGATCTCACCCAACAATTGAATGTCTTGTAGTTTGATAGGGAAACTAAAGATTTATCGATAGTTAAAACAATGGACAAAGTACAATATTACAGCTATTGTGGGTTCCAAAAAAAAAAAAAAAAAAAAAAAAAAAAAAACTATCTAAAACATAAAACATTGAATTTACTTCCCTATGTGTGTTTTTACTAAAAGGTGTTTCTAACCGAGTCATTCTCAGTTTAGTAGTATTTAATTGTTTAATCATTATGTTTTGTATTTATATTTTTCTCCTGTCTAACCAAGAAATTGGGTAAAAAAGTTATAGTCTAGGCTATAAAAGTTAGTTGAGAACCTGAGGTCAAAGTTTTACACCGTAGAAACACTAAGGTGGTGGAAATTTCAAACAAATTTATATCCATGAATAATAAATTTCTAAACAATAATGTGTAATCCATAATACTTCATAAGTAAACTAAGAAACACTAAACGTCTATAAATAATTGAAACAAAAATAAAACAACAAGATGATGTATCTGGTATTGTTGTTGCTATATATTGAGGATCGATCTACCTTTTAACTTTATTTCATCTCTTAGGCTATTGATCTTTGTGGGGAAATAATTATATATATTCTTTTCAGTATTTTCAATATATTTATTTTTAACAGTAGGAAAGTAGTAAACATCGTAAAATTACAAAAGATATATTTATCATAAAACTGCTAATTTTACTTGTTATATTTCTACTACAATGTTCAAGTTGGTTAGATTAAGTTGGGTTAGGATAGTCCTATATAAGTTAGATTGGATTGGTTGAGTTTGATTAGATAGCACTAGGCAAGAGATGTCCATGTCAGTTAGAAACTAAGTTAGACGTTTACTAAGCAGAGAATTAGAATGTACTTAAATAAAACTGTCCATACGTTGAATTCTTTCATATATGTACTTAGCTCCCTTTTATGGCTCTACTGTTGTTTCTATTAAATCGTTTCCAAAATAAAACTACTAATGGAATTATAAGTAAATTTAAGGGGATATAGCACTGAAATCATGAAAAATTTTCCAAAAAAGTTATTTTTTTAATTAACGTTTTTTTATTGTTTATAATGTTAAAAACAATAAACAAGTGTCAAAAAAATAAAAAAATAATTTTTTTTTCGTTTTTTAGGTGTTTTTTTGAATTGTGGAACAGGCTCTTGAAAAAGCCGATCGGACGACTTTTTCAACACATTAAATATAATATAACTTGAGTTTTAATTGTTATATTTTAATGATTTCAACGTTAAATTGTAGGATATAATGTCCTCTAAATATGTAGGTAGCTTGATAAGTATAGTCCAATAAATAATAAATATTCAAGCTAATTTAGAAAAATAATGTAAAAATTGATAAAATTGTTTTATACTTATTTTATGTGTCTTTTTATGATCATACATGACTAATTCTACCTAAATATGTACATAACAACAGCCCAATCATATATAAAAAATTTCAACAATGTAGTTCAAATGGTTTTTGAGTTATATCAGTTTGTATAGCAAAGTATGTGTACGTTAGGCCTAATTTACAATAATTTTCGTTGTGTCACAATTACATCTTTCCTTTGTTTGAACAAATAAAATTTTATAACCACCTGAAAGTGTTGCTAATACGTTTATTTATTCCCCATAAAAGTGCAACAATAAAAAAATGTCCATATAAAGTAATATGTTTGACTATAACACTCTAGTAAGTCATAAAACCGAGGTAAATTTCCAACGCGCGATTCCCGAAAATCGAATTTTTGGCTATTATTAATTTTTAAATTGATATAACTCAAAAACTATTTGTACCACATGATTCAAATTTTTGCCAAGGGTTTAGGGCATTGTAATCTACATATGTAGGTAGTATTATACATGTATGGTCATAAGGAAAAAATATGATTTTTTATAAATGTCAAATCAAAGTTTTAAACCTAAAATATTGTTTAAAATGACACCACAATTTTGTTTATTGAGATAAAGTTATAATTCTATCTAAATATTTTAAGGCAGTTGTAAGCTACAAAATGATCGTTTATTTGTCAAAATCTAATCAGTATAACTGGAGTTATATCAAATTTTGGTAGTTACCTTAAAAGTTTACAAAAAAAATTATATTTAATATATGTATAAACATTTTTTTTTTATTTCGTATTTGTGTATTCTTATACCCAAGAAACACACATGCAAAGTTTCAAAGGCCTAGTGATAACCTTATTAAAGTTAGTAATTTCAGTGCCATATCCCCTTAACATTGTTGGAACGAAAAGCAAAATACGTAAGTACAAGTAATATAACCATTTTACTAGTTAAGACATAATGTAAGTTGAATGGCTTTACACTGAACAAGTTTGTACAATACATGTAACAAGGTCTTCCTGGAGATCGACATGTCCATTAAGGCTGATGAAGCTTTCTGTCATAGGACAGGAATATCAGTGGTAATATAAGATAATATATTCACTTAAATAGTCGTATAGTAACTTAAACTTAAGTCATTTTCGATGTTAATTTTAATAAACATGTTCGTCACACTAAAGGCTTACTGACTATTCCGTTTGTCTTCTAGAGGTCCTGATATACCTACCAGTAGATCTAACATGACTTTGTAATTTGTTAACAATGTAATTGTGATTTTCATTTCTTTTGTACAAAATCGAAATTCCCAGAATCAAAGAATAAATGAAGAATTTAATGTTAACATTCTTGACAATACCTAATTTGAGGTTTCGTACAGTAAAATTATTTTACAAATATGTGTATAATCTGTTAACATACATATTTTATGGTCCTTATAAACAGTCTCACACGTTATGTGAACTGAATGTTATAAAATAATGTAAATAAAATCTGAACTATTTATTTTGCTAAGTTTTCTAAGATTTATGTATAAATGAAACAGTGTAAGTTAAACATAAAGATTTCCATACTGGGAGCACCTTTATACAGTTGTTTTTTGTTCGTTTGTTTTTATTTTTTCGTATTCTATGTTTGTGAAACAATTATTATATTTACAAATATAACTTATTTGTAATTTAAGATTTATGAATATCTTAATTGTATCTTTTGTTTATAAATTGGAGAAGGATATCTGTTTCAACCACGTTAATTTTAGGTCACGATCAAAATTAGGTTTATATTGAATTACAGTCTTATAAAGAGGTGTTTTACTAAATCAGTTCACAGACAATTTTACTTTTTAAATTAGATACAATAATTTGAATTATGGCAATAATCAGCTATAAGGTATCATACATTATTTGTAAGGGATGGGTTGATTGATACTTAGGGAGTTGAAAGTAAGAGGTGACTGCCTGAGTACTGCAGTATTTTGGGAAAAGGAGCAGTGATGCTGATTACCACACAAATTAATTCGTTTTTGTTTTAGTATTGCAAACCATTTTGAATCTATTGGTACTGTAAAAAAAGTATCATTAGAAAAAATTTACCAAGAGAAGTCTCTAAAATTTAAAAAATGAGGAACCAGAAGGGTGGGTGGGCCTTGTTGTGTCCAACCCGTACGTTATCGAACGAGATACTGGGGATATGAGAGGGTGAGCACTGGAGAGGGGTGAGGAGTGGGGAACAGCCTGTTGCACACCTCCTGGTTGCACGGCAGGCCAACAGGCAGCGCTACGGTAGCTAGCCACAGGTGTCGGGCCGCCAGTACTCTCTCAACCATCGGCTTGTGCACATTAATTAGGAAGTGTTAATTTTCAAAATTTCCGCCCAAAAATGATAAAATTCAATTTTTAAGAAAAAGTAAAACGCACTCATACTAAAATTTAAAAGAATTTTTTTCATAACAGTGTTTAAGATAGTTTAGTGTAGTGGTAAAACGTACAGCCACAGTGGTGCCTGGATGCCCTTTAACCCCAATATCCACCCTCGAGAACCCCCTCCCTTAAAGCCTGAAGCAAATATAGCTATTAACGTTTTTTGTCAGTCATAAAGGAGTGCCACATTAAGAGCTTTATAATTACACTTACAAACAGTCAAACTGTAAACCCCGCTAGTTTTTAATGGAATAAATTCAGACTGGTAAGCATAAATATAAGTTCACTTTCAATTTATTTTATTTATCTGAAGTAGAATTGAATAAAAATTATTTCTTAAAATTGTACAATATCGTAGCCCTCCAAGTACAGGTAAATCTGCAGAGCCCGAATATCCAAGTTAAAATATAATAAAGGGAAATAACATCTTATTTTTAATACAACTGAACTTACACTCAGAAACTTGATTTAACATTATAAATTTAAAAGAAATAAATGGTAATATAATTAATATTTTCAGTAAAACCAATGTGTATTATTAAACCGTTTTCTGTGAAGAATAAATAAACTATAATTATTGTTATTTCATAACAACTGCGTACAATCATTTAATGAAAATGTCATGTTTATCTATTTTGTTGTACAGAATTTGGATTTGGGTTTTTATCAACATCGAGTCATTCTCAGCAATAAGATCTTCTAATTCCTAAACAATTTTTATAAGTTTGAAAAATTATTTTTGTATCAACGCAATGAACCTGTGAATTGATTTTATTCAAATGTAAATAATTACTTGTGTTATTTATTTGTTAAAACCTACAGTATATTTGTTTAATGACAAACAATTATGGCAATTATTTGACAGGACCTAGAAACCATAAAAAATATCTCAAAATAGCTGTAAAAATAATTTTGAACTCAATTAATACATACATAACTTTAAAAAATATTGTAAATATATTTAAATTACCATCAGACTTAAATTTAAAAATTGTGATTTCAGTCACAAATTAGGGAAACCTTTTAAGGAAATCGAAATACTGTCTAATTTAGAAAATTATTCTCTGATTAATCACTTGATGATCAGGTAAAATAAAAAAACGACATTTCGCAATACCATGATAATATAAGTACATAAATGTTAGCACTAATACTTATAATTTTATAATCACGCTTACAAGAATAAGATAAAATGTTTTGTTAAATGAATAGTTTAGTTTCTATCCAGATAACTTATTTGTTTAGAGATATATGCCAAAATATTTTTTTCACTTTTAAATATAGTGTTTACGTACTATTTTGAAATAAGTAACTATATTTATTTATGTGAATATAAATTGCGTTAACTTGATGTTTATAATTATTAGTTATACTTTTTGGAAACTATTATTTTTTGTTTTTAATAGATATACATGATCGACTAAGAACTATTAATATAATTTTCTTTTGAGATTAATGTCAAGTTCAACACCAAATGTCTTATACAGTTTCTCTCACATTAATTGTTTTATACACGCTAGTATTTATACACCATTTAAGGTCACCTTTATTTAAGACACAAATGTGACGAATTAATTTTTAAAGATTAATTCGATTTTAAAGATCAGAAAACGACATTGCTACACACACAAAAAATTTACTTCAAAAGTTATTTCAATTAGTGGGCTGGGATTATATACAATCTTCCAGTTTTATTTTTATAAAAATAATAATAAAAAAAACATTACAGTACGCAAAATTGTAATGCATTTTAAATCAAGTAAAACAAAACTCCACATTAAAATTTCTGAATCTACAACAAGTAAGACAACCATGTTATATTACGTTCTTGTGTTAACATACGTTCGTTATGACGTCACATTCCTCCCAGTCTCTTATTGGTGCAGGGAATTGGAGCTCATTGCGTCATTAAATAAACGACGTCATTGACGAAGTCTCTTCCATTGCCACATTATAGGAACCTCAATAGTTTAACTATTTCTAAAAGGTTAAACATAATAGGTAGGTTTCAATTGTTTAATAAATATTAGTTATATTGAATTAATTAATACATGACATTTTAAAAATGAGGTATTGAAATATTGCTCTATGCATATAGTTTGGAGATGTAATTCACTTTTTCCGTTAATTCACTACCACTTGATAAATATTCTATTGCTCTAAAAACTGTTCCCCACTCATTTTAACCTCACTGTGGTATTCCTTATCCACTAGGAATCTGATATCACTGGCTTTATCTTATCACTTTGCAAGAACCTAGGCTGTACACGAAGAACGCATTCGGCGGTAAGTCAATCATTGGATTTACCAGTTTGTGATCAACTTTAGTAGCCATCTAACCTAACCTAATCGTAATTACGATAAAAAAGTAGTGGTAGTGAGTGAAAGAAAACTAGAAATAATATTGGTTAAGTTACCTTTTTTCCCGTCAACAGTTCTTCTTTCATAAATGTGCTATGTACATTTCAAAGCGTAGAGCTTCATCATCAGGCTTTCCAAAAACGTCACTATTTACATACTAAACATTAAAAACATTTAAAATATAAACTATAAACACTCAAACATATTAACACAGTACATTTGCCGGCCGGCGATAGACACCAACTCTAGAGACCAACTCTAGACACCAACTCTCTAGAGTTGGTGTCTATCGCCGGCCGGCAAATGTACTGTGTTAATATGTTTGAGTGTTTATAGTTTATATTTTAAATGTTTTTAATGTTTAGTATGTAAATAGTGACGTTTTTGGAAAGCCTGATGATGAAGCTCTACGCTTTGAAATGTACATAGCACATTTATGAAAGAAGAACTGTTGACGGGAAAAAAGGTAACTTAACCAATATTATTTCTATAATATAACAGTTCTGGAGGCTAATAAAACAAAATGAATAGAAAGAAAACTGTCCTTAATTAATATTTACAATAATAACAAATATGTTACTTATAATTTACCAGTCATTCATTTCGTTACAAGCATATTTATAGACATTTTAAACGTATAATAAGTAATAAAAATACGCAAATAGCTATTCATTGCCAACGTTGTAGAGTTTTACGTCCTGAGTTGTGTTGAAAATAACGTAATATGAGAATCAAGAATATTAGTACCCGTCAACTTGTAGAAAACGTTAAAACACATTTGATTGGTCGAATCTAACATGATGTTTTTTCATATAGAAATTGATTACCATTTTCGTATTGGCTATGATTGTAAAAACTGTTGGTTTTAAAAATAGCAACTAATGTTTTTTAAATATGTGCAATCAGGATTTGAATGTATTATATTGAATTTAATATGGCAATATTGCGTATTGAAATTATGAATACAATACAAAATACTCGTCTTATAATCTTTGACAATAAATATATGTATTCGCTTTATTTATTTACTTAGTTTGGAAGATAATTAGCTGATAATTACAAATGGTAAAACTGTTCTATTTACCTCTTTTATTTCACTTACATTTATAATTAGTGTATATAACTTTAACATTGTTTGAACAATTATCCTTTTTAACTGTAGGGACAGTTATTATGAGGTTAATTTAATGTTAAACTTGCTGGAAATATTACTTCTACTGATTATTTATGATAATTAAGAATGCACTTTTTACCTAATATTTATTTAGGAGTACTAACTTCTTATCAACGAAATATTAAATAAAATATTTCAAATGCTTTCTTGTAACAATCATTTAAGTTGCCTTGTATCACTGTATTTATCAATGTTTTAAGTTGTTTGATAATTTGTAATAAAACCCAACTTCTTAATATAAAATACATGAATTTTCGTATCAAAGTTAGTTGCTTAGGAAAGTTATTAGTTTTTCTAGACTGATAAGAAATATAAGGAGTAATTATTTTTTTTTAATTTATTTGATAGTAAAATTGTTCCACCTTATATAATATCACTTGATTAATATTTCTATGAAATTTACCAGGAAAAAATCTCCTATGACCAGTTCATATTTCTGCTTATTGCATGAACTGAAAAAAACCTTTCTTAACCTTATTGTAAATGTGACACAATTAATTATCCACAACTAAAAATACGGTAAAAATCCGTTTTATGCCCCCCCAACTGTATTTTTCCACAAAAGTGCTTTATAATGAAGGGATACAGCCACCTACCACCTTTGTTGCTCGTTTAAAACTACTCAGGGGGAGGATGCAGCTTTAAAAATGTTTTTTGGACGCAAACACCATCCCTCAAGAACCAGTGAGGCAATTTTAAATGGCTTGATGGATTGGATTTAGCTTTGTGACAGGAGATAACTTTGTATTGTTATTAATATAACATGACATTTGGATATTTTTCTAAATATATATTACAGCATATAAATATAATAATCATTTCATTATATCACATTGATAAATAATATCTGAAAAGACGTTATTTATATCCAGTGCTATGTTATTTAATACATTATAATCATTCTTACTTATTGGTAGCAAACCACGTGGAGTATGTTCACAGTTTATTAGATAAATCTATTATGTTAACCTAGATAAAATAAGTGATATAAATTCAATATCATATGAAATACACCTTTACAAAACTTTCATAAGTGCTTGTAAAACTTAAGACTTATAAATTACATTGAAATAAAGAAAACTATGTACAAAAGCCATGAGCAGTAGAATAGTGAACTTTCCTACAAATGAGTCAACGAATGCTCGTTGTTAAATGAGTCGTTGAATGCTATTCTATGGTAGTTATAATGAGTGATTAAGCTGTCAAAGTTTGTCAATAGTCCATTACTAGTTGACAATCCTCAATAACTTAAATAACTTAAGCGTCGACTGATAAGAGGTTATGTAGGTAATTTGTAGAGTGGTCATGATTTTTACATTTTAACTTGGGTTTTTAACTTTTAAGTTGTCGATTAGTTGATCATTCTGTATCGTCAGTATTGAGTTGTCGAGCCGCTTTTGCCAAAAATATCCAAACGGCATGGCACCAGCTGTTTACAGTAAGATAATCTAACAGAGTGAATTGAGGCCAATATTTCATGGTTCTACGATCCCACGTAGATTTGAAGTAAATGTTTTTAGAACAACGTTCTATTCTGACAACTATTCCTTTATAAATTCATGATCTTTAACCTCCTGAACACAAAAGATAAACAATTTTAAGACTAACTTGTCAGCAATTAAAATATCAAAGTTTCTGTTCGATGTTTCAGTAAATAAAAAATTCATATTTGACTTTATTTTTTCTCATCTCTCTCTCTCTCTCTCTCTCTCTCTCTCTCTCTCTCTCTCTCTCTCTCTCTCTCTCTCTCTCTCTCTCTCTCTCTCTCTCTCTCTCTCTCTCTCTCTCTCTCTCTCTCTCTCTCTCTCTCACACACACACACACACACACACACACACACACACACACACACACACACACACACACACACACACACACACACACACACACACACACGCACACGCACACGCACACGCACACGCACGCGCACGCGCACGCACACGCACACGCACACGCACACGCACACGCACACGCACACGCACACGCACACGCACACGCACGCGCACGCGCACGCGCACGCGCACGCGCACGCGCACGCGCACGCGCACACGCACACGCACACAGTGATTTTAATTGTGAAAATCTGAAAGCGTGGTGTCCTAAATATCTGTGTCAACTTCCTTATGTACACATAGTGAGAGTTACTTTATACATGTTTTATGGACTGACCTTAGAGCAACCAATCTATTTGCCCTAACTGAATCTATCTGCCTATGGGTGAACACACTTTCATTTATATACCTAAACAGGTATTTAATGTGAAATTGACTGACCACATTTACAGTGTGGCTGGTTATTTTCTATAGTACAAATTTAAACACTTGTGATAAATTAATTAATGTCATCGACACTTGAGGCCAGATATTTGACGTAGAAAACTATTACTTCTCGGTATCTGCTATGTCGACTACGGAAACGAAAATTGGTTTTAAAAGAAAATAAATATAATCGAAAACTATTGTATTTTGTGCTAATAAAAATGATTTTACAACTCCCTTCAACAAATTCTATGAACAAAATCTTTTCCTGAAATAATATTACTATGTTTTGATCATTGTTATGAAAAATAATTTCTGAAAGTTAATTTTATTACTTTAGGCTGTCTGTAGTTTGTATTACGTAAATATTTCCGCAGCAGGCTATCCTCTAAAGCTCAAGACTTAATATTTTCATGGCTTATTAGTTATATAAGGATAATTTTTACAAATATTGTCATATGTAGACTTATAGTTTTATTTATGATTAATGTAAATTAATAACATATAGGTTATTTACTATTTAAAGCTTAGTAAACTAATTATGTTTTAAAGCATTATTTATTTTAAATCTAATATTTGAAATCACTAGTTATACAATATTTTAGTACGTTTATTTTCCAATGTAGGACTGGATTTAATTTTTATATTTTAACTAATACCCAGATGACTTAAACATCAAAGCAAAAAGAAAGTAATTTTCCTTTTGCTGATTGCACTCACTTTGATTTTTTAGTTGTATTGCTGTCATATAATTGAATACGTCGCAGTGTATATTTGAAACCAACGTAGTATTTGATCATTTGCACATTTGGCTATTCGTAGTATTATAATTTATTACATAGTTGTTTACCTTGTTGTTTTTAATGGTTGAACGAGTTATTTTTATCTTTATTATTATTAAGGAGATAAAATATAGTTGTAATCTGATATTCATTCCTGAATTATTAGAATAGTAAGCTCGGCTAAAAGTGGAACAGTTAAACGCGCGTTTAGCTCTAAAGATACATTTAAATATTTTAACTTATGTAACATTCTAATTTTGTTAAAGTATTATCATTTTCAAAGGAGTATTTTAGTAAATAAAGTGATATCTAAAATCTAATAATCCCTATCTTTAGATATGATAGGGAATTACATAAGAAGATTATAAAATGGAAATTTACGAAGGAAAATAGATAATATAAGGTATGTTTTGTACAAAAAATTAATAAGTAATCCTTTATTAACTAAAATTATTAATCATTATTGGAACAAAAACAAATTTAGTTAAAGTGTTATTAATTTATTTGTCATAGTAAAATATTGTTAGGGATGTTAATTTGAAAAACATTGATAAAACTGAACATTATTACAATAAAAAAATATATTAAAAGGTTCAAGTGAACAATCCTTACCATTTTCCTTTCCTCATAATTACAAGCACGTGGAGGTACTTGACAAGAACATAATGGCGTTACGGAATGCTCCAGGAAACTATTCTCGTACTTTATACAGTACAATAAGTATTAGAATCCACTTCCAAAACTGTTTAACAAGTGAATAAAATGTTGTTGGTTTGAAATATTATTGAAGTTAAAGACCTGTAATAGATTAGTTTGCTAGAGTATATATAATCTCCATATATAATTTATATTTGTGTAGTTGAGATTGTGTACTTGAGCGTAATTTCTGAAGAAAAATGTCTACTCAAATGGACCCAAAATAGAAAACTTATACTATGTTTTGGTTAATTGGCACGTGAATAGAAGTTTTTTAATGGATTTTTTTACTCTAAGTTTCCACGAAACTCCAGTCCTATACAATAAACATTAAAGTTAAATAAAATAATAAAAAAAAATAAATAAATTTATTTCATTCAAAGAAACAACAATTTTTGCAAAATAAAATATGGAAATTGAGTAGGTACTGTTGCCAGTAATATGGCCATTAGAAAAGATAAACTTAATTTAACTAAAAATTAAAAAGAAAGTTTAGAAGCTTGTGTTAGCTAGTTTCAGCAACTTCATAATTGTAATTGAAGTTTTACATAACCGTTAAACAATACTACATACACAACTTATACCTTTGCAGTTGGCAACACTGACTGCTTTAACAATCTTAAATTACTCTTTAATTATTGTAGACTTTAATTTACTTTGTATAAGTTCCATATGTTATGAAGAAAATGTTTCTTTGTTACCTTTATGAGTCATGACAGATCAAGATGAAGAAGATTTTTAGGTAATTTCATAAGTCCGAGAAATGCCCTATAAAATTATATTTAACTACTGTAATAAGGTAAGATGGAAGCACATGTTTCTTTAAACGCTTAAACTTAATTTTTAGGTTATGTTTAGATCAAATGTCTGAATTTATTGGTAGTCTACAACAATACAGGAAATAGTGCGACCGTTATGCAATACTAACACTCTCAATTATTTATAACTCCATGTAAAAGATAGTTAAAGTTTACTCCTTCACTGAAATTCATTTACCAAAGTTAACCCAAAGAGGGAAGCTTGCTTGTCACCATATCTTAACGCTGCCAGTCACGACTTGCCTAAAGTAATAACTGGGGTGGAAATATCGTTAAGGAGATATGAAGGTGGAATATATAAAGAGAAATATGACATGCACGTGGGCTTTAAGGTCAATCTGACATCCTTTATTCCTCAAATAAAAGACGTAGTTGAACATGTGAATCTCATATCTATCGAGTGACATGGTCAAATAAGATGAACTTCTAGTTTAAAAGGAAATCAATTTTAATCCTAAATGTCAAATAGGAAACTTAGTGAATATGATATTAGTATTAATTAAATTACTATATGTGACAATGCCTAAGCGTTCAAATGACATAATTACAATTCAAGACAACCTTTTGTGTTTAAAAACACTATCAATATTTCTTTTTTTGAACTCTTATTGGAGAAATGTTTTAGAGTTCAAATAATTTTAAACATTCTCAATACTCCAATAACATTATTTTTATCTTCAGACATCAAATTAAATTAAACTTAAATTAGATTTTTGTTATCTGAAGATGCCTACATTGTAGGCGAAAGGCCTCACAAAAACAAATAATTTTATTGCAGTACTGAGCATTTTAAAAATTATTTATACTTTAAATTATCAATATGTTAAATTTAAAACATTACAACGATAGTTATAATTACGTTTACAAGACTGGAAATTGGTTAAATTTCAACAAGCCTTTAGGATCAACTATTTTTAGATCAATCATGATACAATTAATTATTCTTTTTCTATTATACAATCCCATGGTGTTGTTCAAATAACCTGACTACTTCAATGATACAGAGGTGTTAATGAAGCCCTGTTTATTCTGTGTGATTCTTTGATGTAGATTCGTTTATGTGGGCGTCCCACCTTCCTCCCACTCCAACAAACACACCTCCACCGGGATTTACATCTCATTAATTAAATGAACACATACAGATCCTCTGTACGATACGGATTCTACTGCAGGCGAGGCACGAGATTGGACCTGGGGCTGGTTGTCTAAAAGCTAAGTGTGTATAATATCAGGGCATTTGAAGGCGTCCATTTTACTTGCGGGCATTAACAATCCTACTCCAATCATAATCAAATCCATGTAAATATACTGGTACTAAATTAGTATCGGTCATTTTAAAAATTTGTATATAAGTTAGAATTTATTCACCTGTTAGTGAACTCTTTTATGTTGTTTTAGTTTGGACGGAAAAATAAAATGTGTTTAGTTAAAATTAGTATAAAAATCATGCCAACGATTATATCACTAGCTGAGTGGGTTAGTAAATAATTAACAGTACTAAACTTACTAAAATTGAAACTGGTAAGTTTCTATTTTGTGAATATTCACGTTTTAAGAAGACACAATTTTGTTAACAGTTAAACATTTCTTGGGAACATTTAAAGTTAGGTTGCTGTGTTCGCATTTAACGTAATACTCATTTAAAAAAATATATTTTTATATCAACTCAACAAATAAGAAACGTTGACCATGAAACCCTTTCGTACAAATTTATGGTCTGAGGATTATAAAAAATCGATTAGAATTATATTTGTACAGAAAGTATTAAATTACAATAACATAAAAATATTAAAAATGAAGAAATTATATTAATATAGCACTACCAAGAAAATTTGAGAAATATTTATTAATGTTTGATGTGAATCTTGGAGCTACGTTAAGTAATTCGTCCCCACAAAACTCTCGGATCAAGATGGTGGTTTGGAATCGTACTATAAAATTTACGATCACTTCAGGACGGCGTTCAGCTGAGTTAATGGAGTCCATCTGAGATAATGTCATCCTATCTCACTTCAATCACACTTCCTCGGTCTTGCCGTAAACTATGTCATTTCCATACTATAATATCGTGCATAATTTTATAGGTTTGGAATGTTTCTTTCAAATATGTATTATGGTAATAATAAGATGTTTTTTGTACGAAAATATGAGTTACCATCGCAATAACCAAATTTTAAAAATGCATACTTTTGTAAACTTTTCAATCTATCACATTCATTTTTTCAGTTACATACAAACTTTTAGTCAACCTACATGACACCAGAATCACTGCAAGCAATAGTCCTAAAATGATACTTAACAAGCTTTTAGGATGATTTTAAACTTTTTTTATTTTAAACACAGTTTTACATTTCAGTTCTCAATCGCATGAATCAAAAACATTAGTCTATATTTTAACATTCTTCTTATAAACATTACATAATTTAAAAAAATAATTCTTAGAACTTTCTGTGTCTATTAAGATTGAAACCTGATTCGTTGAAAACTATTTACTCTTTAACTGTTTTAGATATAATGGTTTATTAATATTTTATATGGTATACTATAAATATAATACAAAATATTAGTAATATTATAATAATTATTACTATAACGTTATTTGGCTTAAAAAATCAATTATAGTCAAATTAATATAAATAAAAAAAACACTTAAAACTTTTATCAGAGTAACAATTTATTTCTTTCATTTAGAGCAATACTTCTGTTAAGAGATGTTTCTAGCACCCCTATCCTCAACTGACAGGTGATCAAGCATAGTCCTTCATGAGTGCATTCAAGTCCTTGAATAAATTGGACTTAGTATTCCCCTTTCCTACGAAATTGTGTTTGAGTAAAAACCTTTTCAAAATATATGAAATGATGTATTAATATATAAATAAATTATTTCCTGACATCATTGAATTAAGTGATCATACTCCAATTTATGTAATGATTTTAAATACAAAATAAAAATAAATATCGTCTGAAATATACGCAAAACAATAGACTATGTTGTTTAAACAAGACCAAAAAATATTAGATCATATCATATTGGTATTTTAAAAGGCTATTTTTAATACAATGTATGCAACCAATTGTAATTCAATATAAGTATATATAAATACCAACGGATCATCAAACAGTTCCTTAACTACTCAAATAATCAATAATAACAATTTGTAAAATGATATTGAAGAAAATATAAACACAAGTCTCTATGTATCAAACTATATTTAAAAATACGTTAGTAGAAATATTAATATACTCTTCTAATATCTTTGCTATTGAAATAAATAACAAATATTATCTTGAAAAATTATACATAACACACTATAAATTGTACATGACTGTAATATAGTTTATATTATATTAATAGTTTATATTATTACATTATCTTACTTTGGACACATTTTATGAATGCTAGAAGATAGAATAACAAAAAGAATAATTACAAGAATGTTTGGACAAAAAACAACAGCTAATTCGACAAAATAAATAAAAGAGTATATACAAGAACTTGGCCTAACAATAGATTATATTATCTACAAAACAGAAAAAACAAGAATTCTAAAAAAACAGATGTATTAGATTCAACATAAGACAATATAAAAAGTCAAAATGCGTACAAGTTTTTTCGGATCAAACAAGGAAAGAAAGATCTGAAAGAATATTGCAGGAAGATAAATGGGAAGAATACGAAAAGGATTAACATAAAATGATTAAAGTGGATCAACGATGACCGCAAAAGGAAAAATTTTAAATAAATAAAATAAAATAATTTAAATAGTGTAGTTAATCTAATGAGCAAAGACGCGATATAAAAATGTTGAATTATGTTTTATTTTATTACAAATGAGATATTTTCAACACTCTACCACCAAACAGAGAACTCTTCAAAGATCTTTAAATTTGGTCACAAATTTGGTTGATGAATTAAATGACGATATTCGAATCTTATCTTAGTTTAATCAAGTTTAAAAATGAACAGTTTATATTTGTCAAACGATATTTATTAGGGTAACATTTTATTGAAGTTTTCTATGTCAATATGTCAATCCTCCGGTAATTGTGGCGGGGTGTTATGAAACCCCCTGAATATACAGTACTTTGTCAGTTAAATATTATAGTTCAATTACTAGGAGGGAAGGAAATACAGAAAACAAAAATCATTAAAAATATTTCATGGTTTACGATTATAATTATTTTAAGTAAGTAGCTAAGAGAATATTTTACCTTAAAATACTTAAAGCAAGCCACACTCACTATATAAGAAAATACATGGTCAACAGAACGTGTTGTCTCAATATAAATACGTACATTTCAAATACGGATAATACATGAGAGGCTCAACCTATGATAAAACGAAAACGTTGAACAAACACGAACCTTAAGGTACGAGACCCGCTAAAACAGTCATTACGATTATGTAAACATTCAGTTAAGTAAACTGTGAGAAATTTGTCAAAAAAAAAAAAAAAAAAAAAAATAGCTAGCTGTTCATATGTGAATATGTTATATAATAAAACATATGTGAATATAGGCGGAAATAAAAGTATTTGCCACACGACAATACTTGTTTTATAATTTTATCACTGTGGAGAATCTAAAAAAAAAAAACAAAAAGTAATCTGATATAAGAAAAAGGATATCAGGCAAGACTGTTTAAACTTATCAAAAAAAGTACATCTGAAAGGGTAACACAAAATAAGTTTTTTTATATTATTTGTCAGAAGAAACCACATAGAAAAATTTTATAAAAAATATTTCGATCTCGCATTACTATCATCAGTTGTTAAACATAGCTGAGTGCTGCCTTTACACAACTAATACAAAACATATAAATCAACCAATGGCAAAAAATCTCGAAAAAAGAAGTCTAATGTCAATAAGACAATTTTATTTTATATTTATACATAAGTAGATAAATACTTTCAAAGAATACCACTACAGTGTTGTTGATTTACGGTACTTAAATATGGAGCAATAAACTTGCTAAGGGCATTAAGAGAGAGGAGGGGTGGTCGCAGACATCCAGTAAACGTTAATGTTTACAACCAGGCATCGACATATATTACTGCTTGCTTCCAGTTCACGCAGAGTTACGTCATTTACAGTATTATGAAATATTAAACTTAGTTAGCTTTACATATAAAGTAATCAGACACATAACTAAGAGCGATCGATATACATTATTGAATATTTAAAAACCATTTACACGCAAAAAAACGAATAAACCGTGGTGAGATTAACCAATTAAAAGGTTTTTTAATATTTCTTAGATAAATTATAGTCACATTCTTAGGATTTAAAGAGTTCATATAAAATTTAGAATCCACACTATCAATAATATTATATTTTAAGAAACAGTTAATGAGTCGTCAGTTATCACAACTACAACTAAAAATACATTCAATTTCTAATGAAAACTGTACGTTACATCATTGCAAGGTGTATTATGAAATTTTATACTGTTAAAAAGACGACACTGTTAATAAACATGTGAATTTCAATTTCTTAAGATCATCATCGTGATTAAATATTGCTAAGGCACGTGTTTTTAGTTAAAATTTATCGAACAATCTATGGCGAAAAATGTTCAACTCATATAATTTATTCTAATTAGATACGATATTGCAATAAACTAAAAAAAACATAGTATTTATAAAAAATGTTTTCATATCAGTAAAATAACATTAGAAAACTAGTTTCTTTATAAAACTTTGAAAGTTAATCCTTTGAAGTCTAAAGACAGGAAATAGATTACGTAATATATCTTCTGTTTTGTATTTTGCTTTTGTGGTGTTTAAAAAAAATGCTGGTATCATTAATTGTAAAGTAAATAGTAAAAAGTTCTTTAGAACTTTTTATTAATGTAATAATAAAGTTTTATTATTGTAATAATTTATTAGTAAATAACAAAAACATTAATTGCTTTAGAAACTAAGCCTTTACTCTTCCTTGATTAAATCTCATAAATTGAGAAAGTGTTCTTTTAATACTAATTTTGAAATGATTATTAGTGTAATCCCAATATGGCGTTTCTGCTCAGAAGTGAGCTAATGTAAGCTAGTGTATGTAACTTATATTTCTTGAGAGTTAGTGTTTGTAGCTTATGTCCTGAGAGCTAGTGTATGTAGCTTATGTTGTGAAAGGTCACGTCTGTAGTTTGCATCTGGAGAGCTATAGATATATATTATATCTTGAGTACTGGTATGTGTATCCAATGTCTTTAGAGCTAGTGTATATAGTACATGTCTTAAAAGATTGTGTATGTAGCTTATATCTTGAGAGGTATTATACGTAACTTATGAGTTTGTGCTTATATCTTGGGAATTTGTTTATGTAGCTTATGCAGTAAGAGCCAGTGTATGTAGCTAACATCGTGAGAGGTCATATCTGTAGCTTACATACGGAGAAATTACATCTTGAGAGCTAACTTATGTCTTGAGAACTAGCTTATATCTTAAAAGCTAGTGTAAATAGCTTAAATCCTGTTACCTAGAACTTGAGTACTTGTAGGTTATATCTTAAGAGCCAGCGTATGTAGTAAATATCTTAAGACATTGTGAATGTAGCTTCTATATTGAGAGGTATTGTATGTAGATTATGAGTAGTTTGTGCTTATGTTTTGGAATTTTGTGTTTGTAGGAGGTAATAAATTAAGATTCAGTGTATGTAGTTTATGTCTTAAGAGCTAGTGCTTGTAGTCTATATCTTGGGAGCTTGTGTATGTATTCTGGTCTTAAAAAAGAGTGTATTATTTCAAAAGAACTTGTGTGTGTGAACTAGGTGGAGAAAACAAATGCATGTAGGTAATGTTTTCAAGTACTAAAATAACGTCTAGAGTGCAATCCCCTCAAATAATAAGTATAAACTTTGAATTCACGGCAAAGTAAATAATTTAAATAACATTTAAAACTTTTAATTGCACAAATTTTATTGACAGTGTTTAACAATGTTCAATGGGATTCGAAGGCTCGTGAGGTTTTTGAAGATTGCATTTAATTTAAAAATATACTATTGTAAAAGCAAGTTGTATATAGTAATAATATCAATTTTTAATGTAATGTCAAAAATATCAAGTTATCAGCTGTTTGTACATTTCAATATGTTTTTTCTCTGTATTGTTAGAATAATTTCAATTCATTACAGTCCATTATTTTGTTCAAACAACATCGTGCATTATTTTCAGTGTTTTAGTTTTATTCATTTCCATTTGGTCCTTAGAGCAAAGGATATTATTTTGTTTCAGTCAAAAAGGCAATCATTTTTTGTTTTGTTTTGTTTTTAATCATAAAAACAATACTTCATAGTTATTTATTTCAGCACATTTCCAAACATAAACAATGGAAGATTTGAAAATTCTAATAGCAAAAAGAGGCAGACTAAAAGCTTCCATTACACAGATGGTTAATTTTGTAAGTAATTTTGATGTAGAAAATGGAGCAATTTCAGACATTAAGGTAAGAGACTCAAAACTCGAACAACTCTACTTGGAATTTTGTGAAGTACAATCCAGCATTGATACCATAGCTTCAGATGATACAGATACAAATTTTATTGAGTTTGAAGATAATTACTATTCACTAAAATCTGAATTCGACACCATTTTAAACAACTCAAATAAATTGAATTCAACCCCATCAAACCAATCAGTCAAAGAATTTAGCTTCAGTAGGAAAAATGACACAGTAGTACTGCCCAAAATTAATTTACCAACCTTTGAGGGTAAAATTGAAAATTGGACATCTTTTTTTGATCTTTTCAACTCAACTATCGACAAAAACAATGATTTGGCAGAAATTCAGAAATTTTACTATCTGAAATCTAGTTTAAAGGGAGAACCACTCAGTCTCATCTCATCCTTGCCCTTGACACAACCTAACTACAATGTAGCTTTAGATATTTTAAAAGAAAGATACTCAAACAAAAAACTTATAGTCAATGCTCATTTAAATGCATTATTTTCATTACCAAATGCTTCATCACTAGCAAACATTAAACAGTTACTAAATACAGCAAATGTGAACATTCGAGCTCTAAATAGCCTTGGTTACAAAACTGAAGAGTGGGATATTTTGTTAGTTTACATGTTAGCTTCCAAACTTGATCAAGACTTGAGAACTAAATGGGAGTTAAGTAGCACGTCAGTTGAACCCCCTTCTTTCTCAGAGTTTGAAACATTTTTAAAACAATACATACATGCACTAGATGCTAGCAGTGTCAATAAAGTAAAATCTAGTTTTAACTTCAAGACTAATCAAAGCAATTCAGCAATGAAACCAGGTCTAGGTCTACACACAACTGAAGTAAATCGGGTTAAGTGTGTCTCATGTCCTATGTGTCAAAACTCTCATGAGTTATTCAGTTGCAATGAGTTTTTGAAACTCAACACAAATGACAGAATCCAAAAGGTGAAACAACTTCACAGATGTTTCAATTGTCTGTCAGCTGGTCATGTTATTTCAGCTTGCAAAGGTTCAAAATGTAAAATTTGCTCAAAGCCCCATAATACCTTATTGCATTTACAGAAGTCAAATTCAACACATTCAGTAACTAACTTAGATTCACCATTTTCACAACCGTTGAAAAGTGACAAACAAGACTCAACGATTTCAGTAGCACAACAATCTACTGACAGTGTAGCAGCAAACCCAAAAATATTATCAACAGGTGTTCATAATGTAAAAAGAGTATTACTTTCAACAGCAATCGTTGAAATTCAAGACTTTCAAGGCGACTTTCAGAAATGTCGTGCTTTGATTGATCCTGGTAGTGAGGCAAGTTTCATTTCAGAGCATTGTGCTCAAAAACTCAACTTGAAAATACAATCATGTAATGTTCAAGTACAAGGTGTTGGTCATACTCATGTTGGTAACACACGTGGCCTTACAACTTGTTTGTTGCGCACAAAACAAGAAGCAATCAGAGTCAACACTTTCATATTGAGAAAGATTACCAGTATCACCTCATTGTCTTCATCATCATTTGATCATTGGACACACATAAACAACCTTGAACTTGCTGATCCATTTTTCTTTCAATCAAGCAGCATCGATATCATTCTTGGTGCTGATATCTATTCATCACTTTTAATAGATGGAGTAATAAGAGGTCCACCAGGAACCCCTTGTGCTATCAATACAAAACTAGGATTCTTATTGATAGGTGAAATCTCATCAGCAGATGTCAAAACAGCTTCAAATAAAGTCAAAACACTGTTTATCAGACATGATGATGGTCTAAATACTTTAATGGAGAAATTTTGGAATTCTGAGGATGTTGGTTACAAACAGGATTCACCAGCTAGTACAGATGAAAACATAATATGTGAGGATCACTTCATAAATACACATTCAAAAGATCAATCGGGCAGATTTTGTGTTCATTTGCCATTCAAACCCTCTATCACAAGTTTAGGTGACTCATATCATATTGCATTAAAACGATTCCAACGTTTAGAAAGTTCATTTGAGGAAGATAAAAACAAGAAACAGTCTTATGATCAATTCATAAATGAGTACATTGAGTTAAATCACATGAAACCTACCCCAAACAGTGACACAAGTATGATGAATCACAACTATTACCTACCACATCATGCAGTATACAGACCTAGTAGTACTTCAACTAAAGTCAGAGTAGTGTTTGACGGTTCATCTAAAACTACAAGTGGCACTTCTTTAAACGATCATTTGTACATTGGCCCAAAGTTACAATCAGACATAGTATCCTTACTTACACGTTTCAGACTACACAAGTGTGTTTTTACTGCAGACATTGAGAAGTTTTTCAGACAGATTTTAATAACACCAGAAGATCAATGTTATCAGAGAATTCTTTGGAGATCAAATCCTTCAGAACATATTCAATCTTATGATCTCTGTACAGTCACATATGGAACTGCTTGTGCCCCATACCTCTCAATCAGATGCTTACATCAACTAGCAGATGACGTCAAGAAGCAGTATCCAGAAATTAGTAGAATTTTAAAAGAAGATTTTTATGTTGACGATCTTATCTCAGGCGCAGATACAATTGAAAATGCTAAGCAAATAAAACAGGATTTAGAACATGTAATGAGTCGATCAGGATTCAACCTAAGAAAGTGGTCATCAAATTCAAAAGAGCTTATCAGCGATCAGTCTCAAACTGAAGTATCAATTCAGTCCAAGGACAATACTGTTAATCTTTTAGGAATGCAATGGAATCCTCACCATGATACATATCTATATTCATTGAATGTGACAAATATACCTACACCATTGACGAAGAGAATCATTTTATCAGAAGTAGCAAAACTCTATGATCCCTTAGGATTTTTATGTCCAGCAGTTACAAAAGCAAAATTAATCCTTCAAGACACTTGGTCACAATGCAAGAGTTGGGATGACGAGGTTCCTCAGCAAATAGCAAACGACTTCCATCAACATAGAAACGGACTTCAACATTTCAAAAATATCACCATTCCCAGACCGCTGATTTCATTTGAACAAAATGCAACACATGATTTAGTAGGATTTTGCGATGCTTCGGAGAAAGCATCTGCAGGAGTACTTTACATGAGAAGTGTCTCGTCAACACAAACAACAGTAAGTAACTCACAATCAAAAATTTCAACCCCTTTAAAAAAAGTAAAATTTCCAATTACGGCAAATACTGGAGCGCTATTATTAAACGAATTTGGGAGCAAACACAACCTTATGGTACAAATTAAAATACATTACGTTTATGTAAACTGTAGTTTAGACTTGGAATTATAAAAAAAAAAAAAAATAGCTATGAATGGAAAATCTTGTTAGTAAACATAGTAAATATAGCAAATAAAAGATTTGACAAACAATTTGTTTAATGAAATCACGTAAATCGAAAAAAAACAAAAAAGACATTCATAAAGAGGAAATATCAGGAGACAAACTTACAAAAAATACAGAAATGGGGTCACCAAAATAGCTTTCTTATACCTCATTTGCGATTGAACACAAGAATGAATCTTTAAAAAAAATTTATTGTTTCATTCAAAACAATTGCTGCTTTACAAAACAATTTAAAAAGCTATAACAACTAAAGAAGAAAAAGAAGTTATTCTAACAATTTTAATTCTTATACAAAAAAATATTTAAAAAGTAAACCAGCTACTGTATTGATTATACTTAAATATGAGCATCAAAAGGTAAGGTTAAAAAATGCCCAGGTCCTTTAATACAAAGGCATGAAAACTGGCTAGTCCACGCAGAATGCATTTGAAAATGATATTAAACTTATTGAGCTTTCCATATAAAATGACAATAATAAACGATAAAAGGAATATTAAAAAAACAACAGCAAACGATTAAGTTTGAGATAACCATTTAAAATTATTTAATTTTTGAACATGGAAGTCTTTTAGGATTTTGAGTGGCGATCAAAATTTTCGAACCACACTATCAAAATATCAATTATTTTAAGAAACACTCAATTTGTAAAAACTAAACTAAAAATACATTTCAATGAAAAGTATTCCATGAAAGGGTATTATAATTTATACGAAAAAGAGACAAAAAAATTTGGCTTTCTTGATATATGTGATTCAAATACTGGCAGGTTTTTTTTAAAATTTATGTAAAATGTATAAAAATGTTCATATACACCAATTTATCTCTAATGGGAAAACCTACCAAACATCGAGTTTTTAAATAAAAAATGTTTTTAATCATAAATGACTATTGAAAGGTCCTTTTCTTTACGAAAACTTAAAGTTAACCGTTTGCAATACTTTAAGGAAAAATTACTTGGAATATTTCTTTTTTGCATTTCGCGTAAAAGCTGTACATAATTGGAATTTAGTTTTTAAAATTTTTATTAAAAACAAAGTTTTTTATGTTAATAATTTATTAAGGAACTACCAAAAGACATTATTGCTTTAGACAATGCACTTATCTTTTGTTAGGAGCCGAGAAATTTTCTTTAAATAATTTTTTGAAAGATTAAGTAATAAAATTCCCCATTGGCGAATCTGCCACAAATGGCAATGTAAGGCATTTGTAACTTCACTCTTGAGATTGTGTTGTATTTATGTCGAGAGCTAGTTAATTACCCATAAATTTGAAGGAGTACTTGGAGTCATTTTGGAGTTAGAAATTAATTGAGACCGTTGTGATTCAAATTTTAGAGCTACTGTATATAGACCTGTCTTAAGATTTAAGTGATAATCTTGAAACATAGAATTATGACCCAGTTGTGCTTCATTACTTGGGATGTTTGACAGCAAGCCTTATGACTAAATGTGAGAAAAGGCAATCAACTTAAAATAAGGAGAAATTAAAACTGAGAGAGCTAAAAGATGTGTTGAAATAGTTCATACTTCAACAAGCAAAAATAGCTTAAATCCTGTTACAACTTGAAGAGGTATATCAAGTTGGAGATGTAGTTTTAATCAAAGAAGACAATGTGCAACCAATGAAATACCCAATTGCCAATAGTTAACCAAATTTATCCTGACAAACACAATACAGTTAGATCGGTGGACTTGGAAAACTATAAAAGGAATATTTAGAAGACCAGTTGTGAAAATCATTAAACTTCCCACCGATAAAGACAATCACTAATTTCCTGCCGGAAGAATGTATATAGTAATAATATCAATTTTTAATGTAATGTCAAAAATATCAAGTTATCAGCTGTTTGTACATTTCAATATGTTTTTTCTCTGTATTGTTAGAATAATTTCAATTCATTACAGTCCATTATTTTGTTCAAACAACATCGTGCATTATTTCAGTGTTTTAGTTTTATTCAGTTCCACAAGTAATGTATTATTTAATTCATTCTAATTATATTATAACAATTTTATTAAAAATTTGAAGGACATATTATTCAACGTTCACTAAGAATGTGTTTTATATATATTGTAAATGTAATGGGAGAAGAATATTCTGGTTAGTTTCAGAGTCTGAAGGGATCCAGAAGACTGCTTGACCTATCAATTTTACAAAGGGGAGCAATAACAATAGTCTCTTTATTGACAAAAACTTCAAGTTAATTGCACATATGACCTGTACAGGTAATGGACATTTGGAAGGACTCTTGAGACCTACTTCATGAATGGGTGAGTGGGTGGGTGGGTGGGCACTACTACCTTACGTGTTTGGGTGAGCAGGTGGGTCAATAGCACTGTTCGTTCCACAACACTATCCGAGGGGACATTTTATTGCTGTCATTACGATGATGTGGTCTAGTAAAACTAAGCCCCAAATGATGTGCAGTTTACGAAGCCCTTACAAATATCTGCCCACCCACTACTCGCACACGAGACTCGATTGGCCACCCCCATTCCTCACACGAGACTCGATTGCCCACCCCACTCCTCACACGAGACTCGATTGCCCACCCACATTCCTCACACGAGACTCGATTGCCCACCTATCTCACACGTGAGACTCGATTGCCTACCACCTCCACCCCACACGTGATACTCTATTGCCCACCTCCTCCACCCATTACAAATTAAGTTTGATTTTCCACCCATCCTCCCCTTACACACAAAGTTTGATTACCCACCCACCCACTCAGCCCCTACAAATGAACTTTGATGTACCACTCATCCACCCCTTACACATGAAGTTCGATTTTCCACCCATCTATCCCATACATATGAAGTTTGAGTTCCTACCCGTCCACCCCTTACAGATGAAGTTTGATTTCCTACCCAACCGCCCCTTACACAAGAGGCTTGATTGCCCACCAACACACCCTTTACACAGGAGGCCACCTCAACTTTCTGGCACCAGATTTTATACATGGGTAATACTGGCTTATTTGTTAACATAAAACTTAGGTAAAATTATCACCTTTTGAATACTAAGCAACTACAGTGTATATGGTAGCCATTATTTACTTTGCTTTGATAAAATTAACGCACCGATATTTCATAAACAGAGTAATGAAGAATCTTATATGTTTTTATGTATCAACCCCTGATATAGTTAAGAGTGCTACCGTGATATGAACAAACAAATTAAATCATTATGTTGAAATGTTGAAATTTTTTAAATATGAATACACCTGATTTATGTATGACTTTAATATTTTTTATCATGAATTGATATAACAAAATGTTTATGATGAGCACAAAACCTCTAAACCTCTTCTGTGCCCATATATAAATTCTGGATTAATATAAATTCATTCAAGTAAATTTATAATTTCTTATAAATATGTATTGTTACCATCACAGGAGATCTTTCATTAATCAAGTTTAGAGCAGCCTTAAAATAATTGATTGCAGAAGATAAAAATGTTTTCTGAGCCAAATGGGTCAGTTAGACTTCAACATAATCGACATTACGACCTGATGCCAATTATAATAACTGCTGTTCTAGATCGTGAATATAAATATACATTGCTTGGGATTCCTAGAACCATGTTCATGTACTGTTTATTGCTTACCAAAGCAACGATAATCTCACAGTTAGGAACCCACATTAAAGTTAAACGGCTTTTGGGCCCCCTACAATTTATTATTTGCATGAACTTATAACATTTGAACAGGCACATGTTCAAAATGTACATTAATCTCATGTTCATATGAAATGTTTAAAAGAAATCTTTGACCAAAGTTCAGCAAACCAGGCCTACATTTTAGAACTGAAACTATTTAGGAAATGTAATTTAAATGTAGAAGCCATGTTTTCGTCATGTTATTTGAAGACACCCAACCATGGCTTTGTACGAAATTGCTTGTTGGTTCACAGGGTTGGGATTATATATAACTCCAGGATATAGTTATAGACTACTCAAAGAGGGATATGACAAGAGTGTATATTTCGAAGCGTCAATGTACCAGCTTGTAGTTCCTAAAATATAACAATTAACTAGTGGTATGTATCTTACATATACGGAAGGGATAGTACAATAATACAGCATAAGGTTATAATAGAAATAGGGAAACTTTAAATTTTAAAGAAGCAAGTGTAGGAAAAGAATAAGAAGGAACATCTTAAGTAAATTTTATGTCTATGATAATGGTCTTATTTTTTGAGGTAAATGAGTTTTCAGGTGTGGTTGTCTATGTCAGTTACAATCTTGACATTTACAGCGTTCCGTCATTATCGTAAGTAACATCGAGCGTGGCTGTTCCTAGATGGGTGACCATCTGAGGTATCTCGTCCTTGCTTGCATGCGGCCTACCCGTCTACGTGGCCTCTGGTGGTAGTTACAAATTAGTTACCCTTAAACCACTAATTGTTGGTCCCTTAAATACCAAATTAGTTAACCTTAAACACGTTGGTCCCCAGGGTAGTTGTTGAAGAAATCTTCTTAGTACCAACTTCACCAGAAATAAGACATCCTTTAATTTTTATAACTGTATTTTATATAAATAGAGTATGTGACATTATAAAGTTCCATTTTATTTTATGACAACTTGTTAACTTTGGAGAAGGTTTTTCAATTCATTAAGAGTGATAGGATTATCCCAACAGGTTTATTGAGGTTAGTATTATATATTTGGGACGTCAGTTCTAATATGTCATAGGACTAAAGAGAAAATGACATGTTAATTTTATTTCCATATCTGTAGAAGTACTTTTAAAATATACTTAAACAATGTACGTTTTAAAAGATCACAGTAACACAAATAATCATTTGTGTTTTTAATATGAGCTAATTAGATTGTAAAATCAAAATTATAAACAAATAGTAAGGTTGGAATTGGTTTGTTATTACTTCAACTAAAACTAACAAATCTAATGTTGTTCTTTTATAAGTCTCTTGGTCAACTGCAGAGTAAATAAGCAGAACGCAACACCAACTTGAGTCAAGTTTTTCAGCAACCGACCAACTTCAACATAACTAACGAGCAGACGTCAATTACTGTAGGCATAAACTGCTGTATTATAAGGCAAATGGAAAATAAAATTTATTAATAGACATTCGAGAAATAATTAATAGTTTAGGTTAGGTAAGATTAGGTTAGGTTAACTGAGGTTAGGTTAGTGAAATTAGGTTTAAAGCTATCTCATCTTTTTCCTAGCTCGAAAAGTTTTGTGGTAACAGATTCACTTACTAAATCGAAAGTATAGATTGGCCCTAGCAAACTTAGCTGCTGCAACAAATTTCTATTGAATAAATAAAAGTGTGAACATTAAAAACTATTCTGATTAACTTGCGCATTGGAATTGTAATTAACGTTTCTGGTTTATGTAATACGAGATGAAATTTTCATTATTCATACCAAATAAATTTTATAGTATAAATACATATAATAACTTAGTTTTGGTTTTAGGAGTTTATTTTTTATCAAACAAATTATTTTAAGTAATTATTAATTTTTTTATTTTTAGTTTCATTATGTACACAATTTATTGCTAATGAAACTCTAAATGTATAAATTTCTATACTCCTAGAACATATATCAAATTAACGCGGTTGGTTTTGTCGTATATTAGTTTTGTATTTAAGTGGAAGAGAGAACTAAACAGTCCTAACTTCACCACACAAATAAAGACATTTTGCATTTAATTTAATTAAATATCTCTACTAATTGAATTTTAACTTATTACTTTGCCGCGGGTCGTTTTGAATCGTTGACCACTCATTTAAGAAACACCATTTTGTAGCAGTCATGAATATTTACGTGAATGAATGTGGATTGTCAGTATCGATGACAATGAATGTGGTATCGATAAAAAAATTATTGTTCAATTTTTGTTTTAGCTTACAGTTTACATACAATTTTTTGTGCTTCCTTGATTTTTCTTTTGTATTGTAAATTTATTAGTCCAAATATTCTATAATTTCCTATTATTGAAAACTATTATGTATTTATTTACATACAGTAAATAAGGAAACAACCAAATGAATTTATTCCTTCAATAAATGTTTACAATAATCATACAAATTTTACTGGTCAAAGTTTCCAATAACGTGACCAGTTTTATTATCTATTATTATGATCTGTACAGCAACAGAAACATTCTATCCACTAAAATAAAAATTTTTGTGTGCCAAACCTTACGGCATCTGATGCAATTATCATCAGAACAATAAATCAAAATAAACACTTATAAACTTATAATACGAACTGAATACATAACCTAAAATACAATTCTGCTTAATTTTATTTAATTTTTACTTTATACAAACTTTTTGTTTATAGCTTACATAATAGCAAAGGAAAAAACAGAACACACAAATTCTTGAATATATATTACAAAGAAAAACAAAACTTCGAAGTGACTAATGTGACTATATACGAGAAAAATAGATATCTACAATTTTATAAAGTTACACTAAAATACTATTCAACCAGCTTAAATCTGACTGGGTAAACAGCCAACTTATTAATTTAAATGTAAAAGGCTTTATTAAATTGCATTCCTTGACATTAGCTGGTCAAGGATATAAAATATAACAGCCCTCTCTCTTGATAAACATAATGCAACGTAAAATCAAATGTCACAGAAGCCTTTAAAACTCCAGACAGCCGTTGTTGAGAACAATTGACTCTGGCAGATAAAGGTAACTTCCTTTTTATGAAAGGAGCTAAACGACATATTTTTAACGATAAAACTTAATACCTTATCAGGATAGAATATTCAACTCAATTCAATTTAGGGAATTTTATTAACAAGGAAGATATGTATTTTTATTCATTTTGTTTTATTAGCCTCCAGAACTGTTATATTATAGAAATAATACTGGTTAAATTACCTTTTTTTTCCTGTCAACAGTTCTTAAAACATAATCTGCTATGTACATTTCGAAGCATAGAGCTTCATCTTCAGGCTTTCCAAAAACGTCACTATTTACGTTACACTAAACATTAAAAACATTTAAAATATTTGTAATTTATCTGAAACTGTCCAAAACAAAAAGCTAATAAGTTCTAAAACTATTTAAAGATGAGCATAATGGTATTTTAAATGTTTTTAATGTTTAGTGTAACGTAAATAGTGACGTTTTTGGAAAGCCTGATGATGAAGCTCTATGCTTCGAAATGTACATAGCAGATTATGTTTGAAGAACTGTTGACAGGAAAAAAAAGGTAATTTAACCAGTATTATTTCTATAAGATATGTATTATATTTATTATTCTTTCTTAGTATTACAACGAAATTTGTCAAGGAGAGGATATCAATTGTGAGTTGAGTGTTATTGAGTTAGACAAGGTTTGTAACAAACTAAAGTAACGATATATTTTTAAAGTTTCATTAGTTGAATTATCGTTCATTAAGTACAGACTACGGTGGTTTGATAATTTATACAAAAGGCTGAGAACAAATTAGGAACCTTTAGAATATATTATTTATTAATAAGACACCAATCGTAAAAATAATAGTGGTTATAAGGAGCAAATGAGTGTAGATAAACGAGTGTAGTCATATTTCAACTAACAATGATCGTCTTCATCTGACAAAGAACTATTTGCTACTAGCCCCATAGCCAGGAAACTAAGGACTTACAGCTTAGTGTGATATTTGAATCACTTAGTATTGGTCTCATTTTTGACTATCTGACAGGCCTGATACTCACTTCTCTCCCCTAGACAGTATTCAAAGCCACCACCCATCATAGACACTGCAGAAATCTCTAGTCATGCTCACGTTGATGGTACTCATTGAGTGGACACCGATGTATAGTGTTTGGTGTCTATAAAATAAATCTTTAACAAAATACCTAATACGAAATGTATTTCCTAACAGGATCTTATTTAATAAGGAACAATACATCCTTTACTGAGTAAGAATCTTCAGAGAATAATCAAATTAGATTTTTACGTTCTTAGAATAGGCTCTCAAACAGGGAGTATATTAATAAAATTAAGTATCAAGCGATGAAGTAAATACATTCAAATAATGTATACTGCATTTATAGCGAATGGTTTGTTGTCAAGTACCGGTTAAAATTAAAAAAAAACATATAATTGGAACGTCTCAAAAAGTGATGTTATTTAATTTATCATAAAAATAAAAGTGATATTCTGTCACAAAGCTAAAACCAATCTATTGAGCCATTTAAGACCTGCCTCACTGATTCTTTTTATGCTGGCTAATCCCTCCATATTAGAGCGCAGAAGGCACTCTGTAACAATGTGATCCATTGTTTGCATTAGCTCCCTGCCATCAAATAACTGATCTAGGGTCCATCCAAATTTATACTTCTAGTAGTTACGTCTGCGCGCGTCGGTTCGGAAGCTATTTAAGTGTCCATTCCCTACCAGAAATGTTTATCCCGCCTACGGGGGGTGATGTTGTTCACGTCCACAGCAAATCTGTAAAGTTGTTCTACGTACGTAGTTCTAAACGAGCAATAAATCTGGTAGCTGAACTGTCACGAATGTGTGATCTCCCAGCTATGGCTACATCAAAATTCAAACAAAGAAATAATTACATAAAGAGTCAGAAAATTATAGTTACATGATTTTTGTGAATGTCAAATCAAAACCATATTATTTTGTTTACGTAAGCAATGATTGGTAATATCTATGGTATTATTCTTTAATAACCGGTAGTGGAAACTTATTTTAAGTTAGTGATATGACACATACAGATATGAGTAAACTAAATCCTTTTTTATATATTGTTACCTTTGTTCTATCCTGTCTTTAACTACACTTTTAAAACATTTCATAAATCGTCAAAAATAAATTGGTAGTGAATTTAAAATAAATTAGCAGCGACTTTACATTAGAGAAAAAAATCAACCTATCTTAGTTATCCAGTTACGCCTTTGATTGTAGAAAGAAATATAAATTACTTCAATTTATACAGCAATTTATTAAAATATGTAAAATTTCTCTCGTGTATTTAAAATACCTGACGTTTCAATGCAGTACTTTCCTCTAATTAGTTTTTTAATCTTTATCATTAAATTTACCTTAATTGACTGGTTGAAGCTAGTTACAACCTCATTAACTAGTGAATTTCGGATTCATATGAATAATAGTAAAAAACTAAAATACTTTTCGGTACCAAGTTTCTGATTTTGGCAATGTACTAACAATATTAACAACTCATTAGACACACTTTCCTGGTATAAAACTAGTCTAAAATATCATATGCACAGCCGCAATGTTATATTTATTTACATGAACAATTTATTTCCAAATTTAATTTTAAAATCAACTTTAAGTTAATTGTGCTGTAAGTAAAAAAAAAAAAAAAAAAAAAAAAAAAAAAAAAAAAAAAAAAAAAAACTAAATAATCACAGTTATTCTGAAATTCTCAGTAGAATTTAAAATGAAATAAAACTAAAGTAAAAATAACAGAGAAATATAAAAGGATTTTAATTGAAATAAAAAGTGATTTTACGTGATATTTGTTAAGAATATAAATTTTTTTATATACTTTTAAAAGAACATGGGAGATACAAGTTGAAAGCAATTAATTTGTGTCTTGTTTGCTCAATATTTCGTCCTTTAGCTAAGCCACTCTTAATGGAAGGATTACTCGTTTTATCCTGGATTAGTGATGTTATAAAAGAGAAATCAAGGGTTTGGAACCAAATCTAATTTTAAATGTTAATAAATGAAATTTATAATAACAATCTAATCATAATAAATTGACAATATTTCGTTCAATATTCATGTATTAACGTTTAGTTATTGTCTTGACGTAAATTATTCAGATTGTGTAATGTTATATTACATGAAAGTAATGCCAGGTGTTGGGTACTCAGAACTGAATAATATCTAACCTATACTACAAAATAAAAAAAAAAATAAAAATAAAAAAAATCATAATAATTCGTTTGGCCTAACAAGTATTTTTTCAATTGTTGTTTTACAGCAAAACCATATTTCCACACTAACTTATCGCTGTTTATCACATATTTTGATGCAGGAAAACTTGAAAACTCTAAGTTAAATATGATAAACTTGTTTTTATATGTCGGAATGCCTGAGTTCAGATTGTAACATTTCCAAATGTCGAATTTGAAAATCATCAGGTTTAATGAGAAATATCAAAATAAGGATATGAATTGACGTTATAAAAAGAGAATTGCCTATACATTTTGTAGCCCATAAGGACTTAAGGTAGTATTTTGTAAGGTGAAGACGAGGATGTAAATATCCTATAGCCTTCTACAAAGTGTATTGAAAAGACGAAACTTTCATTTTCTCACTAAACAAAACATTATAAGTGGTACCGATAGATAAATAAATTAACGGTCCAAGATTGAGATAAGTCTTTTCATATTCTTTGATTACTCTACAAAGCGTGATTATACGTCATTTTCTCTATTCCAAGAAGAGTTCAGACAAAAATTTTATTTTCATACTATATAATTTTGATATGCAAGCAATAAATTATGTAGAAAATTGGTAGAGTACATACAAAACATGGGTTTGTTTAGCATTTTTATAACTATAGTTTTAATAAAAACCTATGTAATTTATCTGAAACTGTCCAAAACAAAAAGCTAAGAAGTTCTAAAACTATTTAAAGATGAGCATAAAAAATGAAATTGTTTGTTATGAATCACTGACAAAAAAAAGCATACATTAAATTTTTAAACTTAATACATAATAGATTAATTTAAGCACTAACAGAAGCATATATGGGTTGAAAACAAAAAAAAGAAGCACAATGAAATGAATGAAAGAATCACCAAGATACATTTTACGTGCAGGAAGATGTGAGTCAACTTTCAGGCAGTTTAGGTACATATGTTTACACATACAAACTGATGGAAAATACGGTGTAATATAAACGAATTTATGGGAAAATGAGTACTTTGTGACAGGATGTGAGGGATGAAAAAAATCAACAATTATTTTATCTATGGAATGATATATTTTGAAACACAGAAAGTGGGCAGATTTCATTACCATAAGAAAATTAGATGGAAGTTGTGGAAATGAGAATTCTGATGTAGATGCGTGGTTATAGATGGAAGGATAAAACTAGGAGTGATTGCAGCACAAGAAAATTAACAATGGAAATTATTAGATTAAATAAACAAAAATATGGAATATGGAAAGAGAAAAAGGAACGCTTAATAAATAGATATAAAGTATGAAAGTCAGGAGTTAAGGAGAAGCGAAGTGTCAAAAGATTAAAGGACAAGTTATTAGAGAAGTAAAAAAATTATAAAATAAAATAAAAATTGAAAAGATAATTGAAAAGAACACTATGGGACGTGGACAAAAGAATAAAGGAAGAAGAATACTTACACTTATAAGTATGTGGTATACAATTATAATATAGTAATTGTTTGTTATTATTCATGTGCCAGATTATATAATTATAAAAAGATAGTAACAAAGTGGTTGAACAAAAACGTTGGCTAATTATATATAACAGAAATAAAACACGATGAGCAAGAACTTAGTCTTGTAAAAATAGAGCAAGTCCATTAAACAGAAACAGAAAAAAAAAAACAACTCTGAAAGACAAGTATACAATATTCGTCATGAGACATGACAATATATCAATATGTATACGGCGGTTTTCGGACCAAATTATGGAGCAATACTGGAGAAAGATAAAGTAGAAGAATACTTACAAAAATGATTAACCATAAATAACTAAAGGTTCCCAATCGTGACGGTAAAAGTTAAAAAATATAATGATTATTGAAAACTATATACATGAAAAATGTCAAATGAGTTTTCACTTTATATTATGGTCATTACTAGTCAGCTATTTCGTATGTGTAAACTTTACTTGAACGGTGACGAAAAAAGTTATAAGATTCTTTTACTGACAATGGAATCAAGCATTTACTATTTATACATATTCAGTGAAGTACTTAAAATTACACTAAGTTTCTTTAGTCATCTCCAATTAATCTTAGGTGAAAACATAAGTCACTGAATGCAAGGGTTAAATGTAGCCGGTGCAATTTCCCTACCATTAGAGGCCTTACTTAAAACCCCGCCCTCCCCTCACGCATTCTCCCCAGCCATTTCCGGTATTTCGGATTATCTTTCACTTTAACTTAAATCTACCTATATGAGAGATTCCATTTTAAATAAAATGTATCATTTAATTTTTTTTTTAAATTAGGGATTTTACTTTCACGCTGTAAACTGTTATCAGAAAAATATTTATGCTATTAATTGAACTATGGCGAACAAAACAAAATACATTACTTTAATTAACTTTTACTAGTGGATTAAAATGTTAAAAACACGATTAACAATAAAAAGATAGTCATTACTTTATACCTATATGTAATTTTTGTTATTTTCTATGATTTTAATGTAATTGTTTGTTGTTAACTATGTAAATAGCTCTCATTACGTGCTATTGTGTAATTTTGTTTATTTTCGGTCCAATAAATATTTTTTTTAGTTCCTGTTATTGTTAATTTTGGATCCTACCGTAAATTGTACAGTTCATTAAATACACTTATATATTTATTACGATTAGGTTTTGGACATTTTAAATAATATTATTGTATTTTTTATACAATTTATATCCATGCTAATTTATTATTTCACTGGACATAGATGATATATATGTAAGCATGGAAGTAAATGCAGAATTACCTTCTTAAAGTTGAAAACAACAATTTAAAAGATAAGAGTAGCTTTAACTATTTATACAAAGGATAATATTACATCTTTCAGTATGAGTTAGTGTTAAATATATGAAATTCACTAAATAAATGTCTAGTTTCATTGTTATGTTTTGAAATATTATAGTATTTCAAGTATTTTATACATAGTTTATTTATGCCTTTTTAAAAGCACAAAACGTGGTATTGTTTCTTTAGAGTATTATAAATAATTTATAATATCATTCAGTGTAACTCTCGTTACAATCTTTAGGATATTGTTCCACGGACAAAAAACTAAACGTAAGTAATGGTGTTCCTCTTTTCTTTTACTGTCTGTCTGTGTGTGTTTTTTATTTAAATATCATTCTTCAAAATACTCCACCAAATTTAACCAAACTTATGAAAACCCTTTATTAAAATTAGATATACCAATAAAAAATTTTGGTCAAGTTTGCCAAATAAATTTTAAAATGTCGAACAATTCAAATATTTAAATTAGAATAACTGAAAAACTATTTATTTTATAAAAAGGTTACATATGTGACATTTTTAGAGGATTTTTAAACTAATGTAATATTATTTTAAGTTTTTATATTGCATTACAAATAACTGAATTATTACAAATTGAAAAGGCCGTACACATCCTGAATGTCTTCAGCATTAGCTAACAATTGTCAACAAAAATTGTTTTTAAAAAGTTACTTTTGTAACTTTTTTATAACATTAATACTTTTTGAGTTCACTTGTTCCAATTCATATTTAAATATTTTAAAAGGGGGTAATTTTGAAAGTTTTAGGTAAACGTGAACAAACTTTTGTCATTATTAGATCTAATTATAGTATAGGGTTTACTTAAGTTTGGTTAAATTTGGTGAAGTATTTTGATTTATGATTTTTAAAATAAAAAACAGGCACAGATAGGCAGTAAACGGAAAGAGATAGACAGTTACTGACGTTTAGTTTTTGGATCCTTTTGGTCTATAGAACAACGTGCCAAAGTTTGTAGTGACATTTTTGAAACGCATTGTACATTTATAAGATGTATGTTATAATAATAATATATATTGTATAATGAATAAAATAAAAGAGAAAAACTATGCAGTTTTAATCATAAATGTGTTGTTTAGTGATTTATAAGTTTATATATTCATAGAAGTTCACCTTTGCTGAAGAATAATTCTACTTATATTATATATACTTTTTTTGTATTTATTATCTTATTTGTGTATGTATTATTATTTAGTATTTATGTATTTTTTACAGTCTTTTTATGGTTTTGTTACACAGTAAAATGTTTAACTAGACTGGATTATTATTTGTTATGGTTATGTTATCATAGGCCCGTTTATTTTATATAGTGAACAAAGAAATAATATATCCTTAACGTTGGTCAATCCATTTGTTACTGAATATGAACTAAATTCATATATATATATATATATATATATATATATATATCCTACTGTGAAACAACATTTATAAATATATATATATATTTTTTTTTATTTAGACGCAACGATTTATACTACCGCCTGCCTCACGTTCATCATACCTAGCAAACATATTGCATATTCTGGCTCTGAACATATCTGCAATGCACATAGCAAACACACTGCCCAGATTGTTGCATGGCAGCTAATGGAATTTGTTATGTCATAAAGTAGACGATATCTACCAAACATAACAGTATATTTAAATTACGTTGACCCATATTATCCCAAACAGTCAAATATGCTAGTTATGCTCATTACACCAATTTTACAAACAGAACATATTAGCCTACATTATGATGCACCGGTTATTTCTTTAATATAGAGTATAAACTGGGTAGGATTTTATATTATATAAGAATATGGAAGTTATTTCATAATTTTTAACGTATATCTTCTACGTGTAGAGGTCAAATATGACTTTTACTTATAACTTATAGCTCTGGATGTTTTACTGACTATTTACATCGCATGAAATTTATTAAACTCTGATTAATAAATTCCATGCGATTTCAAAGCTGAGTCCATTCCTGCACTTGAAATTGAAGCATTCACTAATCTTAATGCCTGTGTTCAGCAATTTGAAAGGGAATATTTATCTACAAACCATTCAAAAACAAAATATATTAATTTTCTTTAAGAGATCAAGAGTCTTGCTTAAAGCCACTGATAATGGTTGATGGCATTCTTCTTGATGAAACAAACTCTGTCAAGTTCCTGGGAATTCACCTAGATAGGGCATTGACCTGGAGCTGCCACATTGACAGCGTTTGTGCAAAAATTGTGGTATTTTTGCTTTGAGAAACATTTCAAAATTTTGCACAGTTAAGGTACAGTTAATGGCCTATTTTTGTCTCATTTACCCTCACCTTACCTACGGAGTAAGACTGTGGGGTAGCTGTTCCTTAGACAAACTTCAAAGAGTTTTTCGGCTACAAAAAAGAGCAATCCGAATAATTTCTAAATTAAAAGTTAGAGAGTCATGCAAACAGTCCTTCAGGGAATTAGGTTTGCTAACACTGCCTTGCATTTACATTTTGGAGACTGCACTCTATTGTAGATTCAAATGTAATTTAACAAGAGGTAGTGACGTCCATCAACACGAAACAAGAAGTAGTCACAGTTTTAGAGTAGCTCGGCACCGTACATCGGCCCTGGAACGCAAACCGTCTGTAGCAGGCGTAAAAATTTTAAACATTCTCCCAGATTATATTAAAAGGGAACAACATTTCAACAAATTAAAGTCTCGATTGAAAGGCTATTTAGTGGCTCTTACTTGTTATTCTGTGGGTGAATTTATAGCAGACTCCTAATTTGCAGATGGCTCGGGAGAGATCCTGTATGATTGTTATTGCTGTAGAAGAGCGTTTGTAGTGAATGAATGCGTTACTCTGTGAACGAATGAACTCCCCCACTAAATTTTGCTGAAATTGTTATTATAGTTATTTTGTCCCATCACTTAAGTATCATTAGTTTGTATGATCATTATTAATAATAATAATATGACTTTTGCTATACAATATTTACATATTGTCAAAAAGCAATAAAAACTATTTCATTACATTTCATTAATATATACTATTGACTATATTTAGTACATTCAGTGGTTATACCTTGGTCAATGACTGTATATCAGTCACCGTTGGTGTGTCTGGTAGTTATAAAATGTATTGACTCTAAAGTCAATTACAATGGTAGTATATTTTACATTCATTGGCAGAGAAATCATTGATCAAAATTAGGCCTGTGTGTTATATTTGGCGCATTTAGAAATATCAGCAGCGGAGAGAAAACATTCAACCATTCTGTCACCTTACATCACGGGGTTGTTATATAAACCAACCAATAGTCACTGCTGCTGATGATGCAATGGGCGGAGATTGCTACTGCGCTTGCATTACGTGGCCTACTGTTCACCTAGTTTCTATAACAATTTTTAAATGGAATGACACAGTAGGGGAATAGTAGTTCTTTATCTCACTTCCACCACTTAGTCATTAACTAATGAATTCACTTCATAAATATGTATTATACCATAAAAGTATTTAATTTAATTTTAGTTTTCCTGTTTTAATTTTATTGCCATTTTAAAATGTACATAGCCTATTTATTTAGTGGTTAAGTGGAAGAAAGGACTAAATAGTCCTAATTTCACCACATTTATAAAACTCTCAATTCTCATTTCAATCATTTAACGATTCTCTCTTGCATAAAGTTTACATTGTAAACTTAACTTTTCCTTGAACTCTGGCGTTTGTTTTATTTCGATTCTCCTCGATAACAAGCAACTTAATTTTGATGTATGAGTTAACAATATCTACCAAGTTACCTACTATTATAATAAGTTGTTAATTCTAATTATTATGTATTGAAATAATGAGGTTTATAATGAGGTTTTCGAGAGGCATCAACAATCCTTTTGCTTTACGTGCTATCTACTGTCCCCTGGTGAGGCAGGTTGTAGAGTATGCCAGTCCAGTCTGGTCTCCTTACTTGGTCTGCTCGAAGTCGAGACTTGAGGCTCTGCAGTGGCGTTTCGTCCGTCTGCTTGGAGTCAGGCTTGGATATGGGTATCTGGAGGTTCCTGTGGAGATTCTTTTAGATGAGCTAAACCTTCCTTCCCTTGCTTCACGACGTGACGTTGCGGACATTCTCTTGCTCTGGAAGATTATGAAGCTCGGACTTCCTAGCTGAATTAGATTTTAAAGTCTCAACAGACACCAGGTCTCGCAGTCTTCTCAGTCGAAGGCATCGCTCCACAAACTTCGACTTGAATAGTCCCTTTGCAAGATTCGTCCGTCTGGGGAACCAGCTTGCTCCAGAATGTGACTTCTTCTGTGATAGCCTCCAACGGATCAGGAAGCTCTTGGTGCTTTCGTACTCTAGGTCTTGTCACTTGTTCGTGGTCGTAGTTTAAGTTTACTTATGTGGTTTGTTCATGCTATTATTGAGGTTGTATTTTGTTTGTTACTGTTGTTTTCGATTTGTACTTTAATATTTAATTACCTTCAATTTCTCAATATTATTCCTTTACCAATTGTTGTATTAATTGTTATATTAATAAGTATGTCTCAATATCCGTCATTGTATCACATTATTGTATTATTCACGTTGTTGCTATGCACATTTTCACTGATTTTTTTGCCTCGCCATCTTCTGTAATAATGGAAATATTGTAATAATGTAAACTGGCTACTGCCGTTGAAATAATAATAATAAAAATAAAAAAATAAATAAAAATAAATTTTTGCCAATAAATGTATACCTAGAAATATCTTTAATTAACTTGCTGGCATTTTATTGAAGTTAACATTTTTATGACAGTTTTAAAAATAGCCAATTCTTTTTAATAATACTAAAACAGGCTCTAAATTTAATTTAAATCAATGTTGTCCAAATAGTTGATCTAAGTATAGTTATGGCTTAGGTATAACGGGTAGAAATCTTAAACATTTACATATCCAATTTTCTCAATAAATTTTATATGTTGAAAGTTCCGAAACAACTTCTTCGTGGACAAGAGTAAATAAGATATTTGACCTCCATGTGACATTGACTGAAGCCGTTCGGTCTCCTTTGGGATTCAATAATGCTATAAACTCCTCCACCGCTACCACCATATATCCATCCATCCACTACATCACTAACATCCCTTCAATTATACAATTGGAATTATCAGATTTGTCTTCATACATCAGGAAATATGTGAGTCAGAACCTTGAGTCCTAGTTAAAGATAGATAGGTCCTGACCTTGACTGGAAGTATTTATCAGTAATGTTTACCTTCTAGTGTCCAGTCCCCTCCTCCTTACTCTGTCATTAAAGTCCCGTAGTCAGTACAACAAATAAATCTCTATGGGCGATGGGTGAAGTTACGTTAAAAAGAATATCAATATATTCTTTAAACAACTATCAAACCAAAATGTTTACTAGTAATACTAGTATATTGATCTAAAGTGACTAATTAAAAAGAATATAAGTATTAATTGGGAAAGTTTAAACATCAGGTCAACAATTCCATTGAAGCAGCATATTTTATTGTAGTACATATGTAGAAATATAGATAAAAAGTGGAGAATTGAGTTTTAGCATTCTTGCCATACTGTATTATTTTCAGGATCTTCGCAAAGAAAGATTTTCTGCGTTTTGATAACTGATTGGCAAGTTTTATACAGGACTGGAAAATATCTTTGAAATTATGATCAGATCTACTTGACTCCAATTTTGACGAGCAATATTATTATGTTGATTAATTTTATTACATTTATCAAATCGACTGGTAGTAATATAACCAGACATACTTTATTAATATGAAGACCATGATTAAATAAGACAATATTGAGTTTGGAATATTGAGTAGCCAGTGTACATTTTTATAATAATTATGATATTAATTAAAAAAACAAAAATTTCTCAGTTATTTATGTCTGATTTTAAAAATCTTTACGTCATTTGTTTTGACACCGATAGTATTTTCCTCGCATCATTATTTATGTGATACGTGAAAAGGTAGCCAATTGTTTAACAAGTCCAAAGTAGACATTAAAAGTACCAATAAATTGGAATTTGGTACTTACGTAAAGTACAATGAGCCTTTGTAAACATGTAAGTAATTTTGAAAAATCAAAAAAGCTAAATGAACGACAATCATACAAATATCTCGATTTTTATGTCGTTGTTATTTTTGGATGTAGAAGACAGAAATATTCAACCAGTTTTAGTACTCTGTATATATTTATTTGACAGAATATGGTTTATTTGTAAAAGCAAATAAAATCTAAAAAACTTCTTCATTAATTTTTTTATTTTTGTTAAATATTTTCAGTTTAAAAGTTACGTAAAATCTTTATTTCTCGTATTACACATTTTAATTTAATACATTTTAAAACAAACATACTTAAGTGTTACACTGTCAAAATAAAATATAATAAGTACCAAAGAAAAATAAAGTAGAATATAATAAGTACCAAAGAAAAATAAAGTAAAATATAATGCATAGAATTTCCAGGTAGATAGATTCCAATATGTTTTCCTATTTACATCTCTTCCCTTACGTATCGTAAAAATTTACGTGCACTCAGCTTGCGGATTCTGTTCGAGTACGGGTTGCTTCAACTCAAGACATTACTTTTATGTTTCACATTTTGTATTAGTTTCTTCCCAGAAAACCTTACTAGTGAAATTAATCAACATGTAATTCTATATACTGTAAATACCAACATGTTTTAAAATGTAAAATCTGTTAAATACAACTATACATATTAGATGTATAAACCCACCCATAAATTAAGGGAATCTGTAGCCCTAATTACAAATGTTACGTTGGCTAAGGTCTAGCAGCCATAAAATAGTTTTAAAATTAAATGAAGTATAAATATATAAAATACAAATTAGATAAGAGGATGTGTTTTTATTGATTATTCATATAACAAAACATTTATATAAAATATATAACAATTGTATATAGAATTTCTCTTTAGTGCATACACCTTAACATAAGCATAAGAAATCAGTTATTTGTTATGTTTATACATACGTTTTTTAATGTTTAATAAATAAATAAAGTATTTCATTAGATATTGCTTATAATATATCAAACTTATAAAAATATTAAATGATAAATATTCCAATTTCTTTCCGTTTGTCGGAAACTAACATTGTTGGTGTTTCACACGTTCTATACATGCAAGTTAAGCCTGTAGGCTTTATTATGTGTTACTAAGACGCCGATCGTAAGTATAGGAACGAATATAAGTGGTTAATGAGTGTGATAATTGTAGATGAATGAGTGTCATTGTTCTGAACTAAAGTCAACTGTTCTCTAGAAAGAGCCATTTAACAATAGCCTAATAGCCAGGGCAACTAAGGGACCTACAGCTATACGTGAAAACTGAACCACGTAGTATTGGTCTGATTTTCAGCTAATTGATAAGCCTGGTACTCCGGACACTGACTATCACTCAACATGGACACCCCAGACATAAATATAACTATTGGTGTTCACAACGATAGCAACCATTGAGCGGACGCTATGTTGGTATTAAGAGGACCTATCGCCTTCAATCTCCAGGACACTTCGCCCTCAAGTATCTGGGTTACAGCACTGAGTGCCGACCCATTGGATTATAGATGTTCGGAATTGCCTTTGGGCGCCGTCCCAACAGTCTTTAAGTTACCTGTTATCCTCAATAATAACGTTGTAACTGAACGTGCATATATATATATATCTTTATAAATCATTCATCATGAATTACCTATGGTTCTAAAATCTACATATTTTTAAAATAACGAGCTTATATTAAAACATATGATAATAAATTGACAGTATTGAAATATATTATTGACTTGAGGTAAAATGTGAGTCCACACTGATAAAAAAATACACAGTTTTTTGCTGTTTTTAGACAAAAATTAAGTATAATTAAATGTCATTTCCCACTCATTCTCAATGTGTTAGAACATAGTTACACATTTCTTTTTTTCTAAAGTATATCGTTATCTATGACAGAAAAATTGATTACCTACAACCAAATTTGTTTGCCGAAATACATTTTATTGACGAGTGTGACATTGAACGATTCTCTTTTTACCAGTTAACCTATCTAAGTAATTATGAAAAAAGTAATGCGTATAAAATTGATTTTTTATCAAGACTTTAAACTGTTATTTTTGTGGGTAGGATGAATAAGCGAATATATAGTATTCATACAGTTTCTGCAGTTATAAGCTTCGACAAATGTTGTTTGTTTCTAAGTGGGGTTATAATAGAAAGTCATATCAAGTAGATTCGAAAGCCAAAGTAACTTTTATTTATCTGAGTTTTCAACTTATACATATATTTTAGAAATTTGAGATTTTTTTTATAAATTAAATACAATTTTCAGTATATACACGTTGTCAAGGTATTTATTATTTTCAGTTTAACATTTCAATTTGTATTGCAGGTTCTAGTGCCTATTGAAGATGCAGGCCGGCGACAGGTAGCGCCTGTGTCTCGGATGACGTCATGCATTGGCGCTTCACCGCCATCTTGATTACACTGTTGGCAGTTACAGGCGGTAAGTTGGGTACTATAACAAATATATGAAATGGGCCAGAATGCTGAATAAATATTAGAACTGCAATTGAACATCATATTGACTTCTTGGGACTTGGACTTAGAACTGAGTAGTACAATTAGTTATTTTAATTTCACGAAAGAGTTTAAATTTAATTTAGTTCTAGACTCGGGTTTAACGTTTATTTTACCTAATAATATCAGGTAATATGTAAAAGATCACGTGTATTAAAATACACATATAGGAAAAAAGAACAAAAATATATCAAATTATATCTACCTACAGATTTCTAATCTGTATTCAAATTAAATATATGAATACAGATTACTGAGGTAATCACCCACATCCTCCTATGAACACGTACGATAGAAGGAAACACCAGTCCTACCTTATGAACACTAATGAGAGGGAGAAGCTACTCGTCCCCATGAACACATACGACTGAGGGCATTACTTATCCCCCACTATGAACACATACGACAGAAGGAACTCCCTCTATAAAAACAGACGACTGAGCGAACCACCTATCCACTCCAATGAACACATACATCAGAAGGAACCACCAATCCCCCTATGAACACATACGACAGAAGGAACCCCATCCACCCCTATGAACACATACGACAGAAGGAACCCCCTCTATAAAGGTTACTGAGCGAACCACCTATCCACTCCAATTAACAAAAGCAATTCCTTAATCTCACTTGGATAAGTTCCCTTGAACCATCTACCCACCCCTCTGAATACAGAGACTGAGGAAGACACTCACCCACCGCTTTATACACGGATGACTGAAAGAACAACGCACCCCTTAAATGATCACAGGTGACTAACGAAACCATCTACCCACCCCAATGAAGATATACGACTGAGGGAACTACCAACCCACGTTTATAACTGATAACTGACCACTCACCCAACCCCAAGATTACATATGAATGGAGGAGTCACCCACTCCTATGAACACAGAGGGCTGAACGATATCAAGGTACATTGTTGCAATCTGACGTACTTATATATCCCCAATTCCTATATATTGTCTTGAATTTTGTATCCAAACCATTAGTGATATATATTGATAATAATGTTTACAATCGTTTTCTATTAAAACAGACAAACATTTATTGGGGAGACATGCTACTACACTATTTCTCGAAATGCAGTTTGGACATTCTCATTGGACTATTGCCATTGGACATTCTCATTAGACTGTTGTCATTGGACATTCTCATTGGACATTCTCATCGGAGTATTTCTATTCATTACACTTTTGACAAATGTTTGAAAGAGCTGTTCAACTTAGTCAGCCAGTAATTGTGTATTGACTAGATCCGAAAAAAAATATTTTTATGTCCAGAGTGGCAGACTTATTTTTCGTAATATTTTTACAATTTATAAAGATACATTTATAGCAATTTTAAAGACCTAATTTAAAATTCCAGAATGGCTGTACGGTCTTTTGGCAACTATAGAGATACAACCGTCCATGTTGGACATATTTGAACAGATGTTCATACTTTAATAACATATCACCTTTAGCAACGTTTGATCACTGACAAATATTAATAATGCATGCACTGAACTGTAAAGTGTATTCCACAATCTGTTGCATATTTAAAATCCATCCAGTATTAAAACTCATCAAGTGGAATTAATTCTGATCAGCACTAAACTAAACTTGGCTAGTTGTTAAACAGTTTGCTGTTCATTTATTTTCAAATCATGTAATTGTATACGCTACATTTAGATAAAATGTTTATGTACAAATAAACAAAATATATTTCAGTTTCAAAAATATATTCAACCTCCTGTTTGAAGTGTTCTGCACAAATGAGGCTAGTTTTATGATGTTGTTTCCAAAATAACTTATTTATGTTTTCCAATAAAATGCTGATGAATAACTGATGAATAACCCCTTAAATTATTTATTTAAATCTTCTTTGATTAAATATGCTTGTAGTACACAAATATAATCCTTCATATCTTTCGAATCATAATATATTACCTAAAATGTATAATTTCCCAATAAACCTTTCAGTCTCCAAAATACCTCATTAAGCATCCAAGTTAAGTTAAGAAGAAAATGAACATAAATAAGTACTGAATTTTAATTAATAGTGTTTGAAAAATAGAATGTGGAAACCATTATTCTTATTCCTTCAGAGATTAACCTGGCATGATTAAATTTATTCAAAGGGAGTTCCATGATAGTGTTTACTTAAACAAACCTAATGTAACATAAAGTATTCATATTGAATATCTGGTGATATTGAATATCTGGTTTTATGACTGTCATATTGGATATCTAATTTTCATGACTGTCATATTAGATGTATGATTTTCATGAATGTCATATTGAAAATATGGTTTTCATAACTGTCATATTGGACATCTGGTTTTCATGAATGTCATATTGAACATCGTGTTTTCATGACTGTCGTATTGAACATCTGGTTTTTATAATTGTCATATTGGACATATAGTTTCCATAACTGTCATATAGGTTATCTGGTTTCCATAACTGTATATTTGACATCTGGTTTTCATGAATGTCATATTGAACATCTGGTTTTTATGACTGTCGTATTGAACATCTTGTTTCCATAAATGTCAAATTGGACATCTGGATTCCATAACTGTCATTTTGGAAATCTGTTTTCCATAACTGTCATACAGGTTATCTGGTTTTCATAACTGTCATATTGGACATCTGGTGTTCATGAATGTCACTTTGAACATTTGGTTTTCATGACTGTCGTATTGAACATCTAATTTCCATAACTGTCATTTTGGACATCTGGATTTCATAACTGTTATATTGGACATCTGGTTTCCACAACTGTCATATAGGTTATCTGGTTTTCCAAAATACGTAAAACATATCACTGGTTAGAATACATGATCGTTTAACGCGGCTAAGTTATCACTTAACAGTGCTAGTACTGGGCTAGAACTATAGTTCTGCTATTATTGTTTTAATTTAAATGTATTATTACAAATCTGCTTTTATATCTTTTTCTATTGGTCACCATTATCCAAAATAAAACGTTTTAACGGGTGTGGTGTCCGGGTCATAAACCGTTATATAACAGATCATGGACATGATCTATATTAAGTAGTTCTAGCTTATTCGTTTCACAAGGTGTTTTACAATAAGTTACCTTTGAGTATTTCTTTTAGAGTAAAACAGTTTTTATTACTTATTTTGGAAAATCACGTAAATTCAAAATAAATTATCAAACAAAAAAGTTACCGAAAGGCCTTACATAATAAAAAAACTATGATTTACTGGAGTGTTTGATTCATCTATAACATTAAATCATTTATGTATTTTCTTGTAATCTTAAGACTTGTTACTGGTCGTTTTTGATACTTTATAATGTCAACTGTACAAGGTGAGAGTCAATGAAGAAAGACAATATTTCGTACTTATTTAGTTTAGTTCTATGTAATACCATCGACTATAGAAATAACAGACCAAATAAATGCATTTACTCTAGACGCACACCTGAGCTGCTATCTAATGGTGAATTATTTTAAATGAACACTTGGATGACTGCTTTGCTTAGCCATCATATTACCCACCCACCCATACATGTGCGGATGTATTAGTCCAGTCACTACACATATACGTACATTGGCGTACCCAACACCCATACACGCACAGTGATGTACGTTACTTGAGCTTGAAAGAGAGATAGAGAGAGGATGGAGAGAGAGAGAGAGAGAGAGAGAGAGAGAGAGAGAGAGAGAGAGAGAGAGAGAGAGAGAGAGAGAGAGAGAGAGAGAGAGAGAGAGAGAGAGAGAGAGAGAGAGATAGAGAGAGAGAGGGAGGGAGGGAGGGAGGGAGGGAGGGAGGGAGGGAGGGAGGGAGGGAGGGAGGGAGGGAGGGAGGGAGGGAGGGAGGGAGGGAGGGAGGGAGGGAGGGAGGGAGGGAGGGAGGGAGGGAGGGAGGGAGGGAGGGAGGGAGGGAGAGAGAGAGAGAGAGAGAGAGAGAGAGAGAGAGAGAGAGAGAGAGAGAGAGAGAGAGAGAGAGAGAGAGAGAGAGAGAGAGAGAGAGAGAGAGAGAGAGAGAGAGAGAGAGAGAGAGAGAGAGAGAGAGAGAGAGAGAGAGAGAGAGAGAGAGAGAGAGAGAGAGAGAGAGAGAGAGAGAGAGAGAGAGAGAGAGAGAGAGACCACTGCCACTACTAGAGAGAGAAGATAGTACAAGAGTTAATTTTACATACCATGAAATCCAAGTTAACGGTACCCGTATGATTGGACATGGTCTCCTCATGTCTATGGTCAATGGTATTACTGAAAATAAACCTAACACCGTCAATGTCACAAATTAAGGATCTAGCTTTAGTTTTCATAGCCCACTTGTTGTATCCATACGTTTGTTGTAGTGCTGGGCTCGCCCAGTCCTCAGACTAGCACGGGCCATGGCCAGCCACAGGCGGGGTCACCTAGCACCCCGGGGCCAGTGGGCGGTATCCGCAGAGGCAAGGGCTGGCGAGAGTGGCGCAGGGGAGACCCCACACTCATCAACAGTCTCTGGCGGAGTAAGACGCCCCTTGGTAAGTATGCTTTATCACAATACAACCTGATTTAGCCATTTTGGGACCAATTTAGTTTTTTTTTATGTAGGTTAATTACTTCAATATTGTTGTTTTGTTGTCAAATAATTATTTTATTTGAGTTTTAAATTTTGTACAGCTGTAATTACTGAATAATTGCATGGTCCAAAAAATGGAACAGCGGTCCCAAACGGGTACATACAATAATTTTAATTATTTTTTTCCAAATTCATTTTTAGCTGCAAAAGGGTTCAGGAAAAATACAGGATTGTGTTCAGGAAATAATTAGAATAATGTAGCATAATATTTTTAATGAAATAATCAAATTAAAAAGTTACATACCGTAATGTTTCACATGTAAAATTTAGTAAAAAACAAACTACTAGAGATCAAACCAATATTGAAATAAATATAAATTTTTTTTATTGAAAAGAACAAAACACTTGGAGTGTAGTGCAACATCACATATAACACATTTCATAGTAGTGTTTTTTTTTTCACCCTACAAATTGTTCACTCTTCTCTTTTTGAAATAAAGTGGCCGTCATTGTCGAACCGCTCTGCCATTGTGACACGTTGGTCAACGGCACAGACATTCTGAAGGGTTCTTCCCAAGGTCGGTCTAGATGAATATGATTTTAGGTATGTAAGGCTGATCTCTCTTTAAACGAAAGAAGATCCCTTCGTTTTTGCTTGTAGGAATTAGTTGAACAAAAAAGGATTCAGGCATTGTTGATGGATACATTTATGAGAAACATTAACAATTGCAATACCACTTTTTCATACAAACGTTTTGACACATTTCCATCAAGTTAATTGCCATCCAGGAACTTCCCATTCTTTTCCATGTCCATCTTTTCCAATTTACGGGTATTTTTTTCTTCTTTTTTTTGGCAGGAGGCTCTTTAGATGCAGATTCCTTTTGTGATGTTACAGGACAATCAGATGGAAGGTGGCTTTCAGAATCATCTTGACCTAGATTGCAAACTGTATTTTCATTGTGAGACAACTCTTGAATCATATGAGAATTATTGGATGCAATAATATTATATATTATCCGACTGTCACTGAAAACATCTACTCTTGCTTTAGCGTTGGTTAGAAGTTGGTATCTTGTAAGGTTATTCACATCTGCCTCTTCTTCTTCTTCCCCACTGTCCTCGTCAGAATCGTTAATGTTACTTGGAGGGGTGATGTATATTCTAGCAATCAGCACATGGTCATCAAATTCAATCAAGTTCAGTATTTCATCTAAAGAGTACCTGAGAAAATATTTATTATAGTTTTTAATAAATAAATTGGTAATTTAGGCTAGTGTAGGTTAGGTTAAGTGTGGGAAAGGTTATTTTTAGGCAAAATGTAAATATAACAATAATCTGTTAATAATATTATAACAGTCCCTTTCGGAACTCAAATTTTAGTTTTGCAAGTTCTAAAATTAGCACTATTTAGCAAATAAACGGTCAATATTAGTAATTTATTTGATGCAATACTACTTTAGATGTAAAAACCAAAATCTCAGTGATTCAAAAATGACAATAAAGTAAAATAATTACTTACAATGTTGGTTGTACTTAACATTATTGGTTGTTGACATGGTGATTCTAAGTTAAGACTTTTTCATCGGTAATAACAACATACAGTAACAACATAATAACATCGGTAATAACATACAGCAGTGTTCCACGGGGCCAAAATTGTTTCAGCTGATGTAGGGTTACCAACTCAACAGTCCAGAAGCAAAATTGATCTACTCTGGTAAAAATACTTTTTTTTGGACATTATTTTTTTCATGTTACATTTTTGTAACAACGGTCTCAAATGGATTAGGGGCTGGACTTGTTGGCCTTATGGATCTATTGTACACCAGACCAATTTGAACATTTAAGCCAATATTTTAAATTATTTTTTGGCTAAAAATTGTGATTTATATATCATTTTGTACGGACTGTAATTGTGAGGGTTTTGTAAAACCGTGTTTTAACGTTTTCAATTCACGTACTTTAAACTGTTCTAATTAAAAAAATGAATTGTAATGAATAAATGATCAAACTGTAAGAAATAAACATTACGCATTTATTCAGGAAATTGTCAAAAAATTAATCTTTAAGTGTACTAATTAATAAATGCCTTGAGGATTAACAGTGGTACTATGGTTTCCTTGATACTGTAAGTTATCAGTATTTCCAACCACTCAAAACCCAGGAATCAACTCAAAAGTTTCAACACCACTCTGGCACGTAGCTAAAATAACTACACACTTTTGTACTCGAGAAGATATAACTAACTCTTTATTTGATCAACCCAACACGAATTACAATCACAACAGTGTATTTACTTAAGTAATTAAACCTGATGTTCGCAAATGCTCCAATACAATAGTAATGCCCTCGGAGTGGCCCCTCCCAAGATCCAACAGTGTCCCAGGCATCCCACGATCCAACAGTGCCCCAGGCATCCCACGATCCAACAGTGTCCCAGGCATCCCACGATCCAACAGTGTCCCAAGCCTCCTACGATCCAACAGTGTCCCAGGCATCCCACGATCCAACAGTGTCCCAGGCATCCCACGATCCAACAGTGTCCCAAGCCTCCTACGATCCAACAGTGTCCCAGGCATCCCACGATCCAACAGTGTCCCAGGCATCCCACGATCCAACAGTGTCCCAAGCCTCCTACGATCCAACAGTGTCCCAGGCATCCCACGATCCAACAGTGTCCCAGGCATCCTACGATCCAACAGTGTCCCAAGCCTCCTACGATCCAACAGTGTCCCAGGCATCACACGATCCAACAGTGTCCCAGGCATCCCACGATCCAACAGTGTCCCAAGCCTCCTACGATCCAACACTAACAAATATATTTAACTGGATGACTTGGTGTATACAAACAATACCTAGAACACTGGTATAACACTGCTAATAACTTCCTATTGATACGTTCAGCTATTGCAAAATTGTTTGTATTACATTCATCGAACTATTCTCACAATAACTATTAACCTTACACTCCTGAAGTTAAGTGTATGACGAATGAGAACAAAGAAAAGAAGACAATCATAATTAAGTAACATACATAAGCTATTTAACTATATTTGTAGAAAACAATAAACAGGAATTCTGTAATTTGTTTGGTTTATCATAATCCTATGCAATAACTACTTTCACATACAGAACCCTTTCCGTACTAACGTCCTGATATCCGGACGTGAGCCGGGCAGTCGAGAAATACTAACGTCCGTATATCAGGACGTGGGCTGGGTGATCGAGAAATACTAACGTCCGTATAACAGGACGCTTGGAATTTTGTTATTGTAATTTTTATTTTAAAACTATACGAATCATATTTTATACGAAATTAATCACTAATAAACAAAGATTACGAATATATAACTATTTATTAACATTTCCATTTTGTTGTCATTGTTTGGCTTCTGATTTAGAAGGTGTTGACAAGTCAGCTGTTTGTTTTGCTCGATGCCAGTTCAGGCAGTGGTAGCGTCAGTCAAGTGTTTGTTGTTGTATTATTATTATTACGACAGCTGCTTACCATTTTAGGTTATAGTTATTAGTGAATTATGTTATACTGCTAATTTCTAAAAAATGTTACGGTCAAGATCACCAGTAAGTGAGAATACAGTTAGTTGGACGAAGACGATCTAAGTGATGGATTATTATCAGACGATAGTGAAGACAGTTCTGTTGACGATACCGATAAGGACCCTTCATATGATCCAGATCAACAATCAACATCAGGTTTGGTTAATCTAAACATTACTACCGATAGGAAACGACCTAGGCTATTCAGTTTTTCAAGTTAGAGTAGTGAACTTTGCTTACCGACGCACTTTGCTTACTGAACCACAACTGCTAATTTTTTTTGTTTACTGTAAATAGAACTTAATTTTAGTCCAAACTTTACAAAAATTTGTGTTTGTGTTCAGTGTTAGCTATAGTTGTTAGTGCAGTTACTGGTTTTTGGACTAGTAATTTTTTTGAACATGATTTTTTAAAGTCAAAATGAAAAAATTAACAAAACATTTTTTTTGGTAAGTACATTTTAACATTTTTATAAACAAAATAAATAACTTATACGTGAAGTTATTATGTTTATTGATGCAGATTTTTTTAAAATTTAATAATATAAAAAAATTACAGGTGTATGTAAAAAAATAAGGAAGTTATAGGCAAAAATGTAAATTAATGTAAATTAGGCTAAAAAGGCCTCGGTATTCTTCAGTAGTCCCTTGGTTAGACTCTACGGTATTTTTCAAATAGAAAAATTTTTTTGCTCTGGTACCGAAAGGGTTGCAGTAAATTTATCTCATTTTACTTTCATTATTAGCTTTAAAATGTTCCTTCCATTCCAATTGTTCAAAGGAACTCCACATTCCCTTGGACTTTGGTGCTCATTACGCTATTTAATACAATGCTTTTGTTATTAATACATGAACGATCTAATAACTATACAATTAAAATTAATATTTTCGGAAGTAAAGGAAATCTGACAGAAAAAGTATGGTTGAAATTTACTAACCATTAAATGGAGTACGACTTAGTAATAGAAATCCATCGGTCCATTTTAATAATGGATCAATAAAAACGTATAGATAACGTTAAAGTAGCTCTTTGATGTTCAGATATGAGATCTGGCCATTACGTATAGCTCCTAAAAAAGTCAACTATACATAAATTTAATATTAAAATGATGTATTCTTAGATATTTTCATGTGAAGAAGTGGCTGAGTGGATAGGCGGCACAACGGAGTGTATTGCGCATGCGCCGGTAGCTGGGAGCTCGCTCACTGTCCCAGTCAGAGGCCGAGTCTCGAAGAGTGAACTAGTCAGGGGCCATTCTAAAAACATTTACTTACTTTGTTTATACATTGCATATGAGTGTAATTGTTCTAATTAAGCACAGAGAGAACATTAAAGCGTCGCCTCTCACAGCCCCTTTTGTCACTTCCTTTTTCCTCCTGCGCGACCAGCTTTTTCACATTAAGATTTATCTGTGTTCGCATCTGAACTTTCTAATTATCAAACCATAATAAGGTGATTCTTTCTGAACCTGCTTAACTATCAAGGTTCAAGATCAAGGTTTTATCCTGTTTATACTGATCCGAGTAAGAGATACAATTGCGTGATGTTTGTCTCCTCTTTTTAAGATGATATTGCTTTTATACTACTTGGATATGCAAAGCTAAGATAGATCTTTGTTGCAGGGAACGCCGAGATGTACATAGTACTGGCTCTCCTGATCGGGTTTGTGACGGTGGTTATCGGGTGCTGGCTCTCGGACAACTGTTGGTCTCCGGAGCCAGAACATCTGACTACTATTGCATAGCACGTCCATACCCGGGTGGCACGCATACACACGGTCGTCATCGAGCAGTGGACCGAACCCCCTCCAGTCGTGCCCGTCATACAGACTGTATGAGACGTTCCGTCGAACAACCGGTGAACTTGAGTCGATCTCGTTAAAATGGTAACATGAGGTGGTAGTGTAAAAAAAAAAAAAAAAAAAAAAAACACCAGTCACTATAAAACATTTTACAGTGATGTAAGTGATACAGAAACGTAACAGTGAATAATTCCCATTTACGTGTCTAAACAAACTGCGGTAATTTGTCAATGATTACATTTACAATGGTTATTAAAGCCCTGCTTACTTATTGACTTCCACTAATTGAAAACACATTCAGTGAATGAATGAAAACAAGTAAAATATTTCAATTACGATCTGAAGAGTAATTACTTGTGACGAAGTGAATAGTTGAAGTAACAATTAAATCCTAGAGTAATTTTTAGTTAGTAAATTATTTTAAGCAAAACACCAAAAAAATAAGGTTATAAAAATGTAAACACCTTTGTCAGTAAGTAATTATTGTGGATTTACAAGTCAGCCCTTCGTCATGCTTGAGCTTTTTATTTCACCTACTTAGCAGTGCAGCAATTACAAATTAAGCTTCAGACTTGAACTGAAAGAATTGTTCTTAAGAGTGCAGAGGCTGTTGGAGGCTTTCGGCCATGTTGTTTTTAATCCCACAAGAACAACGTTATTTTCGAACTGGACATACGAGCACGCACATCCAAATCAAACAGTTATTTTTAAATTGAATTTTTCCACACAAATTGAATTTGATCGAGAATTATATTGCGCGTTGTAATTACTTTGCGAGTTCCTAATTAGTTTTAAAGAAAAAAAAATAAAAAAATATTCACTTTAAAGTTTTTATTTTCATCTATGTTTCAAAACTAGGCGTATGTATTTAAAATATCAAAAGCAAACCCAATGCACAATATGATAACGTTTAAAAGGACACCTTATGTACAACTTTTGGTAAATAAATAAAGAAAAAACATGGATTCACAAATAACATTGTTCTTATGGGATTAAAACCAACATGGCCGGTAACCTCTGCAGACTATTACAACAGAATGTTTCATTAGATGTAAGTGAGAGAATCCTGGAGAGGCAATAACACTTAGGGCAGGAATAGAAATATTTTTGTGGAATCTAAATAACCGAGGAATGGGGTGGCTGATGGGGAGGAATGAGGGGTGGTTTATGGGGAGGAATGAGGGCAGACCTGGAACAATGATCGAGAGTTTACTTGTAAAAACAGCTCTAGTTGAAATTACGGCTAAGAACTTGCGATGAATTGCTGATCATTTTGTTTACGTGGATGTGAAGGTAATTAATTAATTTTACCTTACTTATTAGGAAACTCTACAAACATTTACTTAGAATTTATTCATATCACTGATTGACTGAGGACTGGTTTCAGACTAATTCTACAAACATTTACTTAGAATTTATTCATATCACTGATTGACTGGGGACTGGTTTCAAACTAATTCTACAAACATTTACTTAGAATTTATTCATATCACTGATTGACTGAGGACTGGTTTCAAACTAATTCTACAAACATTTACTTAGAATTTATTCATATCACTGATTGATTGAGGACTGGTTTCAAACTAATTCTTCAAACATTTACTTAGATTTTATTCAAATTGCTAATTGACTGAGGACTGGTTTCAAACTAATTCTTCAAACATTTACTTAGATTTTATTCATATTAGTTTTTATTCATATAACTTAGTTTTTATTCATATCACTGATTGACCGAGGACTGGTTTCAAACATTTACTTAGATTTTATTCATATCACTGATTGACTGAGGACTGGTTTCAGACTAATTCTACAAACATTTACTTAGAATTTATTCATATCACTGATTGACTGAGAACTAGTTAAAAACTAATCCTTCAAACATTTTCTTAGAATTTATTCATATCACTGATTGACTGAGGACTGGTTAAAAACTAATTCTTCAAACATTTACTTAGTTTTTATTCACATCACTGATTGACTGGGGACTGGTTTCAAACTAATTCTACAAACATTTTCTTAGAATTTATTCATATCACTGATTGACTGAGGACTGGTTAAAAACTAATTCTTCAAACATTTACTTAGTTTTTATTCATATCACTGATTGACTGAGGACTGGTTACAAACTAATTCTACAAAATATTATCTGATAATTATAATTATTTATTTGTGTGTTTAATTTATTTCGTACCTTAGATATTTTTTTACCAACTGTGTTTACAATAATTTGCAGTCTCAATTATACTCTTGTGGACAGTGTAGTCTGTCTCTATTTAAAATAAATACTTCAACTAAATAAATAGAGTAAATTCAATTTAATCAAAATCATCGTCGTTGTGAACTATTTCGAAACCACGATGATAATTGGTTTCGAAATAATTGGTGTTGATTAGGCGCATTTATCATATTTTATATCTAACCATGTACACTGAGCATTCAGTCCAAAAAATTTAATTATTTTAGGGTTTCGCACTCGATTGAAAAATGTAATTAATGTACTTTAATTATTTTTATCATAGTATTCACTGCTATAATTTAATAAGGCTAATTGGTTTACTAATATAGTTTTGATAAAACAATAATTCTTTCAATATTTTATATCGAAAAATATTTCCATATTTACTTATATCGAACATATTTTACTTATTCATAGCATAAGCATGAGGGTACATATTTCGAAAAAACAGAGGAAAACGTTAGTTATATGTAATTCAAGAATATCAAGATGAATTTAGTTTCGAGAAAAGGATCTGTTTCGATATATTTTAAGCATCATAATATGTAAGTTAGTATTTTTTAAATACATTTAATGTTTGGAATCGTCAATATGATGTGAGAGGGGCTTTCAGTTGTTTCCAGTAAAATATCGAGAGTAAAAGTAACTTATATTTATTGTAACTATTACACTTTTACTGGCCTTGCAACAATAAATGTTAATTTTAATAATATAACAGTTTCTTAGTCTCATCAAACATAAAATCTTGTGCTGGTTTTACATTACTATCTAAATGAAATTTTTAACGTATATGCAATGCTAATTCTTCGTAAATTTTATTGAAGCAAAATAAGAATTGTTAATTTTATTATGTTGTTCATATGATAAAGGTGTATAATTATTTTCAGGAAACACAAAGAGTTATGTTTCGAATTGATGTAACTGATCCTATTTTTGATATTTTATAACACAAAAATGAATGTTATATCACTCTAAAAGTATTATGTTACAAAAATTAATTGTTTTTCCAACAAATCCTTAAAATATAAAACACCATGGAATGATACGCAGAATATTATTATTTTGACAAACTGCAATTGAGAAAATGTTTTTTTTTAAATCTACTTTTGATGGGTAAATAAAAATTATATTTACAGTAAAACTACAAAAAATTATAAATATTTAATTGTTCAATTAGTTTTTTATTATACTTATTATTATTATGTTTTATATACAACGAAAATTTTTACTGTGAAATATTGTGCATACGATTAATAATGTAATTTATAAATCTTTTATAATTTTTAAAACAAAAGGTTTATGAATAGTAAAATTTATAAAAATTATAAAATTTCATAAATAGTATTTTATATGAATAAATATTACACTTTATGTTAATCGTAAAAACGTTTTCATTTTTATTGCACCAAACAAACAAACAATAATTTTAAATAAAAATAAATCCATTTTAAATGCTCAAGCTAATATAGAAATGTAAATAATTAATATTATGGTCTTATGTAATATAAAATAGTGTTTTTTTGTATGTGCCATTACATATGTATGTGCAGTAGCCAACGTTTGTATGTGTATCCCAAAGCACGCCATCCTTCGCTCAAACTAGAATAGATAGCAAAGCACATAGTAACTTGTAAAATATGTAGTAATTGAATGCCCATGATAATACGGGCTTAGAAAAAACCTAAAACGGATAATAAATATATTAAAAGAAAAGATCAATGATAATAAAAAAGTAAAAATTAATATTAACCAACGTAAAGTAATACAATTTTGAGAATTATATACAAATTTTAAAACATATTTTAGCATGACACTCAAACTGAAAAAAAAAATAATAATATTGATAGTGTTAATTAATATATTTAAAAATTATATTTTCAGCAAAGAAATGTACTAATCATGATTAGATCTACATGTAAACTTAACCAGTGTCAATAATAGAGTGTATAATAATTTGGATTTCAGTTAAAACCAATAAAATAATGTTACATATTTAATCGAAAAGTTTTTCGTCAGTATATATGTACTGTTAATTTATGGTTGTTTTTCGTCTGTATGTTTGTACTGTTATTTTATGGTTGTTTTTCGTCTGTATGTATGTACTGTTAATTTATAGTTGTTTTTCGTCTGTATGTTTGAACTGTTAATTTATGGTTGTTTTTCGTCTGTATGTATGTACTGTTAATTTATGGTTGTTTTTCGTCTGTATGTATGTACTGTATGTATGTACTGTCTGTATGTACTGTATGTATGTACTGTTAATTTATGGTTGTTTTTCGTCTGTATGTATGTAATGTATGTATGTACTCTTGTATGTACTGTATGTATGTACTGTATGTCAGTACTGTATGTATGTACTATATGTATGTACTGTATGTATGTATGTAATGTATGTATGTACTGTATGTATGTACTGTATGTATGTACTGTATGTATGTACTGTATGTATGTACTGTATGTATGTACTGTATGTATGTACTGTTAATTTATGGTTGTTTTTCGTCTGTATGTATGTACTGTATGTATTTACTGTTAATTTATGGGTGTTGCTAAATTATAATAATACTTATATGATTTTTGTGACTGTGTATTTTTTGGATCTACACGGAAGCTCTCCTAAAGAACACGTTCAGACTTTCTAGCGGCCTACAAATAAATATATATTTACTATTTATGCTAACATTGTACACTTCTATTCCCGCCCTTAACTTAGTCAATTATCAGATAAAAATCTGTCTGGTTCCCTAATACAATAAATTGAGCTTTAACTATTTGTAGTTATGAAAATCGAACTACGAAAACTTAAGTTCTCTAAGTTCTATAAAAAATATTTCTTTAAAAATAAAATGTAGTTAATATTAAACAATTTTTTTGTACTTAGTTTGTATCTATTAAAAATGTTAAAAGCTGTTTATATTATTTAAAAAAATATTATTTAATTGTTATACTCTTTGAACATTTGAGTCCATAAAATCATTATATTATATTATCAAAGTGTTTAATACCTTTTGTTGTATTTGCATATATTGTTAGAACGTATTAAGTGTTATTATAAGTTCTTAGTAATATTATACAAATTACTGAATAAATGTATATTTGTTATTGAAATATATATTATTATTATTTTTTAACACGAAACTTACGAATATTGCGTTAGTTATTATTAGTCAATAAATGTTAGTCATTATATTTTAGACATGTTACATTAATTCACGTATTGTACCACTTTTGTTATTATTAGTTTTATTTTCTTTTTTGTAACTACCTTTTATAATATATTAATATAAATAAAAAGGACCAATGGAGTATGGCCTTGTATAGGCAATTGCGTAAATAATAACCTGACGATAAATAAATATTATTTTTTATTATCTAAGAAAATTAACGTAAATATACAGATATAAGTATTGTAAAAAATGAGCTATGGCACGTTTCTTAACTGGCCTATAAAAAATAAGAACTTGAGGACCAAGTCTTAAGCTAAAGATATGATCTAATAGCTATAGTCGAAAAGCGTTCTGTCTATGATTAATTATTTGTATTTTACTTGTAACAAATAAACAATTTTCAAACGCAAGTTATTCTTAATGACCATTGGAATAATTTAAAATAAAATTAGTTTTGACTAAAAGTTTAAAAGACTATCGTAAAGCAGTTAGCTCAAAGAGTAAAACTATTGGATCTTTTCCAGTAATTCACTGCCATAACCATTACTTGGGTTAACCTGACACAACGAAACCAAACCAAACCTAACAAAACATAACCAAACCCAACATAATATTACAACCAATCCTAACATAACCCAAAAAAAACTTAAAATAACCTAACCAAAATAGTGGTAGTGAATTAACGGAAAAGGTCCAAACCATTTAACGTATTATTAATTTATGTATATATACAGTATATATAACCAGGAGAATAAAGTGAGACTTTAGTCGTTTCAATGACAATAATATTTAATCAAACAAGCTATAGTATTTCCGAAGGTGGTTAGTATTTGAGTGTTAGATAGTTATTATTACTAACTAAAAATTCCAAGGCCAACTAATCTGCCCCAAAGTCGTGTAATATGAAACAAGGGGACATTCCTGCTCACTTCGCGTGCCAACCCTGTCACTCGCTGTTCTCGTCACACATCGTTACTGTGACTTTTGATTACAACCAATAGTAGGTAAACTGTAGAACGTTAAATTACAATATTGAATTCATTTACAGTACGTCACTCAGATTACTTTCGTTGATACCTATTTATTAGTATAAATACCAATTGTTATTACTTAGTCTATTTCAAATGTGTTCATTTCGTATTTTTTGTTTAACAGCTGAAGATAAATTAAATAAATAAAACAACTGCATTAGACTACCAATAAAATCTTCAAGTATAGTAGAGTGGAGCACTAAAATAAAACAACTGCATTAGACTACTAATAAAACCTTCAAGTATAGTAGAGTAGAGCTCTAAAATAAAACAACTGCATTAGACTACTAATAAAACCTTCAAGTATAGTAGAGTGGAGCCCTAAAATAAAACAACTGCATTAGACTACTAATAAAATCTTCAAGTATAGTAGAGTGGAGCACTAAAATAAAACAACTGCATTAGACTACTAATAAAACCTTCAAGTATAGTAGAGTAGAGCTCTAAAATAAAACAACTGCATTAGACTACTAATAAAACCTTCAAGTATAGTAGAGTGGAGCACTAAAATAAAACAACTGCATTAGACTACTAATAAAACCTTCAAGTATAGTAGAGTGGAGCCCTAAAATAAAACAACTGCATTAGACTACTAATAAAACCTTCAAGTATAGTAGAGTAGAGCTCTAAAATAAAACAACTGCATTAGACTACTAATAAAACCTTCAAGTATAGTAGAGTAGAGCTCTAAAATAAAACAACTGCATTAGACTACTAATAAAACCTTCAAGTATAGTAGAGTGGAGCCCTAAAATAAAACAACTGCATTAGACTACTAATAAAACCTTCAAGTATAGTAGAGTTGAGCCCTAAAATAAAACAACTGCATTAGACTACTAATAAAACCTTCAAGTATAGTAGAGTGGAGCCCTAAAATAAAACAACTGCATTAGACTACTAATAAAACCTTCAAGTATAGTAGAGTAGAGCCCTAAAATAAAACAACTGCATTAGACTACTAATAAAACCTTCAAGTATAGTAGAGTGGAGCCCTAAAATAAAACAACTGCATTAGACTACTAATAAAACCTTCAAGTATAGTAGGGTGGAGCACTAAAATAAAACAACTGCATTAGACTACTAATAAAATCTTCAAGTATAGTAGAGTGGAGCACTAAAATAAAACAACTGCATTAGACTACTAATAAAACCTTCAAGTATAGTAGAGTGGAGCCCTAAAATAAAACAACTGCATTAGACTACTAATAAAATCTTCAAGTATAGTAGAGTGGAGCACTAAAATAAAACAACTGCATTAGACTACTAATAAAACCTTCAAGTATAGTAGAGTAGAGCTCTAAAATAAAACAACTGCATTAGACTACTAATAAAACCTTCAAGTATAGTAGAGTAGAGCTCTAAAATAAAACAACTGCATTAGACTACTAATAAAACCTTCAAGTATAGTAGAGTGGAGCACTAAAATAAAACAACTGCATTAGACTACTAATAAAACCTTCAAGTATAGTAGAGTGGAGCCCTAAAATAAAACAACTGCATTAGACTACTAATAAAACCTTCAAGTATAGTAGAGTAGAGCTCTAAAATAAAACAACTGCATTAGACTACTAATAAAACCTTCAAGTATAGTAGAGTAGAGCTCTAAAATAAAACAACTGCATTAGACTACTAATAAAACCTTCAAGTATAGTAGAGTAGAGCCCTAAAATAAAACAACTGCATTAGACTACTAATAAAACCTTCAAGTATAGTAGAGTGGAGCCCTAAAATAAAACAACTGCATTAGACTACTAATAAAACCTTCAAGTATAGTAGGGTGGAGCCCTAAAATAAAACAACTGCATTAGACTACTAATAAAATCTTCAAGTATAGTAGAGTGGAGCCCTAAAATAAAACAACTGCATTAGACTACTAATAAAACCTTCAAGTATAGTAGAGTAGAGCTCTAAAATAAAACAACTGCATTAGACTACTAATAAAACCTTCAAGTATAGTAGAGTGGAGCCCTAAAATAAAACAACTGCATTAGACTACTAATAAAACCTTCAAGTATAGTAGAGTGGAGCCCTAAAATAAAACAACTGCATTAGACTACTAATAAAATCTTCAAGTATAGTAGAGTGGAGCCCTAAAATAAAACAACTGCATTAGACTACTAATAAAACCTTCAAGTATAGTAGAGTGGAGCCCTAAAATAAAACAACTGCATTAGACTACTAATAAAACCTTCAAGTATAGTAGAGTGGAGCCCTAAAATAAAACAACTGCATTAGACTACTAATAAAATCTTCAAGTATAGTAGAGTGGAGCCCTAAAATAAAACAACTGCATTAGACTACTAATAAAACCTTCAAGTATAGTAGAGTAGAGCTCTAAAATAAAACAACTGCATTAGACTACTAATAAAACCTTCAAGTATAGTAGAGTAGAGCTCTAAAATAAAACAACTGCATTAGACTACTAATAAAACCTTCAAGTATAGTAGAGTGGAGCACTAAAATAAAACAACTGCATTAGACTACTAATAAAACCTTCAAGTATAGTAGAGTGGAGCCCTAAAATAAAACAACTGCATTAGACTACTAATAAAACCTTCAAGTATAGTAGAGTAGAGCTCTAAAATAAAACAACTGCATTAGACTACTAATAAAACCTTCAAGTATAGTAGAGTAGAGCTCTAAAATAAAACAACTGCATTAGACTACTAATAAAACCTTCAAGTATAGTAGAGTAGAGCCCTAAAATAAAACAACTGCATTAGACTACTAATAAAACCTTCAAGTATAGTAGAGTGGAGCCCTAAAATAAAACAACTGCATTAGACTACTAATAAAACCTTCAAGTATAGTAGGGTGGAGCCCTAAAATAAAACAACTGCATTAGACCACTAATAAAACCTTCAAGTATAGTAGAGTGGAGCCCTAAAATAAAACAACTGCATTAGACTACTAATAAAACCTTCAAGTATAGTAGAGTGGAGCCCTAAAATAAAACAACTGCATTAGACTACTAATAAAACCTTCAAGTATAGTAGAGTGGAGCCCTAAAATAAAACAACTGCATTAGACTACTAATAAAACCTTCAAGTATAGTAGAGTAGAGCTCTAAAATAAAACAACTGCATTAGACTACTAATAAAACCTTCAAGTATAGTAGAGTAGAGCTCTAAAATAAAACAACTGCATTAGACTACTAATAAAATCTTCAAGTATAGTAGAGTGGAGCTCTAAAATAAAACAACTGCATTAGACTACTAATAAAACCTTCAAGTATAGTAGAGTAGAGCTCTAAAATAAAACAACTGCATTAGACTACTAATAAAATCTTCAAGTATAGTAGAGTGGAGCACTAAAATAAAACAACTGCATTAGACTACTAATAAAACCTTCAAGTATAGTAGAGTGGAGCCCTAAAATAAAACAACTGCATTAGACTACTAATAAAATCTTCAAGTATAGTAGAGTAGAGCTCTAAAATCGAATATGAATAAAACCATCCTTACAACCTTCCCTAGTTTAATATTACAAAATATCAACCTCCTTAACATTGCTAACATCATTGTTTACACTCCAACAGCTGTTTAAACGTTTTAGAAATCGTTATTTACTTTTAACAGCTGTTACTTTTGAATTTTATTCTTATGGCCGAAAAACGTAATTTGAGGGTTTCCCACGGTAACTAGAATAATACGGTAGGGTTCATGCCCATGGTGCGCAGTAAATCTTGGTGTCAATGACGTGACAAAGACATATTAGCTGGTTCATCGGTTAAACTGATGTAGTAATAATCAGTAACTGTTTATCTTAAATCACTGTTTTCATTGACTACTAGGCTGTAACCGGTTAATAACTATTACTAAAACACTAAAAATACTTATAATAATACTATTTTATATTATTATTATTGAAATTTGGCCAAATTAAATAAAAATAGAACATTTTCAGACAAAAGGAATGTTTTTTTTTTTTTTTTTTTATTAAATAAAGTAATATAACTGTAATAATTCAAGACAAAATTATATTTATTATGCTCTATATAAACAGCTGTTTCAATACTTGATAGTTGTTATTTATTGATACATTTCCAAATAAAAACTAAACGACCATATTTTAATTAATTGGATTAATTGGACAAGCCGATGGAGCCACCTTTTAATATTAACCAACAGTTAAACAAACATCAATACAATATACTCATTAATGATATTATCATTGAAAGTATTTGTATAACATTAATAATAGTTATTAACGGGTATTATGTTTGTGGTTAATGAAAACAGTGATTTAATGATTTAAGAAAAGCAGTTACTGATTATTACTACATTCAGTTTAACCGCTGATATGTCTGATAGTCTCCTTTGTTATACATTACACAAAATGCTTTCAAGGGTGTGTTAAAAATATACCAAGGAGAAATAAATCTGTTAACAGTACAAATATACATAGGAAATTAACCTTTTGTCTCAAGTAGGATATTGTCAATAACAATATAACATGAAAATTTATAATACTAAAACCCACCCGCCCACCCATACACGTACTGTGGTATTGACCCTCCCGCCCACCCATACACGTACAGTGGTATTGACCCTCCCACCCACCCATACACGTACTGTGGTATTGACCCACCCACCCACCCATACACGTACAGTTTGCTACAATTTGCTGATATGTCTGTGTGACGTCATTGACACCCAGAATTACTGCGCATCATGCACGTGAACCCTACCATATTATTCTAGTTACTGTGGGGTTTCCCGTGTCCTTAAGCGTAATAATATTTAAGAATAGACCATATTGCATGACTACGAACATAGGCAAATTTGTTGACGCCTCAACCGTTTCAAATGGTCAATATAAAAGGGAAGAGTTGTATTGGAAAAAAACTGCTTCATGTATTATATATAAGGATTTCCACTTCATATTTTACTATCTTCGTAATAAACACTGGTAGTAATTAATTGACATTTACTTAACATTTATGGATTTTAAGACAATCCAGGTTGAAAGTGCTACAATTCACAAATTAGCCCTCGCCCTAGGGATTTTCCATTGAGAAGGCGTTTCCTTCTATTATATTTTCGAACAATGGTTTAGGTGACGCGTTAGTATTAATTTTCTTATAAAATAAGTATGTATTAATTATTTATCATATTAATTTTAAAACTTCCTTTTAATTTCATAATATATACGCTACGAACAAACACGCCAAACCCATTACTGTTTTAAGCAAGTGCTATTAAATTACACGATATTTTAAAAAACAAAATAGAAACAATTTGATTTTTGTTAACAATTTTATAATCTATGTGTTAGTTAAATTACTACTACAGTTAAAAAGAAAAGACTGCAATGACTCCAAATATTCCTCTTTACCGGTTATACCATCCACCACATCCTCAGTATACAGATGTAATACTCAGTACCTATCAACTAGGCATAATGGTTTACCTGGGAAAATAAAATAAATGCCAAGCAGTATCTCAAAGGTTCTGTTTTGTAACTAAGAGATTATGTTATCGCATTGTTAAAACAATCTTATTCTTATCGACAAGTAAAAGGATGGAGCATATTAGTTACCTTATACATCCAAGTACAGTACAAATTAAAAGTGTAGGAATATGTAAATATTGTACGAGTATTTCCCTCACTTTGAGAATGTGAACAAAAACCACTCTTCCGTGCTTAGTCTATAGCGATCCAAACCAGACTCCCCATACAAACTGAACACTTACGGTGGTAATGACCCTCCCACCCACGCACGTACGGTGTTGATGATTCACCCACCCAACCATTCACGTACGGTATTAATGATCCTCCCACCCAACCATCCACATACGGTGTTGATTACTCTACCGACCAATCCCATACGTGTAATGACCAACCCCCAACCATGCAGTACGTGTATGACTCCCCCACCCAGCCATATACGTACTGTAGTAATGACAACCCCACCCAACTATGCAGGTGTGGTGTTATTGACTCCCCCACTCACCCATACACGTACTGTAGTAATGACAACCCCACCCAACTATGCAGGTGTGGTATTATTGACTCTCCCACTCACCCATACACGTACTGTAGTAGTGACAACCCCACCCAACTATGCAGGTGTGGTGTTTAAAACTCTTCCACCCACCCATACACGTACTGTAGTAATGACAACCCCGCCCAACTATGCAGGTGTGGTGTTATTGATTCTCCCACTCACCCATACACGTACGGTGGTACTGAACCAATATACCGAAGTACAACAACAGGACTTGAAATAAATATATTATCTGTTGTGTAATTCACAGCACAGCTGCATTTGAATGGAATGATGAAGTTTAAATTTGTTTTATGATATGATTCTTTTTACAAAAAAAAAAAAAAAAAAAAAAAAAAAAACGGTTTTTTACACAAAATTTTACAGGATTTTACACAAAAAATCTTAAGCACTCTAAATGTAAAAATATTAATAAATATATTAATTGGGGTTTTATAAAACAATAGTTTATATAATTAATATTTAACTATATAATATAAATTAGTGCTACAGTAATATGTAAAAAACTTGTATCCGTGTTTTATTTTTTTTCAAGAACTGATACGCCTTGTTATACAATTAATGATAACCATAATTTGACATGCTATTCTGAGAGACCTTCATAAAGTCTAAGGTCCTAGTATCTATGCATTAAAATGTAAATAGGTTTACATGGGTTACCTTCAACAGATTCTACAAGATTACATTTTGTGCATGTTGATCATAACAGTGACCTTAAAGTTTATTTATAGTACTAGTTGGTTTTTGATTGCCACTAAAATTATTTTTTCAGATTTTTCTGTATTACACTGCTCAACATGCTATTCATTTTTATTTATTTAAATTTATCAATAAACGCCATAAAACCTTTTGTTCCTAACGTTTTCTAACCCAAATGAACCCTAGAATCGTATTTAAAAGCACTTACCTTTGACTTGCACCTCTTAAAATTAATTTAATGTGAACATACATTAAAATCCTTTTGAAACGTTTACACAGTAGAACGTATGTCAGAGATTAATTATTCCAGATAATGATTTAATATACTTTTAATTATATTTAAGACTTAGTATTTTTGTATTAATTTTAAATTAAACAACAACTGTTACTGTTTACATGTAACAATATCATATATTAATAAATATTCGTGTTTCAGTTCTACAACAACAGTTTCTGCTTATTTAAGTAAGTCTAAACAACACTTATCTAGTTTTGGTTTTAAACAAAATCCACTCGCCAGTCTACATGCACCACAGGTTTGCACGTGGGCTTTATTCAACCAGTGACTTAGTGCTGTAACCCAGTTACTTAGAGCTAGTTGTTGTCGAGAATGTAGCTAGACTGCGTTCTCATTCTCTTAACCCCGACATGATGTCAACTCAATGGTTTCCATCGACGTGGACACTTGTAGAGAAATCTGGTATGTTAATATTGGGTGGTGACCAGGGTTCGGAGAAAGAAGTGCGTATCAAGCTTGTTAGTGATCTTTTTATCATACCAATAATACTTGGTTTGGATTCAACGCTAAGCTTTAGGCCCCTTAGTTGCCCTGGTTATTGGACTATCAATAAATTAGTTATGTGGGTGGAAGGGTTAAGTAGTATTTACCCACCTACCCTCCCATACACATACAGTGGCACTGACCCACCCACTCTGCTATACACGTACAGTAGTATTGACCCACCCACCTTTCTGTACACGTACAGTGGCACTGACCCACCTACTCTCCTATACACGTACAGTAGTACTGACCCACCCACCCTCCTGTACACGTACAGTGGTATTGAGCAATAAATTTACAATTTTACGATTCTTAGAACTTAGGCTTAAGCAGCCGGTGTCATAACTAGAATCTACAGTTTCCGGTGACAACCGCGTCAAGGTACTATCTACAATATTTACAAGATGACCAGACGTTTCGCCCATACTGTGATGTGGCATCCTCAGTGGTTTCTCTGAGACTCGATACCATTGTAGGTGTATGGGTGGACGGGTGGTTCAACACCACTGTAGGTGTATGGGTGGGCAGGTGGGTCAATACCATTGTAGGTGTATGAGTGAGTGAGTGGGTCGACACCACTGTAGGTGTATGGGTGGGTCAATACCTATGTAGGTGTATGGGTCCTACAAAACAAAGCTAAACAATCCAATAATGTTAAATGTCCTTGAATTTTCTGTTGTACTAGAAGTGTTTTGGCTTGGCAAAAGATATGGCTCACATATCACATATCATACAGTCTCAGAGAAACCACTGAGGATGCCACATCACAGTACGGGCGAAACGTCTGGTCATTTGTAAATATTGTAGATAGTACCTTGATGCTGTTGTCACCGGAAACTGTAGATTTTACGATTGTTTAGATTTCTAAGGAACAGTCAACTAAAGTCATCTGTTCTTAGAAAGAATAACTACATTCATTCATCTACACTAATTACACTCATTCGACACTCATATCTTGACGATAAGCGTCTTATTATCAAAATATTAAAATAAGAAGAAGAAAATGATAGGAACCTTAGACTTTGATTCCGTAGACTAAGCCACTGAATTGCCCTGCTGTCATTGGGCTGCAAAAAGTACCATATAGAGTTAATACTGCAATTTATTTATCCTTAAAATATTAACATTCTACTAACAAATATTTTTTGGTGTTGACTCAAACAATATTTGTTTTTCAATTAAGCTACAAACAAAGGTATACTTGATAGCTATGTTTAATTGTAGAATTTTATTACATCAGTTATTGTGTCTTTCTTACACATAATACTATTGTAATTATTATTATACTATGTAGCTTAATATTTAAATTGTAAATGTAAAGCTAGATGGTGATCAATCTGGACCTCTTTTTAACTACAATTTGCAAGGAATCATCCACGTGAGTGGTTTCAGTGTGAACAAGTTTATTTAACATAACATTAAACACGACATTGTGCATACGCATGGCAAAACATTGTGTTACAGGCATATAAATTACGCAAACTGGACTGCTTGACTGATTCACTGGAATTGACTGTTATATTGTTTCTTTGAGAAAAAAAAAAAAATAGTACATACTGACTGAGATTGGCAAAATATTTAAAAATACGTTTAACAACACTTTTTTATATGTTCATCCCAAAAATAACTTATATACACACACTTTAAATCACTTTCCAAAATAGACTTGAGATTTTGCAGGTAAATGGATCTTGGGACTAAAACAGTTAGTTCTTCTACGTTCAAGCAATCCAGTTTTTTCTAAATTCTTTTTCTTATTACAGACGTGATACATCTGCCTTCTAAAGCACAAGTGTGAACTGCATAAAACCCTTTCATGAAGCACAATAACACATCTTAAATTTAGTTTTGGTTTTAGATCTTAACATATTATGTGCATATGAGGCATCAAATCTCTAAAATGTTGAAAAAAAGAAATGTGCAATATCACAGAGAAGAAGAAAAGAACGAATCTAATGTCAATAGAACGTGTGTCGAGTTAGATTGCCTTGGGAAAAGCAGAGCCAGTACCTTGTCAGTCCCTCCCCTTATCCATTCCAAAGCCTGAAAGGCAATATAGTAATTATTAATACAGAACGTAATTATTTATAAAAGCGCACCTTAGTTGTAATCTATTTATAACTGCCACTGAGTCGTTCGTTGCACCGTACACGCACGGTGATTTTGACCTACTCGCCCTCCCGTACACGCACGGTGAAATTGATTTTAATTATTTATAAAAACACACCTTAGTTGTAATCTATTTATAACTGCCACTGAATCGTTCGCTGCGACTACAAAGAAGCGACCTTTTTTCTTTTTTTTTCTCTGTTGAATATTGACATTGCACAATTAAGAAGAATTATCAATTCAATATTTTTCTCATGAATGCCTTAAGAGATGTTGAAAATAAAACTTATGATGGGGGATTACTGCCAAACAAATTATTAATAAACTAATAAAATAAACAAAGAACAAAAATGTTTAAAAATTACTCATCTCAGTCAATTAGAGTCAAGACATTAAGGCATTTGTCTATAGTCCACTATTCAATTTTCCGACTTGACTTCAGAGTGCTCTCACAGCAAGAGCTGGAGCTACGAGGAAATTTATAATGCTAAAACCAATAGCATTAAGATACATGTTAGCCATTAGCATAGCAACGCCTTAACAACTTCCACGGTTGTCCCTTCCAACTCTTCATCCACCTGCTCGTTTGAGTACGTGAATTTGTGTTCGCATGAACATTTTATGACTCTGGATTTTCTTATTGTTAATTATGTCTTAAGCTACTTTTATATTTATGTTTTTATACTATTGTAGATTGCCGGATAAAATGTGGTCTTGATAACCCTTCTCGACAGAGCTTCACTGGAACGCTGCCAGGCACGCTCGTGTCAACTCGGGAGACTCATTAAATCCATTTGAATGTCTTTTAGGTTTTGAAAATGTAAAAGAAAATGCTCGCAAAAGAAAAAGAAAATTCCTAAAATGCTGATCTAGCACACTGAAGAGTGTCAATAATTTAAATGTATGCTGCTCAAGAATCGGAATATTCTTCTAGGCTTTGGAGAAATCCAAATATAAGAATCTACTGTTACAAAATGTAGTAAGTTAAATAAAAAGTCCTTCTATTGAATAATATTTTTTTAAAGACTACCTAAACCCGGCCAAGCTTGCTTTGGCAGTCTGGTGCTACATATAGACGTACTTTGGCAGTCTGGTGCTACATATAGACGTACTTTGGCATTCTGGTGCTACATATAGACGTACTTTGGCAGTCTGGTGCTACATATAGACGTACTTTGGCAGTATGGTGCTACATATAGACGTACTTTGGCAGTCTGGTGCTACATATAGACGTACTTTGGCAGTCTGGTGCTACATATAGACGTACTTTGGCAGTCTGGTGCTACATATAGATGTAATTTGACAGTCTGGTGCTACATATAGACATACTTTGGCAGTCTGGTGCTACATATAGACGTACTTTGGCAGTCTGGTGCTACATATAGACGTACTTTTTCAATTTTATTGTCAGAAAAATAAAGGTTGACTGTTTAATTGATTTTATCTGAATTAAGTAACTAATATTGTTTTACTAAACAAAGAATAATCATTACAATAATAAAGTTACAGGATAATTAAGATATAATATACACATAAATTAGCTGGTTGCAGTGTGCTATTCAGCTGTTTTTATATTTCAGACATATATATTCATTTTTTAAATATGGATAGGTCGAGAAATGCTTGAAATGCCCAGACTCCATTAAAAATTTCTGGATCTAAATACATGAAAACACTCTTTTATATTAATGCAATATTGCGTAAAATTTTTATGTTAATCCACTCACTAGTTTTAGAGCTTTGTGCAAACAAACATATGGTGGTTTGATTTTAATAATAATATAAATGCAAAAACTCAAATGACATAAATGGTTTAAATGTTGCTATTTATATACTATGCAGTTTTAACGTCCTTCTGAATTACACATTTTATACATTAAGTATATATTATGTAAATAAAAAGCTGTCAAAATGATCATTTAACTATGTTTGATTGAACAAGTAGACAACATAATTCATCCAAAACTCAGCACGTTCAAAAATGGATTATTATTATACGTGTTGGATTTCCTCTTATAGAAAGGAAATATAAAATGTCGAATCTGCCGATTCAAGACACACGAATGGTTATCTTTGAACGTAAAAATAACTCACGGAGTATCAAGTGTACTGAAAGGAAACCGTTCACGTTCTACATTGAGGGAAACCTTGTGCAGGAATGAAATCAAAGGATTGTGCGTGGTTGTTTGGAAATGTTGACTTTTTGTTTTTTAACACTGAAGGAGGCTCTTAGGCTTCCATTTTATTTACTCTAAACACAATGAATGACAAACCTCAATATATCCAATGCTGTTTTCTAAACCCCGTAAAAAGTTACTCTTACGTATCTCGTTAACTTAAGTTCGTAGAAAAATCTGCAAGCCCACTTAAACTTATTGTTTGGGGGAGGAGGAGGGTGGTTACAGGCCTAGGGACAGAATTTATTATTGGTGTTTTAAATTACCGATAGTTAAAAAAATAAAATTAGTCGTGAGAAAACCCAGGATGATAAAAATAAGGATAATAATCAATTCTCTACTAACCTAAAAAAGAAAATGTATTATTTACAATTGGTTAAACTTAAGTAATTTAAGAAATTCTCAAACATTCCAATAAAATGTTTTATTATGTGAGTCCTTTCGCCTACAATGTAGGCATCGTCAGACATAAAAAAAAAATTAGAATTTTATGTTGATGTCTGACGATGCCTACATTATAGGCGAAAGGCCTCACATAGTAAAACATTTTATTGGAATGTTTGAGAATTTCTTAAATTAGTTACATTTTCCAATAAAGAACTCAAAGAAGAAATGGTTAAACTTAGTTAAATTACCAGTATAGTATAGTATAAACACGGAATGTTTTTTTAGAAACATAAAAACTCAATATATTTTCTAAAAACTAGATTTTTAGGTAAGATTCGTGTAAATTGTATGTATTGGTTTTTGTGGACGGCTACTAAGGGCTTCTGATTTTACGAAGGCCTTAATTTAACAATATGTATTTATGTGTATACAAAACAGTAAGCCTGTCCTATTATAAGAACTATATAACTAGTTACAGATAATTCATCTACCAACTGATAACTGTCCAATGTCTTTTGCTCGACTGCATCAGAATAGTATAACAAATACCACCAACAGAATATAGGCAGAATGACTTCTTTATACAGGGTGGAAGAAAAATATGGAAACGCTCTCATAACTTGTGTACAACGTCACTTGTAAAAGTGAAATTGTGTACTTGATCATGGTTACAAAGAACATACTTTTTGACGCCGTTGGCGATATTTCATCTTTTCAGGGGGCAACAATGAGTTGAACAAATAGCTTTAATGTAAGCCTAGGTCAAGTTTGATATAAAATGAAAGGACTATTCAATAGAAATCAGTTGCCAAAAACCGGACTTCGAAAGGTTTATCCTTTCTAGCATAGCGGTCATTTGAATTTCAAAGTAACTAATTAGAACAATATTATTTCTCCACTATTTATTGGTTTCAAGTAAATTATTCTTATAAAATGTTATACTTTATGGAACAAAAATTAAATTATCAAATTCGCTATGGAAAAAATAAAGTTGTTGTAAAAGCGTTTCCATATTTTGTTCCGTCCTGAATAAACAAATGCTTCTTGATGTACACTTAGCCGGGCGGTGAAATTGTTAACTAGAGCGCTAGCATCGCTGCCGTCCATTTAATTGAACTGATTAGATTGATTTAAGTTGAGGTTATGTTACCAGCGTTGTTATAACTTTTAGCGCTCACACAGAGTGGTTCAATAAATTATTATTAGTTTTGAGTTAGTATGGATTGTAATTTGTTATATTGAATGGACTGTAAATTGTTAAAGCCCAATTTTTAGTGATTATGTAATGGGCTAATTTAGTTTAGATCTGTGAACCTAAACCAGTTCAGTTTTGTAGGTGTGTTGAAGAAAGTGTACGTGCTTCTTTCAAGATGAATTTATTAGAATTTAAATGTTTATGTGCAATTTCCAAGAGGATTTTATGGTAATTAATTATTTTAGTGTATTATAATAGCATGTAAATAAATAATACAATTACTCTAGAAATTTTTTGAATATATTGAGAGGAAAAGGTATTATCAGGTGATATTTTTGTAGACTAATAAGTGTGTTTCCCAATTAATAGTAAACGCTTGTATAAAGCTGTTAGGGACCGATTCTACCAGCCAAGTCGTATAATTCATCTGGTAATACTAGAGTCACTTAAATTTATTAACAACACTCCTTTTGCAGTTATTCTAGATTTAATAAGCCACCTCATTATAAGTAATGAATACTGCAAAGTTTTAGTTAAATAGATATATAACGGGTTGATGTTATTCTTAGTAATTATCTATGTATCGGAATATTATACATGAGAAGTCTGTACAGTGATTTGGTAACGGTGCAGTTTCTACTCACCTAACGAAAAAAGAAAACTTTGTCAGATGTAGGTAAATAATTGGAAATATCTTCAAAATAGATACTTTTTATTCTACGTAAATCACGGTTTTAATTTTTTTAAACTAATTTACCACCACTTAATATTTTTAAACGCTTTTTTTACTTTTTTAATGATTTTACAGACATCTTGTTTTTAAGCTAAACTCTAATTTTACAATTATTTTAGTCACCTACAATTGTTTCTCGAAAAAGAAAGAAACTACTTTTGTGATAAATTGTGAATATCGGGTATATGCTTGATGATAATAGAAGTAAGTACTAAACAAAAGAAAAATAATTTACAAATATTCTCACCGGAAGACGGTCAGCAGACATTCGATAGACCAGGCATCCAATTTTAAAGCAATTGTCTATTTCTATTGAAGGATGCGTTTTGCTACGTCAGATTTCATCACGATTAAAACTGTGTCAATGGGTAAAAAACCTTTTACCACAAAGCCTATTTGTGCAATTTTGTGTTTTGAAAAAAAGTGTAATAAGTGATAAAATTTCAAAAAAACTATTCTTTTAGAAAATTCTTTTTTTATTTTGTTGTAAGCGGGAGTTTTTTTATAATTCTTTAAAAACTTTCCGTGTGATTAAATTACCTCCCATTATAATCCAAGTCAGTTTAACCACTTTTAAATAATACATTTTCTTTTTTTAGTTTAGTAGGGAATTCGTTATTACCCTTATTTTGATCATCCCGGGTTTTCTCACGACTTTTATTTTATTTTATTATTATTTTAATTATTGGCAATTTTGTACACCAATAATTAAATTCTGTCCATATGCCTATAACTCCTCTCCCCCAAATAGGTGTAACTTTAGGTACTCGCCTCTTAGAGCTTACAACTTTTTTTACGAACTTATTAAAAGTACAGACCGTTGGCTTCGTGAACTCTAAGGAGAGTTCTGTCTTTGAATAGAGTATAATTGGTCTAAATTTTACTAAGTACTTGATTACATAACAGCTTTACAGGACTGAAAGATTACAACAATATATTTTAATTTGTCTGTTAGAAACAAGCGCTTTCACAATGGCTGTATATTGCATCTGTTGCAAGTTAAAGGTTAAAGTAACGTTCATTTTATAAATAACAAGCTGTACCCGCCCGCTTCGCCGGTCATATATTGAGTTTAAAGACTTGCAATCAAAATATAAGTAACAATTCTAACAAATTCAAGAACATTAAAAAATAACTTAAAGTAAATCAAACTAAATACTTTGAAAAAACTATTAATCAATCAAATGTCCAATTAGCACAGTTGATATTATGTATAATTTACTACTGTACTCAATTATTTTTAATTTTAAAAGTTCAGCATACCACGATTTTATTTAATTTGTTTTTATTTAACAGCTGTTAATCAAATAAATCAATCAATTAACTTAGCTCCGTAAGAATACCATAGGAATTTTGGAGGCCAGCGGGACGGAGTCCTGAGGTCGGAGAGGAAAATGATTTCTTAGTGATCCTCCTAAGAAATTCTAAACTACGTCAATTCGACGTAGTTTAGAATAAATAGTGATGAGTGGTAAATGTATTTTATATATTTATATATTAAATTTAAAATTTTCCGATTGAAATCAGTTTGTTTTCTTAGGTAAAAAGTTTCATAGTCTAAAAAAAAATTGTAAGTCTACTTTTAGAGGGCGCAAAGAATGGTAATTGACTCTGAATCAGTGAAATATCATGTTTCTAGCCATGTTTAGCCATGTCCTATGACCTGGCTATACATATGTTCAGATTAAATGGTATATTTTCCCATTGAATATAGTATGTTCTCCTAGATAACAAAGTTTTAAAGTCTAGAAAAATCTGTAAGTCTACTCTTAGAGGCTGAAAATTAACCAATTTGATTTACACTCACAAACTGAAAATCTAGATTTACCTAAGGATGAAGGAGGTGAGATAGAGTAAAAAGTCATAGGGCCAAAGTTTCTCAAATCAGGCATAGAAAATGTGTTAGTTCAAGCTTTCCTGTTAGTTTTGCTGTAGAACTTTTTATTTAGCCGTTATAGTCCAATTAGAGAAACGCTGTTTTTGGCATTTAAAATGTTTGGCACTAATAGAATGCCATTTTCAAACTCCCTTCTTATTGTATATCTACATCAATAAGATAACCTTTGACTCTACAAAATTTCAGCCTCGAAGGCTTAGTACTTTTTTAATTACAGCCATGAGTGAGTGAGTCAGTGGTATTTGCCTTTTATATGTATAGATAGAAAAGATAACTAAACAGAATTAATTTTTTAAATCACATTACAGTTACACTGATGCCTTTATTTTACGATGGATGCAGTTTACCCAAATCCCGTTGAAATAAAATGTTTTGAAACATAGATAGGCTTGCTGAATGTTTTACATCTGGTGAGCGCGATCTGTCGGTAACGAGTGTTTGTACTGCTGATCTCAATCTACTAAAATAACCTCAAAATATTTCTCAGCAGAAAACGCCAACCACATAAAAAATGGACTACAGAAAGTAATTAATTCACATTGTGTTATCTTAAATTTTTTATAGTATACATAATTGAATATTTAGTATAAAGTTCCAAATAAACATTTACGTTATTTATTATATGCTTGCGTGAATTTTCATCCTGATACTAGGAAACTCTACTTAATTTGCATGCTAAAAAGTACGTATCAGGTTCATTGATAAACTTATACGCTTTTTAAATACATAAATCACTTAACAATAGATTTTACTAAGCGTTAGTTGTAATAGAAATATTCAAAGAAGTTCGATTATCATTTATATTATTATGAATGTGCATTCAAGCTATCGTAAATTCCATCAGATTTGAATTGAAACACACAAGAAATCTGTGTGCTCAATCAGTAAATAGAATAAATCAAAGAAATTTTAAAATATAATGAAATCTGTCAACGAACTTAGATCTTAGTAGATCCATGAAGACTGGATAGAGCTCAAATCTTGTTTAAAATTTGAACTATGCAGATGGGTATGATTATGCAGTCGCCGCCATACAGCCATGTACATAATAGACAGGCTTGCCTGCACTACATAGCATGGGGAACTGCAACAACTTCGTTCTTTGTATGACCTTCTCAACAATACTTTATGTAAAACGAATCCTAATATTGCATTCAGAATAAATTTTGCCAATAGTTTAATTTTAAATAATGTTTGCGAATGCAAAGCTATAACCTTATTTAAATAATGTTAAAATCTATATACATTATTGTAATCCGGATAGGATTACTAGTTTGGTCTGATAGCTATGTACACTATAATAATAATAGTAATAAATATTGTTTTTGCGGAACAATTTAACATTGCATGCAATCGTCAAGATATTATGAATAAATAATACTACAATTTTCCATTCACTCCATGACATCTAGGACTCTTTCAAACATACAGAATGGTCACATTCATTCAAACCTCATTCATTTGAATTTAGCCCACTCTGGTCTCTTTGTCGGTCAGTCGGTTACCCAATCATGTGCCATAACTCGTCAATGTTGTAGAATGCGTGAGTAATTAATGATGTTTTTAGACGAGTTTTAAACGCCTTAGGCATTGGGGCACTTTTAATGTGATCAGGTAACTTGTCGAATAATTGAACTCCTGCCTGCGAGGGTAAATGTTCGTGAACTACCGTCCTGTGTCTCCCAGTTTGGTAGTTCTCCCTGCCTCTAGTTTCATAAGGGTGTATGTATGACCTAAAGAATATGCATTTTTCTAAGATATAGAGGCAAGGTAGAGTCAACAGTTTTAAATTTATGAAGGCTGGCTTGCACGACTCTCTTCTATTCAATTTCGCGATTATTCGAACTGCTTTTTTTGCAGGACGAATACTTTGGACAGGTGTACGTTTGCGTAACCTCCCCACAGTACACATCGAGGACTTTAGCTCTGCGCGCGGAAACAAACTACTACCCATTCAACAAACAATCACAATATGTTTTACGGGTTGCGTTCACGCGCTCGCCGCTGAAATGAAGGCGCCAAAACTTCTTCCTAGGTTCTATATCGGTTACACTTTACTCTTTGACAGCTAAACATGTATGGGAAAAAGTATTATAAATTGAAAACATTAAATGTATTGTTGTAACTGTATTTTTATAGTAGGTCGGAAAGTATTTAAATTTTACAAACACAAGAAACACATTATTATTATTGCTATAATTCCTGCTTCTTTGTCTACTTCATTTAAAACGACTGCAATAATATTACTTAGGCATTTTATTTTTGTAAATAGTTAGTAAAAAGTTGAGTAACTTATAAGTACTTTCTTATAATGAATATATAATGAATATGAATATAATATAATATGAAAATTATAATGATATATGAATGTGACTTACAATCATTTTACTTCATTAGAGTTCTTCAATCCCACTTAACTCTTCCTCCTCCTCTGTAAGACCGTCACTGTCTGTATCAGATTCATTTCCAACTGATATAACAAAGGATTCTATAACATTGTCTATCTGGGGTTCTGCCGCTGCATAGTCTTTTTCTATCTTCTCCACGTGCTTGCACTTTCCTAACCATTCTTCTGCGCCCATTCTTGATATTTTTTCTTCGCAGAGAGTTTTAGCTTGAGATATAGTACAGGACGTATTTCTCTTAGCTACATAACCTTTGACTTCGGCCCAAATTAACTCAATCGGATTGAGATCTGGGTGGTAGGGTGGGAGTCGTAAGATGTCATGACCCTCAAGTTTGACAGTTTCATCCAAGGCATATCGGAAATACCTTGGTTTATGTAGCTGCACAAGTTTGTACAGTTCAGGTAAAAACATATCGTCACTGAATGGTATTCCGTTTTTTAAAAGCCACGCCTTCATATCCTGTTTCTTACTTTTTGAAGTAGGAGCCTTTTCAATTAGAATGTTATGGTAGGGCGCATTATCGACTACCAGCACTGAATTTGGTTCCAAATTGGGCAATACTTTGTCCTTCATCCATTTCATAAATATTTCCCCATTCACGTTGTCGTGGTAGTCTCCACTATGGTTGCTCGCTTTCCAGCAGGTAAAAGCGTTAGGCACGAACCCTTTCTCTCCGCCCGCATGGATAATTATCAATCTTTCACCCTTAGAAATTGGAACGTGTAAGCCTTTATTTGAGCCATCTGACCAAGTTTTATTAGAAACGTGAGAAGATAGTATGTAAGACTCGTCTAAATAAATTATTGGACGTCCTTGCTCCCTATAGCTTTTCAACGCTCTCAAATATGTTATCCGTTTTTCTCGGATTTCTGGTTTTTCAATTAACAACTTTCTATTGTTTGCTGTCTTTCTCCAAGTAAACCCTAAATCCTTTAATATGCGTCTCAAACTTTTATCACAACCCTGAAAGTTTATTTTTTCTTTTAGCGCCTCCCTCAATAATTTTACAGTTGGTATTCTATGTTCTTCTATATGAAAATTGTACACAAGTCTTCTCACTACACATTTATCGAAGTCATCTAAATAGGTTACTGTTTTACGTCGTTGTCGGTTTTTGTTTGGCGTAGTAAAACTTGCCTCGCACTGACCACTAACATGCAATTTTGTAAACTCACTGTTTATTTGAGTTACAACTCGCTCTGATACCCCCGTAGCTGCCGCTGTTCTTTGACGAGCCTTTGCCAACGGAATATTTAAAGTTTTTCGGTCTGCCTCTTCCTTCATAAATTTAAACACGTTACTGATAATTTCGCGGCCCTGACTATGAATTACTCTATTCTTGACTAGCGACTTGAACTCATCAGTCATTGTGGAAAATTAACAAATACTACAACTAACAAAATATATCACAATTAAAATACTCGGTAACTACGGCTATATTAATAATAATCGGTGTAAACCGCACGCACTGGTTGAACAAATAACTAGGCACAAATGATAACCACACTCATCACTGTCACAGAAAAGACTGATTTTAGCCAGGAAGTAGGTAGGGTTTGTTGTTATTTTTATTACGATTCTCAGTAAGGAGGTTGTTGCAGGTGAGTCAGTGTTTTCAGGACAGAGCGCATAACACTACCCCGCTACCCCTCCCGCCTATCACCACGCAGTCAAGGCCACGCGCAGAGCTAAAGTCCGCGATCTGTACCAGTCCGTAAGACAAGTGAGGGTAGATTACACCATAATACGCCGTTATCAGTATCTGAGTCGGGCAGTATTTGGATAGTTGTCTTAAAACATGGATGCCTGAGGACAGCTTAGAACAAACATGGTCTACGTGACAGTCCCAAGTCATCCCTCGATCGAGATGAATTCCGAGGAATTTTGTTGAGTAGACTTCTTCAACCTCATTTTCATCCAACATGATTGTTGGACTACAGTCTGAGTCAGTCTGTCACAAGCAGTACTGTATGAATGATTATTTGACTGGATTTGTTTTAAGGTTGAGCTCGTTGAAATGCTGAATTGAATTATTGAGCTCCGTGAATGCAATCCTTTCCAGTTCTGTGTTTGACTTTTCATTAAAAAAGAGAGTCTTGTCATCTGCGTACTGGTCGAGTTGTCCATGTTTCACAGATGAGCCAACGTCGTTGACGTAGATCAGGAAGAGAAGAGGACTGAGAATGGAGCCCTGAGGGACCCTATATCCCAATACCTCAATCTCCGATCGAACATCTGAAATGCCTACATATTGTGTTCGATTACTAAGAAATTATTCAAGCCACAAGGGGCGTTCCTCAAATCCCGTAATGCTCTAGTTTGTAGATCAAGATGGAATGATCAACGCAGTTAAAGGCCTTCGATAAGTCGAGAAAGTCACTAAGTGTAGTTCTTCGACATTCGAATCCTTCCACTATCATTTCTAATAGACGCACTACTGCGTCTGTTGTCGATTTCCCACTTCGGAATCCAAATTGATTTTTTGATAGTAGGTTGTGCTTTTCCAGAAAATTTGAGACTTTAATAAGAAAACCCTTTTCAAAAATCTTGCTAAAGGTAGGCAGGATTGAGATCGGGTGGTAATTTTGAGTGGAAAAAGAATCACCCTTTTTGAATATCGGTGTGACCTTTGCTGTCTTGAGTGTGGAGGGAAACAGTCCTGATTGAAAAGAAAGATTTATCAGATGTACAAGTGGTTTCAGTAAATGCTTTGAGCATTGTTTGATAAGCCACGCTGAGACCTGATTTGAGTCATTTGATTTTTTTGATGGGAGTTCTCTCATCACCCTGGCAGTTTCCTCCTCTGTGGTCGGAGTCAAGGCCATGATGCAGTTGGACTTTGTATTAATGAATGGAGTGGCCGATTAAAAGGACTGCAAAGTATTTGCTTGAGTGGGCAGCTCACGATCAAATGATATTTAAAAGTTTCCTCAAAGTTTTGAAATTGAGTTTCGACGGGGTCTTTAAAATATAGAGGACTCCAGTTTTCTTTTGAAAGAAAATGGTTGAGTAGCGTAATCTTTTCGGGCCTTGTGTCTCTAATTGTTATTTTACTGTTTTGATCCCGTGTTAGTTCAAGACCATTAATAATTACCTGTAGGCCGTAATGGTCTGAAATGGCTGTGTGGATCACATTCACCTTAGCGTTAGTCATGTTAGTTACAACGTTGTCAATTGCAGTTGCTGATAGGTTGGTTACCCTCGCTGGCGAGTTAACCGACCAGTTAAGATCAAACGACCTCAGTAAGTTAGCAACGCGTTTTGTAAGGGTGTCATTAACGTTCAAAACGTTGATGTTAAAGTCCCCCATTACAATAAAATCGTGATTCTTATTTTTCACGTTGGACAACAGTTGTTCAAATTTTGAGAGAAATAAATCTTTATTTCCACTTGGGGACCGATAAACTCCAATTATTGTAAGTTGAGATGTGCCAGTCTGTACATTTAATCCTGTCACTTCAAAGTCTTTGTCTGTAGGGTCGATGTATTTGTAAGGGGTAATGGGAGAATGAATTGTTGTGAAAATAGCCACACCTCCACCTTTGGCTGAGGTGCGACAATAGTAGTTAGCCAGTTGGTAGTTTTGAATTTTTAATTGGTCAATATTGCCGTTGTTATATCCGTGCTCGGTAACAACTAGCAGATTGGGATTAAGCTCCTCGCATAAGAGAGTTAACTCATCCCCTTTGTTAGTGGCTATTTGCGCATTTTGATGCACTAACGACCAATTCATATGACATTGGGTTGTCGAGGTAGAGTTTGTTGTTTTCCCTCTTATGTCGTTTAGTGTACGTCTGAGGCCAGAAGTGGGTTCCCTAAAAAAAGTGGAGGTTGTATAGCATCAGCCTGTTGAGTGGAAGATGTTGGCGTGGTCGCTGACTCTGAGGTAATCCCCTTCACTGCATCCGCGAAGGTGTCATAGTCTGCCTTGGTGTTTTGGGTTGTCGAGGTCGGTGTGGATGTCGGTGTGGACGCCGTTACTGGGGCTGGCCTGAGGGTTACTCGCCCGCAATACTGTAGCTTTTCTGCCATCATCCTTGCTAGAAGTCACTTTCCGCTCATCCTCAAGTGGAGGCCGTGTCATGTGAAGTGGTGGCGTCCAATGGAGCCGAGATCCAAAAGCTCTACCCCCTGCAGACGGCAATAAACTGGTTCACTGTTCGGAATTTACGGTGTACGGAACTCTCGGCGGGTAGGTCGTATCTCATCGGCAGTGTGGCGACCAGCACACTAGAGGAACCGGCGAGTCGTCTCAATTCCAGCTCCATGTGGTTGAGTATTGTTCTCTGTTTGCCATGCGACACGTCATTTGTACCCGCGAAGAGTATGCAGCAGTCTCCGACAGAAGTTATGTCAGCAGGTACGATGTTCAGAAGACCAGCTCCCGGTGCACAGAAACCCGTCACCCGTGTTGTAGAACCCACGTCGTCTTGAAGAAGGCTGGATAAATTGCGGATGTGGCTGTCACCATAAATTGTTATTGTCTTAAAGGGAATTTTAATTGTTTTCTTTTGTGATGCAACTGTAGTATTATTTGTGGTCTGTTTAGTTTGGTAGTTCTTTGTGTAAGTAGGTTTTTGTTTTTTTCTTTGATGTGAGGTTTATGTTTTATTTTCTTCTTTCTTACCACTTTAAAACCTACCTCTTTATTGGATTTTTGTTCAATTTTTTCTGTTGTTTCTTCCATCTCGTTGGTGTAGCTACCCTCAATTCCAAGTGGGGGTTTTTTAATATCGAGTTCAGACTGGAGGCGTCGATTTTCTAATTCGAAAACTCGAAGTGAATTTAAGATGTCACTAACTTCTTCCTTCAATATAGGGCATATAGGGCTGGTCCGTGTATTTCGACAAACGCCTGTCATTCCCAATAGAGTGGTTTAATATGGTTTTTAGCTCAGATTTAAGTTTTTCGTTTTCTTGTTTTAATTGTTGGTTTTCTGTGTTTAAATTTAAGGTGGAATCTGATTGTATGGTAGTTACAGATGTTTGAGAGGCAGTTATAGTTTGTATGATAGAACCTGTCTCCTGGACCCTCGGCTACCTGGGACTGGCCCGGGACACCCCCCAGCACTGGCAGCCGCCTGCGGCTGTTTCCTTAATGAGTCACTTACTGGCATCCCCACTAGGTGAACTAACTTTTTTTCCCGGATCACAATTTTTGAATTTTTTTTCAAATATTTGAAAAGTACATAAAAAATAAGATTAACGATATAAAACTCGATAAAAATTGAACAATATTGAGGTGGTCTGTTTATTTGTATAGTAACAATAAAGTTGGTTTTGTGGAACGATATGACGATTAAATTACATTGGAATTGACAACAATTCTAATAAAATATTTTTTTTAATAATCTTATGAGTAAAATGGGTTAGAAGTAACAATCGAGTTTCACGAGAAAAATCTACGGTACCAACACTTGGAACATTGGACTTTTGCAGTGGAAGTCTGACTCATGGTGGCTAAAATATTTCTGAGAAGTAAATTATTGCAAGTTTACTGAGTTAGAATATTAACGCCAAACACTGCGTTATTGAGTAAACATTATTATCATAGGCCGTTTTACCGATGGAATCTAAATAACTGACAAGGATTTGAAAAATAAGACTATTCCTACTTTTAAGCACATTATATTTATAATTAAATCAATATTTTACAACTTTCACTTTTCACATGAACTTTAACAAAATAATCCAAAAGCACATCATATACATATCTTAAATAATAATGACAAAGGCACAATAATAGGCACAATACTTACATAATAACAATGAATATTATACAAACTTACATAAGCAAATCTTGAAATATACATAATGTAGATTTTACAAATTTGCTGCGAATAGGGCATCGATACGAAAATAATTACTTAATAAGATCATTAAGAACCCATGTACCAAATTTTATCCAAATGTTATGTTAGTGATATATATATCTTAAATAATAATGTCAAAGGCACAATATTTATATAATAACAATGAGTATTATACAAACATACATAAGACAATTTTAAAATATACATAATGTAGATTTTACAAGTTTGCTGCGAATAGGGGGGCATCGATGCGAAAATAATTACTTAATAAGATTATTAAGAACCCATGTATCAAATGTTATCCAAATGTCAGTAAATAGAACAGGTAATCAAAATTTTACCAATTTCCCGAAAGAAAATCATAGGACAACGTGCATACGGTAGTGAGTTTATCAAAACATAAAATGTTATGTTACTTAGGGAATTATTGTAAATAATAAAAGTTTAATTTCTTCACAACCACTTAATCAAGATAATAATTCAAGATACTAATTTGATTGTTTTTCCGCCCTCTTTTCAAAATACTGAAGGATACTAATGGTTTTGATTTATTTTTTTCATGCATATAAATATATACATTTTCTAGCTTGGGAAAAGTTAGGAAAACCTGAATTTTTTAACCTTTAGGTCCTCATAACTTTTGAAAAAAAATCACGTCATGTTCCCGCTCGAAGTATTGCAAAACATATGCAATAATCGTTCTTGCCTGAGAATTGTATGCTGTCCCAGCACGCTTTTCACTTGATGGAGGCACAACAATTTTATTCACACAGATTTTATTCACACAGATTTTATTCACAAAAATAAAAGTAAACAAAAAACACTAACACACAAATAGTCACATAACAAAAGATAATAGCAAAAAATATGCAATAGTAAACTCAATTGAAGAAATGCTTAATTTAAAAATTCGCTAACTAAAAAATTAAATGAAAACACAGTGGCTAATTAATTTACCACGATGTTACTGTGACCAACACTCACTTTGAACTGAAAACTACCCTCACCTCTAGAAACTCGTAAGCAGTTGATTAAGCATTTTTCAGAAATAGATTAGCTACCATGAGTCAGACTTCCGCTGCGAAAGTCCAATGTTCCAAGTGGTAGTACCGTTATAACGCAAAATACAGATTTTTCTCATGAAACTGGATTGTTACCTCTAATCTTTTATAAGTTTAGTTTAAAAATTATTTTATTAGAATTGTTGTCAATTCCAATGTAATTTTATCGTCATATCGTTACACAAAACCAACTATACTGTTACTATACAAATAAACAGACCACCTCAATATTGTTCAATTTTTATCGAGTTTTATATCATTAATCTTATTTTTTTATGTACTTTTCAAATATTTGATAAAAATTCAAAAATTGTGATCCGGGAAAAAGTTAGTTCACCTAGTGGGGATGCCAGTAAGTGACTCATTAAGGAAACAGCCGCAGGCGGCTGCCAGTGCTGGGGGGTGTCCCGGGCCAGTCCCAGGTAGCCGAGGGTCCAGGAGACAGGTTCTATCATACAAACTATAATAATGTTGAGCCAGGAGGTGATATGGGAGTTGGAGTCTGGCATAGAGTAGTTGTGCGCCGTGGCGCTGCGGCCGTTGTCGTGGCGGGCGAGGTAGTGTGTGCACTAAGTGATTGATCGTTATGCTGCGGCTGTTTGGACGAAAGGGATCTCATTGTGATGGGATGAGGTCCTGTATGAGATTCTTTAACTGAGAAGATGACCCGTCTTTTCCGGGTTTGTTGTGACAGAAGCCTTACAATTTCTCCCCAAGCATCGCCAAATTATATCACCATTTTTACAGAATAAGATTCGCGGTACTTGTGGTTATTAAAAACTATGGAGTCTTTTCCAGTCTTCGATACTTCTAGTATAAAAATCATTTTGATATGCAGGACACCACCCACAACGATGAATCGAAGACACAAAAATAAATATGAATATATATATATATATATATATATACAAGACAATATATTTATATATATATATATATATATATACACAAGACACAAAAATAAATATGAATATATATACAGGGCACACTATGTACATGTTGCCGACGTTTTGAATACAATGCAGTCTTCATCTTCAGAGCGACACAATCTGCTACTTGATCCACAGAGTAGAAACTATAACAACAGAATTGCTTAACCAACAGTTCGTAACTAATATAGATACAGTTTGTAATTATAAAACCAATATATTCTATAGGGAGCTGCTTACGTGTTTCTGTTGCTTTATAGTTATTTGAATAATTTTTAAGTTTGTATAATCTAAAATCCTCTAGTATAATCTAATGGCAATAAGTCTGTGGAAAGTTTAAGGTCTGTAATATCTGTTCTCCCCCATTTAAGACACATAAATTATCCAAAATGTTGAGCGCAGTCATCTCAGATTTAACGAAGCAATAAATCTGTTTACTAGTTTTAATTACTAAACGGTGTTTTCTTTCCCCTCAAACGTTACGATTTCTTATAAAAGACAATCGCATTTCTTCAGTCCTCAATTTGTATTTCAGTTTCACTATTCCAGATGAATTAGTTGTTCTGCTAACAGTAATTTTTATCAGCCTTTTATAATTTATTCTTAGCTACAATTAACTTTAAAATTGTATATATTTCTTTGAATAATCGAACATTTTAAGACGATATTTAAAGTTTAAGCGATATAGTGTTTTATGCAACTTTTTAAAAACATACAGTTTAATTGTATGGTTTTATATACAGGAATGCTATTTAATTTTGAAAATTATTCATGAAATAACATATATTGTAATGTAAAATATTTTCAGATGGTATTTATTTTCCTATATTACTATTGCAAACCGAATTGTCTAGAACAGTCATCAGTGTATCACACTGGTTGATTTTATTTGTACTTTGCCAAAATTGTTCTAAAAATAATGATTTATTTTCAATAAAATAATACAAAATTATAATTAACTTATTTGAAAATACTAAACCATCTTTAACCAGTTGCGATGCATAAAAAATAGAGAACTAAGTGTACATTAATAACAAAATAAATAATGAGATGAGCCTGTGCAGCATCTTAACTGTAACAAAATAAATAATGCGACGAGCCTGTGCAGCATCTTAACTATAACAAAATAAATAATGAGACGAGTCTGTGCAGCATCTTAACTATAAAAAATTAAATAATGCGACGAGTCTGTGCAGCATCTTAACTATAACAAAATAAATAATGAGACAAGTCTGTGCAGCATCTTAACTATAACAAAATAAATAATGCGACGAGCCTGTGCAGCATCTTATTTATTCCCTGTTACCATCGCCATCTGCACGTGTTTGGGTGGGTAGGAGGGTCATCACCACTGTACCTGTATGGGTGGGTAGGAGAGCCATCACCACTCTGCGTGTTTGCGTGGGTGGGAGGCCATCACCTCTGTACGTGTATGGGTGGATGGGAGAGACATCTTCACTCTGCGTGTTTAAGTGGTGGGAGGGCCATCACCTCTGTACGTGTTTAGATGGGTTGAAAGGCCCCCCATACAACTCGAAAGTAGCCATTCTCTAACAAACTGTTGCTTTCGAGAGTGGGAAACTATAAAGTATCTCAGGATGAGAAAAAAGCCAATCAAGCATGGAACTAGAATATTGATACGTCATATGTATGAGATGCCTATCAGTGAACTTCAGAAACTTTACAAGCTCTGTATTGGAAAGCTGTGTATTTGTGATACTTCTTAATAACTAGAAATTTACTATGTTTAAATTGCTTATTTTGTTGGTTACAATACGTTCCTTTACAAATAAACATTATTTTAAAGTATGTTAAATTGCACTGAAATCTTCCATACTACAAAATAAAATGTAATATTTTACATACACATGATAGTATTATAGTACTATCAATTAACAAACAAATATATATTTAGACGATACATCAAGAATATGTTTTGGGGTGTAAGAAGTTTCCAACATATCTTAATTATCATTTATTTTATTTATTATTTTTATTTATTTATGTATAATAGTCAAAGACACCTTATACGCTGAAATATAGCTAGGCAGATGACTTGTCAAATCACAACAGTGATATAAAACAATATAAAACAACAATAAATATGTAACAGAGATGAGCAGTTAAAAATATATACACCAAATAAGAGTTTTCGCTGCTGGAAAACCACCGATGTGGAATCCAGGTAGTAACACTGTAAAAACAGTTTGAGATTAGATAATTAAAGAGTCTCTTCTTAAACATCTTATAATCATCCAGGCCTTTTAACTCAACTGGTAGATGATTGTATAGTCTTACACTGGAGTAAAAAGGGGAGTTTTCGAGAAATGTTGTTCGATGAATAGGATACTGCAAAATGGAAATGTTTCTAGTATTATAGCAGTGTGTGTATTTCATGTTAGAAAATCTCTCATAATTTGACCTTACAAAAAGCAAAGACTGGAACAAGTAAGCTGATGGTAGAGGAAGAATCCCTAAATTTGGGAAATGTTTCCTGCAAGAGTCATTGTGAAGAGAACCTGTCATAAGTCTAATTATTTTCTTTTGTTTTAGAAAAACCTTAGATGATTCAGAAGAACTTCCCCAAACCCCAAAATAACAATCCATATAATCAGGAAATGTACATATGCAAAATAAACTTGTTTTAGGGTGTTTAGATCTACAATAGTGGAGAGAGTTAAAATAGCGTAAAAAGCTTTGCTAAGCTTTTGGAGCAATTGATTAATATGCTGACGCCAAGTTAGGCTAGAATCCAATTTCAAACCAAGAAATCAAGTGGATGTGATAGTGTTGATATTCGGTGACAGAAAGGATGTATTATTTAAAGTACAGTTAATCCGGTTGATTTGAAAGTTTATAAAATATGACTTGATTTGATTTAAACGAAGGCCATTTGCATTGAACCAGTTTTTTTAATAGAATTAATTGTTTCGATAGTTGTTTTGAAAGGATATTTCTGTTTTTGTGTGAAACAATGAAAGAGATGTCGTCAGCATAGAGAACCATCTCCCCACTAGAAGTGACCTCAGGGAGATCATTTGCATAAATGAGGGAGAGTATAGGACCCAATATTGAGCCCTGAGGCACTCCTGAATTCATTACTTGAAATTCACTCTGTGCTTCTGAATCAATCAAAACTTTTTGTCGACGATTGTGCAAATAAGAAGCAATCAAATCAAGTGCCACTCCTCTTATGCCATAAGACCACAGTTTCCCAATCAGGACGTTGTGGTCCACTCAGTCGAATGCCTTGGACAGGTCACAAAAGGCACCGACGGTGTGCTGAGACCCATCCATGGCACTAGACACTGCAGTCAAAACTCAAAAATTGCGTTACAAGTGCTTTACCCTTTAAAAATCCAAATTGACGAGAGTGAAAAATTTTATTTCTATCAAAATATTCATATAATCTATTAAAAATGATTCTTTCAAAGACCTTTGAAAATAAAGATAGGAGAGAGACTGGACGAAGGTTGTCTATTGATATGTTATTTAGCTTTTTAAGTATAGGTTTTATAGTGGATATTTTTAAAAGTTCGGGGATAATAATACTCTTGAAGCGACCACTTAACCAAAAATTCAAGTGGCCTAGAGAGTGTTTCAGCACACGATTTTAAAAGGAATTGGGGTATGTCATCCCAACCCATTATATACACAGTAATTAAAAAGGCCAAAATAGTAAAATATCAAAAAAATCTTGGTTAACAGAATATTTCTAAGGATGGACATCATATATAGTGGATAAAAATAAAATATATAGCATATAAAATACCATATATGTTTAAGGTTGAGTGGAATAAAGGACTTAATAGTCCTAACTCCACCTAATAAAGACAATTTTCATCTCATTTTATATCAAGTATTTTATAAACTATATACCAAGTGGTAAGTAATCAAATTCCACTTTTATAAAGATCAGTACTCGTAATAAAACTTGAGAAACAGAGGGTCCTATTAAACTTGAGAAACAGAGGGTCCTATTAAAAGCACTCGTATTATGTTCGTTATATTTTAATCAGATAGACGAACTTTGTGGAGTCAGAATGGATAAGGCTTAATATATCAAGGAAGCTTAGAAAGTTGTTCTATTCACCATTGACCCAGAGTTAAGGGGATAACTTTTCTATACACCCTGATTACACAAACTTGGATCCGCCTGACATCGTTGACATGCCACCCCCCTCCTCTTGTTACAGGAAATGTATTCTTCTGTGTGCATTGTATGTGGTTGCAAGTCGGTGTGGGTGGTTGTTCTGGCTTTGCGATGATTACTTTAACATTGATCATGTTTGTGTACAGAATATGTTTTACTATCAAACGTCACGCATATTTAAATCAGACGCCTACATGAATGACTTTCCACAACTGGTGTTTTTTTAAGTTGGGTTTTCCACTCGTTAAAGTAAAACATGGAAATGAAATTTTATTAATTTTTCCACATATTTATTTTCCTATCTCCTTTTTTTGGAAATCATTTTGTAAATTATTTTTTATATTACTGTAACTTTATTTTTACTAATTTTTACGTAATGAAAATAAGGAATAATTAATCATGTTTAAAACAACAAAATGTAATGTAATGGTCAGTCTTAAATACCAGCCTGAAATATATTACACTATGTATTATTTATTTTATATTGCCTTACTTTAAGAATTCATGAGACGTGATAAATTGATGGTATTTTAGTGGATGTACAGAATCTCTCATATAATATTCCTTTTAGTCATGTAGAGTTATGAATAGGTAAACATGTTGCACGTTTTACCTATTATTATATGCAATACTTAATAAATGCAATAATAGGAATCAGACATTATTTTAATTTTCTTTCTTACAATACACAATTTTCATTATGTTGAAATAAATTCCTACTCATATCTGAGCTCTACTACAATAGATTTTCATTTGTAGTATTTAATATATATATATAACTATAGATATCTACTACAGAGAGCCTATACTGCTCAATATGGTTTTTTTTTTTTTTTTTTTTTTTTTTTTTTTTTTTTTTTTGTAGCCTATAATGTTTTAATAATAACTCCTAAGTTTATTACATAAAATAGTCCAGTTAAATGTATAAGAGAGGCTTTTTGTTAGTTTCGTATTTATTTAGCAATTCAAAAAAAATTATAATTTTTCAAACATAAGGAATTCAATCTGCCAAACATTTTAAACAGTACTTCTAATTTTTTGGAAAAATGTCATTAATTATTTTCACAAGTAAACAAACTCGTAGAGAATTGAAAATACAGTGTGGTCCACGAAAGGTGACTAAAACACATCAGAAAAAAGACTAAACAAAATAAAATGTGTCAGAGAGAACTTACGATCAGCTGATCATTACTATACTCAATAACCAGCTCAATAACCAAGTGTAGGTCTTGTGTTATTTACACACAAAAATAAATAAATAAAGGAGGCGTGATTTACGGTTTAAATAAGTGTAAAAATAGGAAAGTTGTGAAGAATTACAAGAAACTTTAAAGTGCTGTGCTATTAATCATTTTGAATGACCAGTTAATAATAATAATAACGATTTATTTCCATCCATTTTTACAAATATAAAAAACAATAATACGGCTCAGAAAAAACTGACCACACCTACAAGTATTTGTGGCCAGTACAAAATTATTTACAAAATACTAAACAAAACACAAAATATAACTTAATAAAAACATATTATAAACATGGAACATGAGTCCAGCTTGTACACTGTAAAAATAAGTCTCTGTGGCGCATTAAACACTTAAGTTATCTTAAATTCATCTTACACTATATTTATTGCTACTTGACTTAAAATTTCTTATATAAAATACCTTACAAGACTAAAATAACAAGAAACCATATTAATTGCAATAAGTGTCAATATTTATTTATATTAAACAAAAATCTAAATAGTCTAGATCTTGTTTCGTAAATAGCCAATTCTTCAAATTCATAGAACAAAATTTCAAATTTGTACTACTTTTTATGTCACGTGGTAATTATTGAAAACGAGTAGTTTTTAATTTTAATTTTCAAAACCCCTTTACATATGCCATATTTTATTAAATATGGCTTTTTATTAAATATTTTATTAAATAAACCTTTAAATCCTAGAAGGCCTATGTGCATGGTATTGTGAAACTCAGGTTTATAGAAAATGCATATTCGTCCCCATAATTCCTCCATTTTAATATTATTGATTTTTGTTAACCTTCAAATATCAATCTATTTTAGAGCTATTATTATATACAACATGACTTATATTTACTTTTGACTATTCCAATATTCAAACAAGTGACCCACATTTTTTGGCACCTTATATATATATATATATATATATATATATATATATATATATATATATTATATATATATGGAAGATTTGAAAATATTTTACGTCATTCCTTGGAATGAGTTTATTTTAAGTAATTTTATTTAACAATTTGCAAAGCCATTCTTCAATAATGTGTTTGGTAAAGCATTCTTAAGACATCCTGCATATTTTAAACGCAATAAAATAATTTAATATTAATACTAATAAAAAAAGATTAAACAAATAAAACACTCACACATGGATTAAAGAAAAAATTAAGTTTCTAGTAATACCTATATTGTTTATCAATATAAATATTGTATTCAATATTATAATTTTTGAAAATATTTTACTGATTATTCATTGCCTATTGGTAGTAAAAACTTTAAAACAGCAGTTTGGAAGATTAAAATAAATGTGCTCCAATTTATTTTATGAAAACATTCCACCTGGAAGGATTTCAGTACACATTTATCTTTGAGAAATCTCAAAGTCTACATTCAGTTGCAAGCACTTTAACTTTGTAAGTCAAGTGAACGCTGCTTGAAAAATGCAGTAATCACTTATGTGATGTATGAGAAGTTTTCGCGTTTAATTACTAGAGTTTTTATTTTTGTCATATTTTAAGGATGAATTTTATTTAAACAATTAATATGATTATTAAATAATGATTAATAGATAATCAACTACAGTAGAATTTCTATAAATGGTAAAACTTTAAGTGGATACCACGTGTTCAAACTTCACGTGGAATCTGAACCATCTAGTTTGTATCTTGTTTTCGGATTATCCTGGTATTCAGCTCTATCTCGACCACTGACCACCATCGAACATAAACAGTTCAGTGTTCGTGATGAAACATAGAATGCCTTGTATCCTCGCCAATATCTTACATTGCAATATTTGTATCACCTACACACTCTCCTCGTTCACTCCCACCCATCCTACTCAAACTCTCAAACTAAATTCTCACTCACACCACACAAAAATCTCCTCTGTCCCTCCTGCCACCCTAAACAAACTCTCAAATTACCCTCTCACTCACACCACACAAAACTCTCCTCTTTCCCTCCCACCCACCCTACTCAAACTCTCGAACTAAATTCTCACTCACACCACACAAAAATCTCCTCTGTCCCTCCCAACCACCCTAAACAACCTCTCAAATTACCCTCTCACTCACACCACACATAACTCTCCTCTTTCCCTCCCACCACCCTACACAAACTCTCAAATTAAACTCTCACTAACACTACACAAAAATCTCCTCTGTCCCTCCTAGTCACCCTACACAAACTCTCAAACTACCCTTTCACTAACACCACACAAAACTCACCTCTGTCCCTCCCACCCACCACACAAAACTCTCCTCTGTCCCTCCCATCCACCACCCACAAATCTCCTCTGTCCCACCTACCCTAAAAAAGCTCTCAAACTACCCTCTCACTCACAAACTACCACACACAACTCTCAAATAATCATGAGTCTCAACCACCCTCTACAAATAATCATGAAATAAGTTTTTCAGTTTAATAATTTTTAGTTTGTTATGAAATAGCTAAATGCAGCTTGCAATTTGTATGCAAGAGTTCCTATCTAACTCCAGACACATTCTCTTTGTACAGCTGACTCTGACTTAACGAAGCAATAAATCTGTTTACAAGTTTTAATTACAAGTCAGTGTTCTCTGCCCTTTTACCATATCACTTCCTCATTGTGTACAATATACTGTGTCACTGAACATTTAGCTATCTTGATAATTTAATTAAAACGCATTCATATTTTAGAAAAAGTGTTATTTTTACAAACACAAAATTTGTTCAGCACAAGTAAATAAATTTAGATGGCCAAAATTATTCCAATATTTAAGAAAGGCTCTAGATCATCTCTCAGTGACTATAGACCTGTCTCCATTCTCCCAACTGTAAGTAAGGTTTTTGAACGCCTCATCTGTACCAGGTTAACTGAATTTATAAGTAAATATAATCTTCTGAGTCCTACTCAATTTGGATTTATTAAAGGAAAGTCTACTTCTGACGCCATCAATGAATTTCTTCAGAAAGTTATTACAGCCATCGACAATAACCAGTCTACTGCAGGAATTTTCTGTGATCTTAGTCGAGCTTTCGACACTGTAAATCATGAGAGACTTCTCTACAAGTTGGAGGCGTATGGTGTTAGAGGAACGTCCCTGATGTGGTTCAGATCCTACCTTTCAGATCGCAGTCAGCGTGTCCAAATCACAAATAGCTACGATCGAGTTCTCTCAGCTTCCTTGCCAGTCGATTCAGGTGTCCCACAAGGCTCAATACTTGGGCCCATCCTGTTTTTTCTCTACGTCAATGACTTAAGTAGAAATATTGTGGGTCATGTAGTGCAATATGCCGACGATACTAGTGTGGAATTGCAAGCAAATCACCTGCCACTTCTGGATATCCAAATAACCACTACATTGAACTCTCTCAGTGAGTGGTTTTCACAAAACTATATGTCAATGAATAAAGAAAAAACACAAATTCTAAAATTTTCCTTACATGGAGACTATATTGACGACATTCATGGAGGTTCTGTTCGATTTTTGGGTATTTATGTCGATTCAAACTTAAAATGGGACACTCAGATTTCAAATGTATGCTCTAGGATGAGCTCTTGTTTGTTTTCACTTAGATATCTCTCTGGCTTCCTCAACACATCTTTTTTAAAGATCATATATTTTGGATACGTTGTTCCTGTTTTGTCATATGGAATCATGTTCTGGGGGACGGCCCCAGTAACATCATTTAATAGAGTTTTCAAGCTTCAAAAACGGGCAGTTAGGATTGTTTTCGGTCTGAGATTTAGAGACAGCTGTAGGCAGGTGTTCCGTGATCAGTCTATTTTAACCCTTCCATCCTTATTCATTTACACTTATGCTCTGTTTGTTTTTAAAAATCAATATCTTTTCCCTACCCATAGTCATCCCTACAATACAAGAAATAAAAATAATTTTATCATACCTCTTCATCATAAAGCCATATTTCAGAAATCATCTGCATATCTTGGCCCGGTCATATTTGGCAGCATCCCAGATAATATTAGAAAAAGTGATAGTGAGAGGGTTTTCAAAAACAGGTTAAAACAATATCTTTTAGACAAGGCTTATTATTCAATAGACGAGTTCTTAAGCAATCAATGATTTTCACTGATAGGTATGACTGTTAAATTTAATTATGTTCTTATATATATATCATTGTTTTTTAAACCATTTTAGACCTTACAAAAACACTGATTGACTATGTTCCAAACATTGTTAAATGTCAATGAACAATAAACGATTTGATTTGATTTGATTTGATTTGATGATTTAATAAAATATACGTATAAAACATCTTTGATTTTTACAGAAATATAAGTTACACTGTGTGATGCACTCTAGTTAATATAGTAAATAATGCAAAACATTCAAACTAATTATCATTTCTACTTAAATATAAAATGTTTTTATTTGGGTTATGTAAATTAGCTGCAGCAGTACAATGCATTTGAAATATGTTTATAAGAGGGTTTTGCCGAATTGTAAGCATGTTATGGTCAATAAAATTAATAAATTTTGTTTGGGCTAACAAAGGCAGAAATATTTGTACAATTCTCTTCTAATTGTTAAAAACTCATCCTATGAATGCATACATGTTTTAAATATAAATTTATAAGTATTTACTAGTTAGAGGAAACAATAGTAGAAACACACAGAAAGATTATAACAAAGTTTAAATATTATGCGTTTGTTAAAAAAAAAAAAAATAATAATAATAATAAATATTTAATAAATTATAAAATATTGGTAGGGGTATGCTCTTTACCATTATAGAGTATTCCTTGAATAAAAACCGTTTTAAGGAACGTTGGAAGGTTAAAATTAGGTAAATATATAACTTTGATAAAGAAATATTTTATGTAGGCTAAGGCTTTAATAAAATTAATTCAATAAGCATTACAATAAGTTAAAATATGAATGTTTGTCCATACTAACTATGGACAATATTTATAATAATGTCACATTCCCTCCATACTCAACCATCAAAGTCAAATAAAGAATTAAAATAAAAAAATGATGAATAAATCAATGAATTTATTTATGTCAAAAGAACGTAACAGCTTTTCCAAAGGAAAAAAAGGAAATTACGTAGCCACTGTTGCTATTAATATGGCTACTAGAACATATAAAAAATATTATAACATCGGCTTTTCTAGAAAATTCAACAGTGAAGCAAGATTGGCACTCAGTGTTTTCTAAATATGTTATATTCCATCAAAATGAAGTTGAATTTCAACGTTTCAACTTCAAAACCTTAACATCATGAGTGTTAACTCCATGAATTTATTGGCACAATTTTTGTTAGTAAACCATAAACTAATGTTGTCTTCTACTGATACTTAATTTCAATAGTTCTTTTTAATTCTTCTTTAAGAAGTAGGACAAACTATGTTCCAGTTACAAACACCAAAGGCAAAAAATATAAATAAATTTAAATGAAATATATTTAATATTTCATCTATGATTTTACAAGACATCAACCATTGAACGGTGATAATATACAGTATAGGCTACTATATATAGTCAACAAGTTTATACAAAGAATTTATCTTTCCGAAGAATTAATGGACGTTTGCAGGCTCTTGTTTTGTCAGATAATATTTCCCTTGGAGTTGGAGTTATTTTTGTTTTATACTCATCCCATTGATCTATAAGAGTTCATCAACCATCTTTAATGAAACATTTCAGATATATTTAATTGCAAGGTAATTATATAGAACAGGAGCCTTGTCGATTTGTTGACTTAAAATTTTATTCAGAGTGCATACATAGCTAAGAAAGAAGAATATTATTTTTTTTCAGCGGAAAATGGGAAAAATTACGAAAATGAAGAATAGCGGACAAAATTTTTGGCATAAATATGGCAATTTGGGTATTGAAATTGTGCGGAAATGTATCCTGATCGCGAATATGATAAGGTATGTCACGTAGATAACGGTGTAAATTTTCTGGTTGCAGTAAGTTTATTTTTTTGTGTTTTTTTTTATGATAAGGCTAGGTTGGGTTTTTATAAGTTAGGCTAAGTTAAGTTTGGGTTTGTAAGGTTAGCAAGTTTAACTTAGGTTAATCTATTATAACTAAACCTAACATGATCTAAACAAACCTAATAACCATAACAAACCTAACCTAACCTAACCAAACTGAATATAACCTAACCTATCAGTACCCAAAATAACCCTATCCTAACAGAATGTAACCTTATCAAAAGTTACATATTATATAAAGTTATATCAAAATTATTTAATGCTGTAAACTTTACAATAATACCTAATGGATCCAAATCTCCAAGTTGTTGGAGGACAATTATTCATAGATGGTTATGTTTACGACAAGGTAAACATTGTAAAAGGTCATTGGTATTGGAAATGTGCTAAAGTCGGAGAATGCAAGGCGAGAGCCATAACTTATCCGGAAGGAGATCAAGTTGTTGTTTTAAAAGGACCAGAAAAGTCACCTCACGATCATCCACCGAATCGCGAAGCAGCGGAAGCCAAAATTGTCAAGTACAATTTGAAAAGACGCGCATCCAGCACAGATACTTCGGACTGAACTGGTCGGTTTATCGCAAGGGGTTCTGAGTCAGTTGCCAGAGCGGGAAAATTTGAAACAATCAATGAGAGGGGCACGCAGGAAGGATCTCCCTCTTAACCCTCGCACATTGGACGACTTTATAATTTGCCCAACCGATATCAAGTCACTAAATCAGGAGATAGATTTCTTCTGGCTGATTCTCGCGATGGAGGTGTAGATGAAGGCAGAGTTATTGTTTTTGGTACACGCAGAAATTTGGAAATATTGGCTGCGAGTGAGGTTTGGTTTTTAGATGGCACTTTTAAGGTGTCTCCAAGCATTTTTACACAGCTGTTTACCGTTTTGGGAACTGTGTGGAGAGGTGGACAACTACCGGGTGATGAAATTCAAGTGATTGCTGTACCATGCATATTTGCTTTGCTTTCTTCCAAATGTACGGATCAGTACAAATACGTGCTTAAAACAATTACGAATTCTGCTCATGCAGGGCATTCGACACTGCAGACCACAGAGAATCATGACGGATTTCGAAGTGGCTATCTTGAATGCGTGTAATTTGACGTTCAATGGGGTCCCCCTTTCGGCTTGTATTTTCCATCTTGGACAATCCCTCTACCGTCATGTTCAAAGTGAGGGATTGCAAGCTCTTTATAATGACCCTCAGAACCGAGGCATAAAGTTGAGTGCTCACATGATTTTGGCTTTGGCATTTGTTCCCCCGGATGATGTGCACAAAGCATTTGAACTCGTGCGAGATGAAGTTGACGAAATATTGTTGCCCTTAATTGACTACTTTGAAAAGAATTACGTTGTTGGGATACCTGCGCGTGGACGTCGGAGAGCTGTATCTCCTCGTTACCCGATTTCATTATGGAATCAATATAATAGTACAGTCAGTGGTTCGCAGCGTACAAATAACTGTAGTGAGGGATGGCACAACCGATTCAATTTGGCGGTCGGCAAAAATCATCCAGACGTCTACACATTCCTGAATGAGTTGAAAAAAGAACAGGCCGATTATGAAACTATAATTACGGAGCTGGCGTTGGGTCGGAAAGTTAAAGCTGGCCAAAAAAAAGTGGAAAACTGCGAATGCGAGGATATTGTCCATTGTTTCAGAATATAATCTTCATAAGGAGGAAAATCGGACTGTAGAGTATTTAACCCTTCTTGCTCACACTATAAATCTTGACTAATCAAGTTTGAATCATTTTATCGTGTGATAATAAAAATACAATGAGAAACAATTAGGAATTTTGACTATTTAATTGGGTTAGCAATATTGAAATTAGAAACGCAATCTTAGAAATATTTTTATTAGGTGAATTGCTTTTAGAAAAGTTATTTATTAGAAAAATTGCATTAGAAAAAATGATAGGGAATCGAACAGATCAATAGTGCATGGACAATAGACTGAGTAATGTAAAAAGAGGTATTGGCCAAGCGAAATAAGTGTTAAATATCTGCTATAAGTATTTTTATTGTATCCGTCATATGAAATGGGACCCCACTACAATTTTGTAGTGACTTTTCGGGGCTACATCCATGTAAGATATTTTACAATACGATATTCTTCCTTAAGTGATAAAACCACAAAATAAAATATTCCCGATTTCAAACTGACGTGTGATAATATTTGTAAGTTATGAAACACTTTGAAGCCAGTTATCAATTTGTCTATGATTTACAATGATTATACTATTTATTTATTTATTTTTTATTTATTCATAAGACGCCGATCGTCAAGATATGGCCGAATATGGATTTCGAATGAGTGTGATGAGTGTAGATGAGCGAATGTAGTCATTGTTACAAACTAAGGTCGACTATTCCTTAGAAAGTGTCATTAATTAATAGCCCAATGACAAATGAACAGCCGGTGGTTATCAGCTGATCCTTCTCAAAATGTATTATGACTCTGATTGGGATCGAACTGACAACCTTTAGCTCATGAAGCTGGGATTGAACCAACTACGCTACCGACCAATTTAGAAGCGTAAAGTTTGTATGTGGCGGAAACAGCGATAAAAACGTAGTTCACAGCTCTTTGTATCCAATGCGACCGACATCTTACCGTTGGGTTGCCTTCAACATCAGTCCAGTCTCCCAACGGATCCGGCAAACCCCATAGCTTCAGACCACATGAGGCTTGTGACATATTACTTAATATCAACACTTATGTACTAAATGTAAACTTCACAGTCACAAACTGTCAAGTATATTTCACCTAGTATAACGATAGTTAGCCTTCAATGAAATCTATATGTATAAAAGCCAAATACCACTGACTGACCTATTCACTCATTCGCTCATCACGAAATCTCAAAAACCACCGACTGATTTACACGAAGTTTTAGCTATAGTATCGAAAGGACTCACTAAGAAATGTTTTTTTTTTTCGAAATTCCATACTTAAGGGGTACAAACAGCCCCTCAAAAGTTCCTATTTCCATAAGAATAATATTGGGTCGATTTTTGTAAATCCATAACAGCTGTTTTGTAAATATGTTTATTTTGTATATTAGACATTACCCTTTGATGCATTAAAAGTTTAATCTTCAGCTGTTAAACTAAAACAAATGAAATAAACACGTTCGAAATAGGCTAAGTAGTACACTATACTAATAAATATGTAGCAACACAAGTAGTGTGAGTGAAATACAGTAAATAAATTTAATATTGTGTTAATACGTCTAAATTTAATATAGACTGATATCTACTATTATTTGTAGTCAAAGTCACATGCCGAGGCCGAAGGCCGAGGTGTATCGAATGTTGCGAGAGTCGGGGTTAGCACGCGAAGCGTGCAGGGGTGTTCTCTCGTAAAGTTATATTTTTGAGATGAAGTTATAATTTTTAGTTCATTAAAATATGTCTCAATGTAGATTGTAAATTTAATGTAGCCATGTTATTTTCATCAATCTTATGAAAGTAAAAACCAGTTTTACTGTGATAATTTTGCACAAGATGTTTTTTATAATACATGTTATATTATTATATAATAATTTAGGTAACGTTTATTGCACGGTACCAAGAATTAGCGGCAACCTGCGTGTGCGTGTTTGTTTTGTTTTGTGTGTGTGTGTGTGTGTGTGTGTGTGTGTGTGTGTGTGTGTGTGTGTGTGTGTGTGTGTGTGTGTGTGTGTGTGTGTGTGTGTGTGTGTGCGTGCGTGCGTGCGTGCGTGCGTGCGTGTGTGCCTCCGTACACTATTTATTTGACTAAAGTATATGATTAGTGAGATTAATATACATAGATTGTATATAGAAATTCTTCAACTCAAAGAACAATATGGAGGTCCAAAGTTACACTACAGTACTGCATTAGGTGATTTCGGCTACATCATCCCATGTTAAGACTTTGAAGTTGTATCTACAACAAAATTTTGACATGAAGTACAGTAATCAAAGTGTTATACAATCGGGAAAAACATACCTCAAATCAAACACAATTTTGCAATTTAAAAAAAATGCTACCTGTATTTATATCTACTAGCACACAATATTACGTGTTTTACCTTGCATCAAGTAATGTTTCTTTGATTGTATGTAATAAACTTGTAACATTTTAAATTTATTTCTGCAGTATTTACTCAAACATATTCAGAAAAAAATTTAAATTTTTACTCATTAAGAAAAATAATTTTATTATTTCAAAATAATGAGAAGTAAAATGTATATGATATTTAGTTATTATTTGCGTTTAATAGATTACTTTAAATCATATCACATAATAAGTAACAAAATATTTTACTAGAATTCTTATATTTGCTAACCTAAAAAATTATTTAATGATAACATAAATACGCCCCTTAATATAATACTATGGCATCAGGGGATTTCAATAAAGAGGAATGATTGGACAGTTTGAAGAAATAGTGCTAATAAACGTGTTATCGAGTTGTCTAGGTTGACAAAACAACGGGCCCCGTTTGTATAGCTAGGCTAACAGTTTTTATAAGGAAACAGAATTTACATACAAATGTTTATTTATACGGGTGCATTTATGTATTCACTTACATAGAATTTACCTAATTATTTTGTGTGTACATAAAATATTTTGTTTTGTTTTGTTAATTTTACAGATTAGACATTCGCCTCTGTAACATTGAAATTTAAAATTTCTTGAAAATGTCGTAAACTTGTTAGTCCAATGTTTTCAAACGTCATGTACAGCTACGTTATAGGTACATATGGCACGAGACGGAGACAATTGTCACGTAGTAATTTATGGTATTAAATCCACAGATGCATACGGTTTTATTGTGTATTTCTCTGTACTGTATGACCTGATTTTGTAACATGCATTTTATTTATGTTTCTGTTCTACTTGTTTACTTAAACGTGAGATATGTTTCAGTTTTTACCTTGGGGCAATCTACTCGATTATTAGGCTTTATGTTGTGTTATGTTCATATCTTTTTTGTAGAAAATAATACATTGCAAAGTATTTAAATAAATGTATATATATTAGTATTTATGTAACAGTCAAATGTAAAGAGTTCTTTTCAGTGGTATGTTTTCCTTTGTAACGAACTTTGATAGCAAAGATATTTATTATTATTAGTAAATTTCATTCACATTTATGTTGATGCTACTTCTAAAAGCTACCACACTCTTGATTTAACTCAGTTTAAAACATAGCAATTTCATTATCATGTCTACACCCTTGCTGGTGTGAAATTTAAGCCATTGAACACGCAAACATTGAAAACACCGTGATGCTTTTTAATTAGGCAATATGGATACAGAAGTCAAGTTGCATTAATCCCTAGCAGGCGTTATCTAACCATTAACTATTATTGCCAGCGCAGAAATTATGTGCACTCGAGTTTGAAAGTTGTTTACTAAAAAACTTATAAGCCTAAAAAATATAATGACACCATTGTTTTCCTCATTTAATTCTACGTTACGACATTAAAATTGTGTTAAAAGATTAATTAATTTTCATCCTTGTTAGAAAAAAATAGTACTGGAATTTCAACTTTTTTTCTCTATTCATCAAATTTACTCCATGACTGCTTAAAAACCCTTTAATTTATCGCATTTTTATTTTAATACAAGATTAATAGGAATGTTTTCTATAAGGTTTATAAGTTTTAGCATTCTAACTAATCGAGCAAAAACGTTACTATCAATTGCCTGAAACATTACTTCCTGGTTTCTGGAGGTTGTAAAATAGATTACTTGGTCTTGTTGTAATCTTTTAGACATATCCTTATCACATTATAGTTACGATATATCAGTTTCATATTTGTAATTAAATTTAGTTATTTTAAATTTATTTAAATCAATTAAATTTACTAATATAAAGCTGTTTTTAATTGATTTAAAACTATTTAAATTCACTGCGTTTACTTACACGTATGAAAGAAATATATTGCAACTATACATTTCATATGGTTAGAACAAGACCAAGCAATCAATTTTACGACCTCCCCGTCTGGACAGTTAGTTATGTAACACCTTTTTGTCTAGGTTATTTAGAATCCCGAAATTTAGCTACATACAGTAGAACCGGCAAATCAAGCAGTGAAACCACTAAACATACTGAACTTCCAAAGACCTCTGAGTATGCATAAAACTGCTGTTTATTTCACGAAGTTTTCGCTTTATGTTTTCTTGTATTCTTTTAATTTCCCACACTAGATGTTAATCCTTTGAAGCCATCTTGACTACTGAAATTTATAAACTATTTTTACTGTTTCATGTTCCAAGTATATCACGTTTTCAGGTTTTCCAGTTTTCAATGTTTTAGGTTTTCGAGTTTCCAGGTTTTTCAGGTTAACAGGTTTTTGTGTTTTCATGTTTTCGGGGTTTTTGGGCTTTCCAGGTTTTAGGTTTTTGGGATTCCGGGTTATCAGATTTTTCACGTTTCCAGATTTTTGAGGTGTTCTGGTTTTACATTTTCAGGTTTTAAAATTCCATATGTTTTATGTATTTTCTTAAACCTCGATAAAACTATCAAAGCCATAATTCATCTTTCATAATTTATGTCACGTTCCTTATCAACCACTAAAAACGATTCCTACCACCTTTCCAAGCTCTTAAGCACAAGTCCTTGAATTTGGTGTATATAATGTCAGTGTTTACATAATCTTTATAAATGTGTTTCAGATTCCTCTCGTCTTGCTTAAACGCAATAATTAAGTTTGCATTGTCTCTGACCAGCTGTTTCGGTATCCTGCTATACGTTTGACACAGCTAAAATGTATCAACGTTCCTGTGACGCCCCATGGTAAAGTAGTTTCTAGTGTTTTCTTGTTTCTCACACGCCACATCATCAAATTTACTGAATTCTCTTTCACCTCATTCGGATGAACAACCTCGTGAAAAGTATCTGTGAAAAGTAAAGTATCCTATGTCGGGATTCGATGATAGTACACTTTTTAGCAACCTATACTTTGGCTGGTACAATGACTATGAAAACACATACACATTTTAAACATTAGTCCATTTGGGACAGAAAGTTTTACATTATATTAGTCTTACTGGATTTGGAAGGTCCAAAGGTGTCAATGCTGAATGAATCCCACACTTTCATTGCATGGTCATAGTCTTTGTCACTCATTTCAGTTTTGTTCATTTTATTGGAAAAATGTTCCTTCATCGGCAGTGAGTTGAGTTTGTATTTCTCTATATCATGCATATAGTCTCTATATAGTCACAAGGGTATTATCTCCTTCTTGACCAGCAACTATAGCTGCTTTCCAGAGTAATATTTAGCAGTGTGTCAGAATTGTGGAAGATCTAAGTATTTTGAAAGTGAGTTGAGGCTCATGGACATAAATCGACACGAGTAGAGGAATATCAGCTTCACTCCATTATCTATCTCAATTATGTATGAAATGTAACGCTCTTCATTGTTTGAGATAACGTCGATGGTTTTGTCATTTAGCCCAAACATTTTTATAAAAAGGTGAGTATCATATCCGCAAGATTGTGGATAAATATCGGAATAAAATTTGGTTTCCTGAATTTCAGGTTGCAGTTGTTGTAAAACATACCTCGAAATCTTCCTGTAAGGTGATTATGATCACGTACTTTGTAGTCTTCCGGGTCGGTGAAAGGTCGCTCACAAATGTGACAGGCTGCAGAATTGGTGATGGTATCAATGTCCTCTAGGGTGATATATATGGTTTAGCTGCTGCTCTGGTATATAATTGAAAGATTTTCCTCGACGCTTTGAGCACGTTCTCGACAAATACTTTCGCTGCATCTCGTCCAAAGTATTTTACGGACTGAGCATAACCTCCATCAGCATAGACGATGTAGTAGGAGAAACTCACTGCCTCGTGTTTATGATACTTGCGAGTCCATGATATTTGATAATTGTTCTCTTCTTTCTCAATATCTTCTTTCTTCTTAATATTTTCTTCCATGGGAATCAGCAAACACTCGAAATCAGCGTAGGCCGCAAACGGTGCTGTCATATTTATATATCCTTCTTCAAATTTTATTAAAGTTCTCTCTTTAGGCATCTCAATCTTTATCATCTGTTGATCTTTGCAATACTTCATATGATATTTTAATAAGCCCTCTCTCCCATAGTGTTGTTGGTGGCATATCCAGATCTTATGATGATGTTTTGTTATCTGACTGCATACTAATCTGGCCAAGTCTTTAATTAGACAATAGTGAAGATTTCCCCCGTTCTTTATGTAGAGCAAGTCTATATGGATTCGCTGTTCCTAATATGTTACCAGTAACGGGTATGCTACAAATTTAACATCATAGGCATACACGTTCACAGATATATATTTTCTCAAACAGGTGAACGTGGTCTAAGCTGACGGGGAAGACGATCCCTTGAAAGTAGTAGTTGAACTCGTTCTCGTATGGTAGGTAGTTTTTAATATGATTAGGATGATTAGTGCGGTTATTGGGATGAAGTGCAGCCAGAACTGACCACATGAAGCACTTTATCGCTGCACGGCATGTTTAGAAGCAACCTTCTGTGTTAGCTCTACATAGCTCGAACCACGCAATTGGACGTATCGGTTTATGGCCAGCTCTAGCAAGTTGATTTTGCTAAAGGCCCAGCCTGATCCCTTGGTAGTTAACTCTTCCATTTCCTTAAGCAGCTCGCCCTCAACATCTTTCAGATATTCCCTTATGTCGTATTGGAGAGGATGACGTAATTCTTTGTTTTGAAATTCATTATCCTCATCTCATCTTTACCACCGATTGGCTTTTTGTAGTCGACTAGAAAAACAAAGTTGATCTTGATGTTATTGTCTCTGCTGTTTTACAGAATCTTGTTTTGAAGACGTTACAAATTTCAACGGACACACAGTGGTAGGATACTTCATTTCAGGTCGGTTTTTAGTCTGAAGGTTGTTTCCTCCAAAGATGCTGCCTGCAGTTTCCTTCACATTGTTGAATGCATTTACAAGAGTAGAGCGGACCGTGTCCACGATATATGTCTGGTAGATATATACAAATATTCAAAGTGTTGGCGCTGGTAGATGGTTGGGGATCATTGCTTTCCAAGCATAGAGCCTTGGGAGCTGATGGAGTAGACTCCGCTGCCTTTCTCTTAAGTAGAGAGGGTTTGCATTTCTTCAGATGTCGGCTGAGGTTAGAGAGTGAATCTTTCTGTACAAAATCTTCCCCCAGGTCGGACAAGAACGCTGGATCTGCTTGGGTGTAGGCTTCTGAGTCCCACAGGTCTTGATATGCGCCTTGGAGATTATTTTGTCACATCTATGACAGGTTACATGATTAGGATTCATTCTGAAACAGAAGTTCGATTAAAATTAGATGTTTGAATGTGAACGGTACTAGAGTTAGTTGAAAGTCACAGGAGATGTCTAACAATAGAGCTCAGGTACATACTGATACAATGGTGTGAGGTTTATATAGGACGGTTCGATGTACGTAGCGTAAAGTTTCTATAGGTTACGTATTGTTTCCTGAAGATGATCAAACTGTAACAAAGAACCAGATATGTTGTAGGGTGTGTAACTAAATTATTTGTATTGTTTTATTTGTTAATATAGAATATAGCTCACACGTGTAAATGAAATATAAACCCTCAAATATCTACTATTTATGTGGTTTCTTATTAATGTTTAAAAGTTAAAATTTAATAAAATCATAAATTATAAATTTAATATTAAATGCATTTAAAAATGTTATAATTAATGTTATTGTCGTGGAACCGACAAACGTATTGTACTTAGGGGTTTCCATATTAACTGTTAAAAGATAGTAAAAGTATAAAATATAGCTGTAATATAACATTGAATTGAAAATGAATATTACTAACGTAACTGTCGTAGTACCAGCAAACGTCTACTACTTAGTTATTAACGTAACCGTCGTAGTACCAGGAAACGTCTACTAATTAGTTATTAACGTAACCGTCGTAGTACCAGCAAACGTCTACTACTTAGTTATTAACGTAACCGTCGTAGTACCAGCAAACGTCTACTACTTAGTTATTAACGTAACCATCGTAGTACCAGCAAACGTCTACTACTTAGTTATTAACGTAACTGTCGTAGTACCAGCAAACGTCTACTACTTAGTTATTAACGTAACTGTCGTAGTACCAACAAACGTCTACTACTTAGTTATTAACGTAACTGTCGTAGTACCAACAAGCGTCTACTACTTCGTTATTAACGTAACTGTCGCAGTACCAGCAAACGTCTACTACTTAGTTATTAACGTAACTGTCACAGTACCAGCAAACATCTACTACTTAGTTATTAACGTAACTGTCGCAGTACCAGCAAACGTCTACTACTTAGTTATTAACGTAACTGTCGCAGTACCAGCAAACGTCTACTACTTAGTTATTAACGTAACCGTCGTAGTACCAGCAAACGTCTACTACTTAGTTATTAACGTAACCGTCGTAGTACCAGCAAACGTCTACTACTTAGTTATTAAGGTAACTGTCACAGTACCAGCAAACGTCCTACTACTTAGTTATTAACGTAACCGTCCTAGTACCAGCAAACGTCTACTACTTAGTTATTAACGTAACCGTCGCAGTACCAGCAAACGTCTACTACTTAGTTATTAACGTAACCGTCGTAGTACCAGCAAACGTCTACTACTTAGTTATTAACGTAACCGTCGTAGTACCAGCAAACGTCTACTACTTAGTTATTAATGTAACCGTCGTAGTACCAGCAAACGTCTACTACTTAGTTATTAACGTAACCGTCGTAGTACCAGCAAACGTCTACTACTTAGTTATTAACGTAACCGACGCAGTACCAGCAAACGTCTACTACTTAGTTATTAACGTAACTGTCGCAGTACCAGCAAACGTCTACTACTTAGTTATTAACGTAACTGTCGCAGTACCAGCAGATGTCTACTACTTAGTTATTAACGTAACTGTCGCAGTACCAGCAAACGTCTACTACTTAGTTATTAACGTAACTGTCGCAGTACCAGCAAACGTCTACTACTTAGTTATTAACGTAACCGTCGTAGTACCAGCAAACGTCTACTACTTAGTTATTAACGTAACTGTCGTAGTACCAGCAAACGTCTACTACTTAGTTATGAACGTAACTGTCGCAGTACCAGCAAACGTCTACTACTTAGTTATTAACGTAACTGTCGCAGTACCAGCAAACATCTACTACTTAGTTATTAACGTAACTGTCGCAGTACCAGCAAACGTCTACTACTTAGTTATTAACGTAACTGTCACAGTACCAGCAAACGTTTACTACTTAGTTATTAACGTAACTGTCGCAGTACCAGCAAACGTCTACTACTTAGTTATTAACGTAACCGTCGTAGTACCAGCAAACGTCTACTACTTAGTTATTAACGTAACCGTCGTAGTACCAGCAAACGGCTACTACTTAGTTATTAACGTAACCGTCGTAGTACCAGCAAACGTCTACTACTTAGTTATTAACGTAACCGTCGTAGTACCAGCAAACGTCTACTACTTAGTTATTAACGTAACCGTCGTAGTACCAGCAAACGTCTACTACTTAGTTATTAACGTAACCGTCGCAGTACCAGCAAACGTCTACTACTTAGTTATTAACGTAACTGTCGCAGTACCAGCAAACGTCTACTACTTAGTTATTAACGTAACCGTCGTAGTACCAGCAAACGTCTACTACTTAGTTATTAACGTAACCGTCGTAGTACCAGCAAACGGCTACTACTTAGTTATTAACGTAACCGTCGTAGTACCAGCAAACGTCTACTACTTAGTTATTAACGTAACCGTCGTAGTACCAGCAAACGTCTACTACTTAGTTATTAACGTAACCGTCGTAGTACCAGCAAACGTCTACTACTTAGTTATTAACGTAACCGTCGCAGTACCAGCAAACGTCTACTACTTAGTTATTAACGTAACTGTCGCAGTACCAGCAAACGTCTACTACTTAGTTATTAACGTAACTGTCGCAGTACCAGCAAACGTCTACTACTTAGTTATTAACGTAACTGTCGCAGTACCAGCAAACGTCTACTACTTAGTTATTAACGTAACTGTCGCAGTACCAGCAAACGTCTACTACTTAGTTATTAACGTAACCGTCGTATTACCAGCAAACGTCTACTACTTAGTTATTAACGTAACTGTCGTAGTACCAGCAAACGTCTACTAATTAGTTATTAACGTAACTGTCGTAGTACCAACAAACGTCTACTACTTAGTTATTAACGTAACTGTCTTAGTACCAGCAAACGTCTACTACTTAGTTATTAACGTAACTGTCGCAGTACCAGCAAACGTCTACTACTTAATTGTTAACGTAACTGTCACAGTACCAGCAAACGTCTACTACTTAGTTATTAACGTAACCGTCGTAGTACCATCAAACGTCTACTACTTAGTTATTAACGTAACTGTCGTAGTACCAGCAAACGTCTACTACTTAGTTATTAACGTAACCGTCGTAGTACCAGCAAACGTCTACTACTTAGTTATTAACGTAACCGTCGCAGTACCAGCAAACGTCTACTACTTAGTTATTAACGTAACTGTCGCAGTACCAGCAAACGTCTACTACTTAGTTATTAACGTAACTGTCGCAGTACCAGCAAACGGCTACTACTTAGTTATTAACGTAACTGTCGCAGTACCAGCAAACGTCTACTACTTAGTTATTAACGTAACTGTCGCAGTACCAGCAAACGTCTACTACTTAGTTATTAACGTAACTGTCACAGTACCAGCAAACGTCTACTACTTAGTTATTAACGTAACTGTCGCAGTACCAGCAAACGTCTACTACTTAGTTATTAACGTAACTGTCGCAGTACCAGCAAACGTCTACTACTTAGTTAATAACGTAACTGTCGCAGTACCAGCAAACGTCTACTACTTAGTTATTAACGTAACTGTCGCAGTACCAACAAACGTGTACTACTTAGTTATTAACGTAACTGTCGTAGTACCAGCAAACGTCTACTACTTAGTTATTAACGTAACTGTCGCAGTACCAGCAAACGTCTACTACTTAGTTATTAGTACTACTACTAAGGTTTAGTTTACTTATATTTCTTTTTTACTAACTTAAAGAAATAATCAGAAGTAAGCATTGTAACTTAATATTTCGATTAAGTGATAATATTTTGTTGTATGTTATATCCGAATGAAAGATAGAAAATATAAAATTTAATTCATATGGCATATAAAAAGTGTTAGCTGCCTAGTTTCAAACTCATTGGTAAAATGTAGTTTACAAAGAACCTCAGAACTAAGCCTTCATCACTCTGCCGTTCACAAAGCTAGCCTCTCTATAGAATGCATCTGTGTAGTGCGTGCTTTGTAGTCTTTTGTTCATATGCTATATGTTTACTAATATTAATTACTGTTCACTTCACAAAGATACAATGATTATTAGTTGATTTATTTAGTAATTATTGTAATTTGAGCTGATCATGTCGTGCCTGTGTAATATAATATTTATGTTAATGATGGTTAGTAATTGATAAAGCCTATTTGTACTCAATGTATAATATATTTTTTTTACAAATAGAATTAACTAGGGGTTAATACTGTTTATTTTGGCTACATAAAAAAGTAACCTAATATATTTAATTTACTAATAAACTAATTTTGTTATTATTGGTTTTTTTTAATTAGAGGCCGTTGTCCTCTTCAACCTTACTCTTCCCATTGACACCCGTAGATTATCGATCTGTGTGGGAAGCTTAACAGCCAGAGTAAGAAGGGATAGAGAACCACTACAGTACAAGGTGAATGTTATGGATAAAAACTTCCAGTCAAGGCCAGCAAACGAACCTGTGTTATCTCTAACTCAGGTACACAGTCTTAGTAAAATATGTTATTGAAGACTATAATTCCCGGACATAAGGGAAGATAGACCAAAACACATACACACACACACACACAAACCCATGTTTATGACTAGACTAGCGTGTCATACGTAATTATGCATACTCCTATACCGAGCAAAAATGGTTTGTTTTCTTTTACAGAGATGTACAACAGTCAGACTGTTGCTAGGCAACATATTTCAACAACATAAAAAGGACTCGTTGAAAAAGTACGTTTTACCACTCTCAATTTAAAACCTGCTTACATAATGTACGTAAACATACCTGCAATGTTGAGGGTGAAGCATTTTCGGGGATTGTTACAAACTATTTTAATGTTTTATATGCATAGATAATGCAACAGTATTCGTCCTATCAGTTTTGAAACTATAACACTCATTCATCAAGCAATTTTCATGTACATTGTGTGTCAATTAACATGGTTGTAAACGGGCAATGTTCTGTGGAATTGATAGATTCTAAACATAGAGAGCACCTTACGGTCTTCTGAATAGGCAACATGAGTTCAGTATCCAAATTGCGTTTACCAGCTAGCAGGCACTTTACCCCTAGATAACACCACACTCAGTTAACTATCGGAAGTACGGTTTATCACGTAGAGCAGTGCGACGTGTTTATACGGGGTTTTCCACACTGTAGTGGAGCCCGTTGGAGACAAATTACGAATTTCTGGATTCTCTAAAATTTACAATAGTATTTTCCATATACACTTTTAAGAGATGTTCTCAATTGTACTCGTTTGAAAGGCAATTTAAAGTACACCAAAGCAATATTTTTGAAGTTCAACGAATTCTACTACGTAATTTAACTAAAGCATTTTTTTAAATACTTAATGTGGTGATGACTCACCTATCCACCTATACAAGTACAGTCGTACTGACCTACCCATACACGTACAGTGGTGTTGACCAACCCACTCACCCATACACGTACAGTGATATTTACCACCCACCCATCACGTACGGTGTTAAAGACCCATTTACCCAAATGTGTACAGTGTTGCTGACCCACCTACCCAAAAACCTACAGAGATAGTGACCCACCCATACACGTACAGTCGTACTGAACCACCCATACACGTACAGTGGTGTTGATCCACCCACCCATTCACACACGGACATTTGTGTTGAACCAACCACCCATCACGTAGGCTACTGGGGCTATAACACAGTTGTTATAGACCCACCTACCCAAAGATCTTATGTGGTAGTGACCCACCCACACATACACGTACAGATACAGAGGTATTCTGGGACCCGTTGTATTATGACCCTGGCATGTACTTTTAATGTGCAGTATCAGCATACACGGCGCAGCGGGATGCAGAACATCGTGTGTTCACAGTTAATAGTTTTCCATATCAATCAATCTGTAATAAATGACCAACACCATGTTCCAGTACATTTAATAAGAGATATCACTATCTGATTTCAATACAGGATTGCACTGTTTTAATTCTTTTCACACTTGAGAGTGAGTAGGAGAGTATGGTTATGAGAATCAATTTGTCGTCCATGGTCCGTTGCTCACAATATATCGTCAAGACGAAATTAATTCAATTTAATTAATTTATTACCCCCAAATATTAAGTTTTTCATGTAACAAGAATTTATTATTCCCATAGAAGTTTACAATTATCTAATTACCTTTCTAGTATTATTGTTATTTGAGAGATTTGAAAAAATAATTATTATTATTATAAGTGTAAAATAAATGAGCTTTTAGCACCTACAAGCGAAGAAAAGCAGTTATTATACAAACAAAAATAAACAACGACAGATTGTTTTAATTATACTATGTGTACCTGTTTAATTTATGAGTGATGTTGATTTGTCTCGTTGTTGCCTTTTAATGTTAAAACAAAACTTCATTATATTTATTACTGATATCTAGTTTTCATTAATATCTGTTATTCCTGCACAGGCATTACATAGCACAATATCAGCTTTCTACACATGGATTGAACACTGTCAGACCGAATATGAAGCACAGTTTGAATGTTTATTTCAATCATTACTGAATTAAGATGGTGAATTTCCAAGCCTTCAATATACGTAGGGTTTTTGTTAATTACAACAGTAATTTGTTGATAAGCCATTTATACTATTATATCAATAATATCATTTTAAGACTATTTTTCATTTCTTTCATCAAATACCTAGCTTCACAACTGGCTTTTACAACATGTAGAATTCCCACTCAAATATCGCTGCTAAGAAAATATATCAGAAAGGTTACTAGTCACCATTTCTGATGGGGTGGTTCTTTTGGCTTTAAATTTAAGGCGTCAAATTCAGAAAAAGATTTTTTTCTAGCGTAATACGTGTTGGTACATATACAGTACAAGCGATCGTCACACAACACAAATGTATTACAATATCAGCACAAAATGAACAAATATATATGCATATTGTCCTTGTAATGTGATATGTTTGTATTGTGTGACGTTCACTGTAAAGGAAAAAATAGGCTTTAAAATGGTGGTCAACTCATCATAGCCTTTCATTTAAACTTTTTATAACATCCTACATGTTGAATGTTATACTTGTATGTTATGTTACCCTCTAGGTTGAAAAAAATTATAAACTGCTTCAAAAGATATAAACAAAGTTTTTACAGAGGTAAACTAAATCTAAATAATTTCTCTGGACCCATTTAAGAGAAATGAAGGTGGTTCCATACTTTTCCAACACACTGTGAAATGCACCTTTATTAACTGTAATCAAGAACAATTTGACAACATTTAAATGCTTGCAGTTCATTTTTAAATAATGATACATACATATTAAACAAAACTCAAAACTATTTGGCCTAAACTTACTACAATTCTTTTTTTTACATACAGATATGTGTACATTTATGACGTACAAAAATTGCAGGCTATAGGTTTAGTAAAACGTAAATAAAGCATTGCAAAATCTAATTTACGCTATCTTCAACCAGGTCATGAATTTAAAGTATAATGTATAATAAACACTGACTTAACAGAGGCCCCTGGAGGTTATCTCAGAGGGTCATTAATGGCCTATATCTGATCAGTGTAATCTGGATAAGTATAATGTATAATAAACAGTGACTTAACAGAGGCCCCTGGAGGTTATCTCAGAGGGTCATTAATGGCCTATATCTGATCAGTGTAATCTGGATAAGTATAATGTATAATAAACAGTGACTTAACAGAGGCCCCTGGAGGTTATCTCAGAGGGTCATTATTGGCCTATATCTGATCATTGTAATCTGGATAAGTATAATGAGTAATAAACACTGACTTAACAGAAGCCCCTGGAGGTTATCTCAGAGGGTCATTAATGGCCTATATCTGATCAGTGTAATCTGGATAAGTATAATGTATAATAAACAGTGACTTAACATAGGCCCCTGGAGGTTATCTCAGAGGGTCATTAATGGCCTATATCTGATCAGTGTAATCTGGATAAGTATAATGTATAATAAACACTGACTTAACAGAGGCCCCTGAAGGTTATCTCAGAGGGCCACTAATGGCCTATATCTGATCAGTGTAAACTGGATAAGTATAATGTATATTCAGCAAAATCAGAAAATGAATTTTTAACAATAACACTATATAAAATATCGTGAGTAAAACCAAGAAATAACCAACAGCTGAAACATCAACAAATAACCGAAAATAAAGTTGAGTGGCACTGAATAACTTAACAATATTTCTGACATTTTCTTATATAGCATCAAGTATGAGTTCAACATTTTCTAATAATGACTAAGAAGTAAATTCATTGTAGCTCCCGTACTCCCCTTCTCACTTCCACAAAGGAGAAGATTTGCCAAGGCTATATACCAATGATATTCCTTTTTCTGTGGTCAGTACCATGACCCCCCTACTTTGTCAGTTACACCGTTGACGTAACACGTTTTAAGTTCTTCTTTAAGCATAAATTAGATTCCTTAACTGTTTGAAGTTTTCCGTCATTCCTATCATAATCTTAACCGTTTCTGCTAAATCTGTATTGTGAATTGAAATTCCGTCCAAACAAACTGATGATTGTGCAAACACGATGGAACCATCATGTTCTCGAATACAAACACTGTGAAATAACCCTTGACGTTATTGCTGATGCTATAGTGATGTTATTCATTGTGATGGGTAAATTAATCGCCTCTCCACTGTTTCTATCGGCAAACGAAACTACCTGTATTCGGCAGCAGATATCATTTGCATAAAATGTCCGATAGCGTTAGAGGTGATAATATAGATGTACCTATCTTTCATCCTCACCTGTTTCAAGAAGACAGAGTGACATTTAAATAATGAATTCAATACAGTATTTTGATGTGTTACACTCAATATTTTGTCCTGAATATTCATATTAGTGTGCCAGAATAAAAGAAATAGGCTTTTTACGAATAACGCAAACTAAACAGCCAACACAACACTTAATGGTTCCATTAGAGTTGTTTTGTAAAATGTTCCTGTTATGGCTTGTCTTCACTGGTCAATTCTCACTACCCTGCTTGTTGTTAACAGTTTAAATGCCCATTATAATATCAGATGAGGCTTTATCAGGAGCTGTTAAAGTTTCTAACAAAGGCCTTAAATTTATTTGGAGTGGAGGATTACAATCGGTTAACTGTTAAATGTGAAACTATTACACACCTAGAACACCGATATTGGTTACCTATAAGACACATCATTCTGCATATACCCATATACTTTCAACATGTGTTCACTTAAGTATTTGGAGTGGAGGATTACAATCGGTTAACTGTTAAATGTGAAACTATTACACACCAAGAACACCGATATTGGTTACCTATAAGGCACATCATTCTGCATATACCCATATACTTTCAACACGTGTTCACTTAAGTATTTGGAGAAGAGGATTACAATCGGTTAACTGTTAAATTTGAAACTATTACACACCAAGAACACCGATATTGGTTACCTATAAGACACATCATTCTGCATATACCCATATACTTTCAACATGTGTTCACTTAAGTATTTGGAGTGGAGGATTGCAATCGGTTAACTGTGAAATGTGAAACTATTACACACCAAGAACACCGATATTGGTTACCTATAAGGCACATCATTCTGCATATACCCATATACTTTCAACACGTGTTCACTTAAGTATTTGGAGAAGAGGATTACAATCGGTTAACTGTTAAATTTGAAACTATTACACACCAAGAACACCGATATTGGTTACCTATTCATTCTGCATATACCCATATACATTCAACATGTGTTCACTTAAGTATTTGGAGTGGAGGATTGCAATCGGTTAACTGTGAAATGTGAAACTATTACACACCAAGAACACCGATATTGGTTACCTATAAGGCACATCATTCTGCATATACCCATATACTTTCAACACGTGTTCACTTAAGTATTTGGAGAAGAGGATTACAATCGGTTAACTGTTAAATTTGAAACTATTACACACCAAGAACACCGATATTGGTTACCTATTCATTCTGCATATACCCATATACATTCAACATGTGTTCACTTAAGTATTTGGAGTGGAGGATTACAATCGGTTAACTGTTAAATGTGAAACTATTACACACCAAGAACACCGATATTGGTTACCTATAAGACACATCATTCTGCATATACCCATATACTTTCAACATGTGTTCACTTAAGTATTTGGAGTGGAGGATTACAATCGGTTAACTGTTAAATGTGAAACTATTACACACCAAGAACACCGATATTGGTTACCTATAAGACACATCATTCTGCATTTACCCATATACTTTCAACACGTGTTCACTTAAAGTAATAAATTAATACCCTCGCTGTCTTCAAGAAAAGATAATGTGTCTGTGTTTTACCTAAATTGTGGGCCTTTTATTATAATTTAGTAAAAAGTCTGACCTTTGGAACTTTTTATTGGTTCCTAAGATAAATTAATAATTGTATAATATTGACAGACATTGAACATTGTTTGTTGGCTTTAGTGCAACATTTAGTAATGTGTAATAACGAACTATTTTTTCGTGTTTGATATATTTTTTATTTATGTATTATGTTTTTAGTACTCATATTCTGACCCCCCCAAAAACATACATTTTTATAAACTTGAATAATTGTATTTGTAAATTTCCATTAAAATAATTTAAAGAGTGAGATTCCTTGTATTCATTTAACTAATTAATCCATGTTTGATTAGTCACTAAGTTAATTAATATACATCCACATGTATAGCTTGTATCTAATCAAAATAAAGTAAATGCCCTATTCAAATAATGTGTACCATTATTTCAGTAATTAACTTCCTTTTATAGAGCATATTTTTGACTATGAAGTAACAAGTAAATAAGTAAAAAAGTATAAGCAGACATTTAAAAAAAACACCATAGGACTCATAGACTTTATATGTATAGTTATTTAAAATATCTAAATATAGTATTTTTACTCAGTTTGCGAACAATGATTTCACGATATTTAATTAGGTTAAAAAGTAGATAATCCTACAATACTAACTTCGTCCCCAATATAAACATTTTCATTCCATTCCATTAGTGAGGATGACTTTATTTTTTTAATTTTACTCATTTACCAGTTCTTTTAATATAATTTGCTTCTGTAGAGTTCGACTTTGCAGTTCTACTTGTTAAATAATCGTTCTCATTGTATGCAAATATAGTAAATATTTCAGATGTTTTACTAAATAGTTATAACACTTGAGATTAGGCTATATGTATAACATAAATTATTAAAATCACTTGATTTATTAAATAAAGGTAACTACAAGGATTTTTAATATTATTTATTATTAAAAATGTTTAGCTTGCTTTTTTTACAATGACTAAAACTCTATCACAAAATTAAATAACAAGTTAAAATTTTCTTCCATTTCACTTTACTCAATGCTCTAAAAATGTAAAGTTCAATAACTATTAAATTCCCATCCCAAAATCAGATCCCCAATTCACGTTTTATCGTACTAAAAACTATCTGTAGGCAATATTTTTGGCGGATAATTTTTAAGACTGTTTCTAAGCATCTCCAAATACTCAAATGTTTCAAGTCTGACATCAGAACTTGTAATTATATTTAGTTACAAAATTCCTAATTAAATTTTACTCCATATTTTAATATAAAGTTCTTGTTCAGGTTTGTTTCTGAATATTCTCCTGATAAAGCCACTCAGGTAAAGACAATGGGTAACTGAATCCTGAACTGAAAACTTTTGAAATTTTCTTTACTTAAAAAAATACCTGTGTTTTTTTAAATGACTTTTACAAAAACTTTTAAAAATATTTTTCCAATCAATCCTTAATCTAGCTGCAATCCCAATAATTTTCAATTGAACTTTATATTTTGTTTATAATGACTATCACACCCTCCTTTGGAGTCGTCCAATACTAGTAAACAGAACTTCATGCAAATCGATTGTCCAGGGATCATACAAGAAATGTTGAGCCCTACTTTTAATGTTATAAACATTCTTTACTATGGATTCTTGATTTGTAATTACTTCTCAGCTTGTTTCATGTCATCAATAATGTTATATATGATCAGGCTATTATGGTATTACAGAGAAGAGATGTAACAAATAACTAATTTTGATCCTTTCTGGACTCGATATATGAAATATCTGTAACTTTAAGTAGGCCATCGTGGGCGCTATCCGAAGAAATCTTAATATATGTATGTTTTTTACTAGATATATTTAAGTTCACTCTTTAACTACTCATTTTATTAAAAATAGTTGAAACTGAGCGCACTCTATAAATTTTTTATAAATTACTAACTAATTTCACTTTGAATTTTAGGCATTCTCAGAGTATTAGTCATTATGAAACATTTTTATAATAATTATACATATTTATTTTGCAATAATTCAACTAAACTAGGCCGCTTACAACTGTTAATATAGTTTTTTTAATAAACACGTGTTTTTAAAAAAGGTTTTTTTTCAATAATTGACTATATGATTTTGGTAGTATGCTGATACTTTCCAATTTTATTGTTTGTTGCCTACAGTATTTCGATTTGTTTAAAGCTTTAAATTAAAATTTAAACATAAAATTGAAAATTATTAATATTACATTAAAAGTATATTCAATATTGTTTTAAGTATTTATTATTTTCAAATTGTAGCCCTTATGCATGACTAAAGTGTTTTTCTATTATTTTTTGTATTTATTATTAGCATATTTGTAGTAGCAGGATGTGCATTTTGATGATGATAATGGACTTGGACGTTACCCACAAGAGATGTTATTTAGTATTACATGTGTGTACTGCCCGAATGTTATTACGTTTAAAACCTCTTTTGTGGAAAATAAATAAAATAAGTTTAACTTTATAATTAATAACTGGTTAAACTACTACAATCGGCAAATAACTTTATGTTGAATACGAATTACGAAAAGATGCACATTAGCAATTTTAACTAGAAACAAACACATAGAATACGTTTAGGAGGATTTAATGTATTTGTTGGTTTAAAAACACAAAGCTCGGAGATTCCCGTCATTTGACATATCCCTCATTACTTCAGCAATCTCTTTGTCCAATTGAAAAGGGACTTAAAGCTCTAGGCAAAGAGTTCCGAGCTTTATAAGTTATATAATTCTTAATGAGACCTTAAATAAAGAAATTATTTACTCTCAACCCTCAGCTAATCGAAAACTAGTTTATTTGTCATTTTATGTATTGGTATTGTTGGAAACTTTATAATTTACGACAATCCAGGACATCACATTATTCTTCTACAAAATCTATGTTTGAAATTGTCCATACCAAAATTAAGCATTCATTTATCTATATTTATAAAAGAGGATGTTTGTATATATATTTATATTTTTGAAGTTTATGCGCTGCCAAACCATCCAACCGATCACCATGAAACTTTAGGATGTTGTCCTGTATACTCCTGAGATGGTTTCTGTGAAGTTTGATGCAGATCCGTCCACAGGGTCCCGCCCCACGGGCTCCTAAAGATCCCATGTTATTCAAATGGAGAATCTAAATTGTTTACAAAAAACATATGACTGTGTAGTTTAACGTAGTTTCACATGCCATAAGCAGATTGAAGTTCTCACAACAACAGTACTGTATATGTTTTGATTTATTGTAGTTCTACATTTCACCTTGAGAGTGTAGCACACACAACTTTTACTTGATCAGGTGATCTGTATTTGGTGTTGGCCTTTTTTCCTCGGTAATTAAAACATGTGGTGAAACGTGAAAATAAAAAATAAATAATTATTTGTTTTGCAGTTTACGTTTTATGACATGCCTCCTAAAAAATCTAATATTGGTAGAAGAAGCAAAAATGCTTGAATTCTTTCAGTTATTAGAGCTGCTGAAACATTTAATAAATAATGTTTTTTTCTATAATTCTTTTTATTGCTTTGTTTTGGTATGTCAATGAAAAATGAAAGGCGAGACAACGTCCACCGGGTTCAGCTAGTTTTTTATAAATAATCCAGTAGTCATGAAAAAATTAACACATAAACATTTTGATATTTTATTTAAAAAATAATCTATTCACATGAAACTATATTAAATTAAAGAATATTACCACAGTAACTCCTTTTTATACTAGTTGATAGTGGATAATTGCCATTAAAATGAAAATATAAAAATGTTTGTAGTTTTTAACCTATATCATCAACTCTGGGATTTAAGATCTTTAGAAACTTTACTTTCATCTTAAAATAAAAAATTCTTAAAGGCCTGTAACTTTGTAACTTTGTAATCTCCTTCTAGCTGTCGACCTTAGTAACTTCCATATCCAATGTGTTTGTTATGACATTGTCTGTGATATCATTGGAGTTAAAGAAAGTTTTAAGGGAGTGAAGTAATAATGGTATACAATAAAAGATTGGCTTGACGTTTTTTAATCATAATTAATCCTAAACTTACCTACTGTATATTAATACACTTTAATGGCTTTTTAATTACAGAAGGATTTTTCAAAGACGTTCCATACTTGTTCTAATAGTGAAAACTATAAAAAAAAACATATTTTCCATTTTTCCTCAGTTTCGTAATTTTTTTGACTCATCAGCTGAAAAACCGTTCATATTCTTGTTTCTTAGCTATGTATCTACTATGAAAAATATGTTCAGCCGAAAAATTGACAAGGCGCCTGTTCTATATTGACTAAATTTATCTTCAGCATGTAGTTAATATAGAATAGTTAATACATACTTAATTATAGAAGAGTTAATAAATATTTTTAATTCATTTTCTCTTAGTGAAAAAATAATAAATTGGATTTATTCCTTTCTCCTGTAGAAGTAGAAACATATTTTGTAAAAGTACATTATGCTGACATGTCATAACGTACACAGACGGTCCCAGCTGTGTTAGTGGGACTGACACTGTAACTGTTAAAAAAGTGTCATAGATTCCAGCTATAATGAAAAGACAGTATTTTGTTCTTTTATATGACAATCATCACTCCTAAATGTGAATTCTCTCAACTGAGTGTCGATGTGAGTAAAATTGCCCTCAAAGGGACAATAAAAATCTCATTTTCAGTGACTAGGCAAAGTAAGTAGAGTTTATACGGTTCAAAATGCAGGCTCGTTGACAATGTTCCAACATGTAAGCTGCTTCACAATGATCCAACATGTAAGCTGCTTCACAATGTTCCAACATGTAAGCTGCTTCACAATGTTCCAACATGTAAGCTGCTTCACAATGTTCCAACATGTAAGCTGCTTCACAATGTTCCAACATGTAAGCTGCTTCACAATGTTCCAACATGTAAGCTGCTTCACAATGTTCCAACATATAAGCTGCTTCACAATGTTCCAACATGTAAGCTGCTTCACAACGTTCCAACATGTAAGCTGCTTCACAATGTTCCAACATGTAAGCTGCTTCACAATGTTCCAACATGTAAGCTGCTTCACAATGTTCCAACATGTAAGCTGCTTCACAACGTTCCAACATGTAAGCTGCTTCACAACGTTCCAACATGTAAGCTGCTTCACAATGTTCCAACATGTAAGCTGCTTCACAACGTTCCAACATGTAAGCTGCTTCACAATGTTCCAACATGTAAGCTGCTTCACAATGTTCCAGCATGTAAGCTGCTTCACAATGTTCCAACATGTAAGCTGCTTCACAATGTTCCAACATGTAAGCTGCTTCACAACGTTCCAACATGTAAGCTGCTTCACAATGTTCCAACATGTAAGCTGCTTCACAATGTTCCAGCATGAATTGTCCAGTCAGTATGTAATAACATACTGTTTACCGTATGACATGTCTTTAATGCTCAATAAAATGGTAGTTTAGTAAGCATGAATATCTTTGCATGTGCTTAATATCGTATGAACCGAACGTTCCGATAACACACAACAATTATTCCTTTTACTAATCTTTCACTTCACTTAAAGTATTAATAACTTTACGTTATTATGTTATTCATAACCTGTAAACTGATGACATGTAGTTCTATAAATAGCCCTGCTTTCATAGATTGCCTTCATTTGTCAGTTTGAAATGTTTAAAAACTACAAATTTCCATTAAGTAAATAAAAACTAAAAACAATATAATTTGCAATTTACAAATTAGCCGTCTACAAATTCACGTGTTTTGATATACAGTGTGTTGATATTCAGTGTGTTGACTGATATACAGTGTGTTGATGTACAGTATGTTGATATACAGTGTGCTGATATGCATTGTGTTGATTGATATACAGTGTGTTGATATACAGTGTGTTGATTGATATACAGTGTGTTGATATACAGTGTGTTGATATACAGTGTGTTGATATACAGTGTTTTGATTGATATACAGTGTGTTGATTGATGTACAGTGTGTTGATATACAGTGTGTTGATATACAGTGTGTTGATATACAGTATGTTGATATACAGTGTGTTGATATGCAGTGTGTTGAAAAAGTTTTGAATGGCTACAAGGTCATCCGACATGGCATCTTTTGACTTTTTATTTTGGGGACATTTGACAAATAATGTTTACAAAACAAAAGGTCTCGATTTAGGTAAGCTAAGACAACGAATTGAACAATAAACTATACTAATTCCTGCACAGGCATTACATAGCACAGTATCAGCTTTCTACAAATGGATTGCACACTGTCAGACCGTATTTGGAGCACATTTTGAATGTTTATTTTAACCATTTCTGAATTAGGATGGTGGATTTCCAAACGTTCAGTTAAAAATACGTAATTTTTTTTGTTAATTCCAACTGTTGATGAGCTATTTATACTATTATTTCAACAGTATTAGTTTAAGACTATTTTCCATTTCTTTCATCAAATACCAGCTTCACAACTGGCTTTTACAACGTTGAATTGCCACTCAAATACCGCTGCTAAGAAAATATATCAAAAAGGTTAACCAGTTGCCATTTCTTAAGGAGTGGTTACTTTGGCTTGAAATTTGAGGTGAATTATTCAGAAATAGATTTTTTTATTAGCGTAATACGTGTTGGTACATATACAGTTCAAGTGAACGTCACACAGCAAAAATATATTCCAATATAAGCACAAAATGAACAAATGTATATGCATTTTGTCCTTTTATTGTGATATGTTTGTATTGTGTGACGTTCGCTGTAAAGGAAAAAAATAGGCTTTACAATGATAGTCAACTCATCATAGCCTTTCATTTAAACTTTTTACAATATCCTACATGTGGGCTATTCCCTCTAGGTTGAAAAAAATTATAAACTGCATCAAAAGATATAAACAAAGTTTTTACTGAGGTGTACTAAATCTCAATTATTTATCTGGATCCATTTAAGAGAAATGAAGGTGGTTCCATACTTTTCCAACACACTGTCTAATGCACCTTTATTAACTGTAATCAAGAACAATTTGACAACATTTGAATACCTGAGGTTAGTTTTTTAATAATGATATACGCATATTAAACAAAACTCAAAACTATTTGGCCTAAACTTACTACAATTCTTTTTTTTTACTTACAGTTATGTGTACATTTATGACGTACAAAATTTACAGGATATAGGTTTAGTAAAACGTTAACAAAGCATTGTAAAATCTAATTTACGCTGTCTTTAACCAGGTCATGAATTTAAAGTATAATGTATAATAAACACTGACTTAACAGAGGCCCCTGGAGGTTATCTCAGAGGGTCACTAACTACTTTGCATAGTTCAGTATGCAGTACCAGTTTTGTTACCAAGAAAATGTTTTATTGGAAAGTTCTAAAATACATTACAATTAGTACGTGTATAACTGTACGTGTATTGGCGTGTGTACACCTCATTCTATGTACACCTCACTGCAGACCAAATGGATTGATAAATTTAAGTATCACTGTGCGTGTATGGGCGGGCGGGTGGGTTAGAACTTGTTGCATTATGAAGTGGTGAATTTGGCTGATTTTAAATCAGTATTAAGACAAAACTGTTTGAAGTACAGATTTAATATTTTATAACTACGTTTTTTACATATAACTGAAGGGATTAAGTTGTTTAACAAAATTTTTTAATTTTGAAAAGTTGAAGTTGTATTGAACCGTTTACAATATTGAACAGATACTGTTCAATATAAAAAAATATATTGAACAGATATTGTTCAATATAAAAAACTATATTGAACAGACATTGTTCAATATCAAAAAGATTTATCACATACCTCTTGTATCTTTTTAAATCCTGGGTTAATTTAAAAGATATACCTCAAGCATATAAGTATTTTTGTATAATCATCAATAATATCAAACATAAATACTTTACTATCTCTTTCTGACAAAACATAGATTTTACTTGTCTCTTCTCTCATATATTCTTCACGTACACCTCATAGTGGGTTGTATATAAATACTGTTTAAATAATATTAATATTAAATAGGATAATGTGATCGTTTTGGGCTTACCAAAGAGAATGGAATGAAGGGTTAAACAAATTATTACTGAAGTTTTAGCAGTAAAGTTAGTAAATTCCATACTACATTATGATGCAATGTTGTCATTAGTTAATGGAAACCAGCACAAACATATAACCTAAATACTGTCGTTAAAGCTGAAATCGTAGCAACAACAACTATGTTCTTAAAATAAATTTAAAGAAAGCTGTATAACTAAGCCAAATAAGATTCAAAAGGTAGTTATATTTTTTTATTGATATTATTTATAGTACTTTCATTTAAAGCATTCCCAAAGTTTAGCTATTATCAATTACTTACGTATATAAATCAATCTGTCAATCTGTCCACACGAGATAACTAAACGACGCGTTTCAAATCAACAGATTCATCATCAGGTTTTTGTCTTTATTAAGTTTGAACTTATATTATTGTTCAAACTATTTTGTTGTTCAAACTATTCTGCTAAACTTATTTGATACAAAGTTCACACGTGTAAAATCATATTCCGACACGCACTTATATAGTTCTGTGGGCAAGCGACGGACAAGAACTGGAGTACACTTTATTTATATCCTACTCATTGTTGTCATCAAAATCAGCTATGACAATTGAGCAAATGCGGATTATTTGTAGACTTGTATATTTCTATACTGTTTACTTTTATGATAAAAATGAATTATATGTAAACTTTCGTCTATTGATTTATGAGAATGATTGGCATCAAGGAGGTGCTGAGTGACATGTGACTTCTATTCGCCCATAGGCTGTTTAAGTGCGTGCCGGAATACGTTTGTACACTTTTGAACTTTGTATCATAAAAGTTCAACTTAATAGACAAAAACTTGATGAACCTATCGATTCTAAACGCGTCGTCTAGTTATCTCTTGTGGACAAATTGACTGATTGATACACGTAAGTAATTGATAATCGTCTGTTCGGGGCTAAAATGACTGATTTTAGCTATTAATCTTAAATGGATCAATTTACACAAATCTACAGCTTGTTGTTAAATAAAAGTCAGTTTTGCTAAGCAATAAACAAAATTGTCTAAAATATAAAAATAAAAACCATTCTACAATACCAAGCGTCAAACACGTTGTTTGGGTCATATTTAATGACAGTTAAACAATAGTGTTACTATACAAACATTTCATCGCCTAAAAACCAAGAAAATTTAATATGGTAAGTATCAATTAAAATTAAAAAAAATAATAATAAATGAAGCACTGTTTAAATTACTAATTAAACATACAAAACCTACCAAACTCATGGAAGGTTAATAATCAAATTCCTCGTTCAGTTGGAAATAGCTGCTATTTAGAGGTTACAGATCTTGAGAAATACCTGTTATTTAGAGGTTACAGATCTTGAGAAATACCTGTTATTTAGAGGTTACAGATCTTGAGAATTACCTGTTATTTAGAGGTTACAGATCTTGAGAAATACCTGTTGTTTAGAGGTTACAGATCTTGAGAAATACCTGTTATTTAGAGGTTACAGATCTTGAGAATTACCTGTTATTTAGAGGTTACAGATCTTGAGAATTACCTGTTATTTAGAGGTTGCAGATCTTGAGAAATACCTGTTATTTAGAGGTTACAGATCTTGAGAAATACCTGTTATTTAGAGGTTACAGATCTTGAGAAATACCTGTTATTTAGAGGTTACAGATCTTGAGAATTACCTGTTATTTAGAGGTTACAGATCTTGAGAAATACCTGTTATTTAGAGGTTACAGTTCTTGAGAATTACCTGTTATTTAGAGGTTACAGATCTTGAGAAATACCTGTTATTTAGAGGTTACAGATCTTGAGAATTACCTGTTATTTAGAGGTTACAGATCTTGAGAATTACCTGTTATTTAGAGGTTACGGATCTTGAGAAATACCTGTTATTTAGAGGTTACAGATCTTGAGAAATACCTGTTATTTAGAGGTTACAGATCTTGAGAAATACCTGTTATTTAGAGGTTACAGATCTTGAGAATTACCTGTTATTTAGAGGTTTCAGATCTTGAGAAATACCTGTTATTTAGAGGTTACAGATCTTGAGAATTACCTGTTATTTAGAGGTTACAGATCTTGAGAATTACCTGTTATTTAGAGGTTAAAGATCTTGATAATTACCTGTTATTTAGAGGTTACAGATCTTGAGAATTACCTGTTATTTAGAGGTTACAGATCTTGAGAATTACCTGTTATTTAGAGGTTACAGATCTTGAGAAATACCTGTTATTTAGAGGTTACAGATCTTGAGAATTACCTGTTATTTAGAGGTTACAGATCTTGAGAATTACCTGTTATTTAGAGGTTACAGATCTTGAGAATTACCTGTTATTTAGAGGTTACAGATCTTGAGAAATACCTGTTATTTAGAGGTTACAGAGCTTGAGAAATTTTCCTTTTTTTTAGACTATTTGAACCGGTACTTGTTTGAAACCCAATGTGTCTGTATTTAACATAAAACATATATAAGTGATTAAAACATATTGACATAATTATTTTTTAAAACTTAATTCAGATATTATTGTTAATTAAATTTTATTTCAACTATATTTTTGTAAGAGTCAGCCCATTTTCACACTAATATATCAAATTTGTTTACTTGATTGTTTAAAGATAATATAGTTTTTTTTTTGCCTCCTATTGTTTTTCGATTCCGTAATCAGTCAGAAACGTTTATTTATATATACATATGTATAACTTTATGATATTTAATATTATAATTTATTACGTTCTTACCATTATAGTCTAAACAACTACATATTTATTTTCTTGAAGAAAATGCAATACAATATGTAAATTCCGTCACATATGTTGTGCGAAGACAGTCCTACCCTGTTGGAGTCAACAAGCCAGGCACATATAAACCTTTACGACATGATAGCGGGAATATGTTGCTGAAGCATGCTGGAATTTGTAACAATCTTCTACTTGCCTTCTTCCCCTTCAAATGGTGTTTAACTCCTCCTAGTAAGATGATATTATAGTTTTACTTCCCCAGTTTTAGTAATATGTAACCTAAGTCTCACATTTTTAAAAGGTAGATGGTTTCTGCCATTGTGTAGATTTATATAGGAAACGGAAAAAAGGAACTGATTACATCTTATCTTAAGGTGTCAATACTGAGTTACATACAAAGTGAGCCTATGCGAAGAGGAATTCTCTATTTTTTACTAATGTCGTTCATGCTACAAAATACCTTTTCAGCTTATGTAAGCTTCACTGAATCGGGTCTTAAGTTAATGTACTAAAAGTGTTGTTTTCAGAGGAGTCCCTTTAATGCTAGATTTAGGAAGGTTTTGCTGATAAAATACATCTAAGTTTTCTGTACGTTTTGTTATGTCATAACACACAACATCAAGACAATTGTACGTTTTCAATTTACATATTTTACATGTTGATACGCAGTCGGTTGAAATTTGTGTTATATTTTTCTAACAATTCAAGTGTATTTAAAACTAACACACCGTTTTTTACAGTCATAAACTTCCTTTCGTCTATAGATGCTTCTCTTTACCTTACCATATAAAACTACTTAGAACAATTGTTTTTAACAAGTGTTTACATTTGATATAAAACTACCTAAAAATATTAGTTTTATATGTAGGATGATATAGTAAGCAGCAAAATAAGAAGATATAAGTTTCATATATGTTGAAGTGTCATGTTAGTTTTAACAACATTTGAAGCCTTCCATTTCCATGCAAATCCATGCAAACTATTCCATGCAAAGTATTTGTGACTAATACTTCTTTTTATTTTTATAATTGTTATTTTCCAAAACATTGAAAACATGATATGAACGAAACTAGTTTCTATAAATCATTAGGAACGTGGACAAATGTAGAACGAACCTGTTTGTATGAAGTCATAGTAAATTTCAATGCACTAGCATACTTAAAAGAGACTTAGTACATGTTTATGTGTTCTATGTTAATATATTTACACATAGATATATATGTATTTAGACATATATCGTATATATGTGGGTGAATATGAGGGAATAATGGAATAATTAGTGTAGATGATCGTATAGATATGGGTGAATATGAGAGAAGAATTATTTTAGATGATTTTATAGATATGGGTGACTGAAAGAATAATTAGAGTAGATGATCGTATTAATATGGGTGAATATGAGGGACGAATTAGTGTAGATGATCGTATAGATATGGGTGAATATGAGGGAAGAATAAGTGTAGATGATCTTATAAATATGGTGAATATGAGGGAAGAATTAGTGTACATGATCGTATAGATATGGGTGAATATGAGGGAAGAATTAGTGTAGATGATCGTATAGATATGGATGAATATGAGGGAAGAATTAGTGTACATGATCGTATAAATATAGGTGACTATGAGGGAAGAATTAGTGTACATGATCGTATAGATATGGGTGAATATGAGGGAAGAATTAGTGTACATGATCGTATAAATATAGGTGACTATAAGGGAAGAATTAGTGTTAGATGATCGTATAGATATGGGTGAATATGAGGGAAGAATTAGTGTATATGATCGTATAAATATGGGTGACTATGAGGAAAGAATTAGTGTTAGATGATCGTATAGATATGGATGAATATGAGGGAAGAATTAGTGTATATGATCGTATAAATATGGGTGACTATGAGGGAAGAATTAGTGTTAGATGATCGTATAGATATGAGTGACTATGAGGGAAGAATTAGTGTACATGATCGTATAAATATGGATGAATATGAGGGAAGAATTAGTGTACATGATCGTATAGATATGGGTGAATATGAGGGAAGAATTAGAGTAGATAATCGTATAAATATGGGTGACTATGATGGAAGAATTAGTGTAGATGATCGTATGGATATGGGTGAATATGAGGGAAGAATTAGTGTACATGATCGTATAGATATGGATGAATATGAGGGAAGAATTAGTGTACATGATCGTATAGATATGGGTGAATATGAGGGAAGAATTAGTGTAGATGATCGTATAAATATGGGTGACTATGAGGGAGGAATTAGTGTACATGATCGTATAAATATGGGTGAATATAAGGGAAGAATTAGTGTACATGATCGTATAAATATGGATGAATATGAGGGAAGAATTAGTGTACATGATCGTATAAATATGGGTGAATATGAGGGAAGAATTAGTGTACATGATCGTATAGATATGGGTGAATATGAGGGAAGAATTAGTGTAGATGATCGTATAAATATGGGTGACTATGAGGGAAGAATTAGTGTTAGATGATCGTATAGATATGAGTGACTATGAGGGAAGAATTAGTGTACATGATCGTATAAATATGGATGAATATGAGGGAAGAATTAGTGTACATGATCGTATAGATATGGGTGAATATGAGGGAAGAACTAGAGTAGATGATCGTATAAATATGGGTGACTATGAGGGAAGAATTAGTGTAGATGATCGTATGGATATGGGTGAATATGAGGGAAGAATTAGTGTACATGATCGTATAGATATGGATGAATATGAGGGAAGAATTAGTGTACATGATCGTATAGATATGGGTGAATATGAGGGAAGAATTAGTGTAGATGATCGTATAAATATGGGTGACTATGAGGGAAGAATTAGTGTACATGATCGTATAAATATGGGTGAATATAAGGGAAGAATTAGTGTACATGATCGTATAAATATGGATGAATATGAGGGAAGAATTAGTGTACATGATCGTATAAATATGGGTGACTATGAGGGAAGAATTAGTGTACATGATCGTATAGATATGGATGAATATGATGGAAGAATTAGTGTACATGATCGTATAGATATGGGTGAATATGAGGGAAGAATTAGTGTAGATGATCGTATAAATATGGGTGACTATGAGGGAAGAATTAGTGTACATGATCGTATAAATATGGGTGAATATAAGGGAAGAATTAGTGTACATGATCGTATAAATATGGATGAATATGAGGGAAGAATTAGTGTACATGATCGTATAAATATGGGTGAATATGATGGAAGAATTAGTGTACATGATCGTATAAATATGGGTGACTATGAGGGAAGAATTAGTGTAGATGATCGTATGGATATGGGTGAATATGAGGGAAGAATTAGTGTACATGATCGTATAGATATGGATGAATATGAGGGAAGAATTAGTGTACATGATCGTATAGATATGGGTGAATATGAGGGAAGAATTAGTGTAGATGATCGTATAAATATGGGTAAATATGAGGGAAGAATTAGTGTACATGATCGTATAAATATGGGTGAATATAAGGGAAGAATTAGTGTACATGATCGTATAAATATGGGTGACTATGAGGGAAGAATTAGTGTAGATGATCGTATAAATATGGGTGACTATGAGGGAAGAATTAGTGTAGATGATCGTATGGATATGGGTGAATATGAGGGAAGAATTAGTGTACATGATCGTATAAATATGGATGAATATGAGGGAAGAATTAGTGTACATGATCGTATAGATATGAGTGACTATGAGGGAAGAATTAGTGTACATGATCGTATAAATATGGATGAATATGAGGGAAGAATTAGTGTACATGATCGTATAGATATGGATGAATATGAGGGAAGAATTAGTGTACATGATCGTATAGATATGGATGAATATGAGGGAAGAATTAGTGTACATGATCGTATAGATATGGATGAATATGAGGGAAGAATTAGTGTACATGATCGTATAGATATGGATGAATATGAGGGAAGAATTAGTGTACATGATCGTATAGATATGGGTGAATATGAGGAAAGAATTAGAGTAGATGAACGAATGTAGTCATTGTTACTAACGAAGGTCGATTGTTCTTTAGAAAGGACCCTTTATTACTATCCCAATAGCCAGGACAACTAAGAGAAAGAAGCCCGGTGGACTTCAACTCTCATCACAGGAAGGGGTGTAAGGGGAGGTCCTATACCTCACATTCGGTGTATACTAGACAAGGTGTTTAATTTTATCACCAGGTTTTTAATGATTATAGGATTTCTCGAGCTCACTTTCCCAAGATCCAGCATCCTCAGCCGAATGAGCGAATTGTGTTAGCGGGTCGATAATGCACGTTACGTAATAACACTTAGGCATTGTTAAGACCTTAGGAACTATTCGAAGGAGTCAGTTGATAGCTCCACTCGTACAATATATCATGAGCTATACCTCAAGAAGAGTGGCCACAATACGTTTGAATTGTTTTAATCGCCGTCAAAATCCTGAGACGTCAGACTTCAAGACCGGGAAAGCCTTCTTAGTCGACATATTTACTCTTTATTCTCAGACACGTTCTAAGGGGGGGGGGGAGTTTGGAGTGTAAGCCATATTGGGTCTATTTTACATAAGATGAATTTTTGCGTAATTATTTTTTAATTTTAATGTTTTTGATGCATGAACTTAACATTTTTTATTAAATGACTTAAAATGTTAAAACTTAATCGAAATGAAAACACCAGCATGGTAAACCAAACACTACATTGAGGAATTCAATAAATTATTGAAATTTAAACCCTTGGATATATATATTTTGCACAATTGAAAAAAATTGTTTGGTTTTACGTGGAATAGATTCACGATGGCCGGACACCTGGTCAGACGTATCCAGAACTTCTTATCGCTCTAGGTCTTAAACATATCCTGGTTAGTATCCTACACTGACTGCGGGAAGGGGGGTAGTTTATTGTGTATGCATCCAAGAGGCCATGAGTCCTATATACCATGATTACATTCCCCTATTCACTCTATACAAAAATAAAAAGTAATGAATAGAGTTGTTGGAGACTTTGGTAACAACAGTTTTGAGTTTTGAATAAATATTCGAAAAAACTAATCCATTTCCATTAGTTCGGTAAAATAGAATATTAAGCATGTGTAACACTACTAGAATATCTTATCAGAACTAATAGTATTGAAAAATTTAGAGTTATCAGTTTTTATGAAAATTATGAAATGGCAGTTTGCGATCTTTATTCTATGAACATTTTGAGCCTAAATCAAAATATTATTGAAACTAGAAATATTGTTTTCAATGCATAACCTAGATGACGAAGATATTGTAATTATAAAATAATTAAAAGCTCTTGTTTTTATTATATTTACTTAATATCATGATTATCTTAGTTTATTTATTTATATTTTGTTTATTTCACAATTTAATACGTATGTTACACTGCATACACTAAATTCACATCATATACCTAATAAAGTATGAGGTCAAGAGAACCGTGTTGTCATCAGGATTTGGCAACACTGATTGAATATTCATAAATCATTTGGTCAGTGAGGATAGGCGTGTCATCTTATATTAAAGTGTAAAGTCAAGAGAACCATGTTGTCATCAGGATTTGGCAACACTGATTGAATATTCATAAATCATTTGGTCAGTGAGGATAGGCGTGTCATCTTATATTACACTGCATACACTAAATTCACATCATATACCTAATAAAGTATGAGGTCAAGAGAACCGTGTTGTCATCAGGATTTGGCAACACTGATTGAATATTCATAAATCATTTGGTCAGTGAGGATAGGCGTGTCATCTTATATTACACTGCATACACTAAATTCACATCATATACCTAATAGAGTATAAGGTCAAGAGAACCGTGTTGTCATCAGGATTTGGCAACACTGATTGAATATTCATAAATCATTTGGTCAGTGAGGTTAGGCATGTCATCTTATATTCTATATGTCCACCCACTAATAAAATTAGCTAAGCTAAAATTAAAATCATATAATATAAAAGCAGTAAATACTTTTAAAATAATAAAAAATCTAGCTAAACGTTCAAAATACTCTGCTTGTATCATAAATTCTTTATTTAAATTTTTATTTTTGTTTTATTCAAACTTTAAATAGACAATTTTGTAATAGTAAACTATTTAAATATTTTATTTCATATGCGTTTTTTCACAATTGTTTGAAGACCTACCGAAAAATTATTACAAATTTGTTATTTTCTTGTCTACAATAATTTAGATATTTACAGGCTTGGTGTTAGTGTTATTTTATACGTTTACACCTAGTGTAAAGAAATATATTATAAGTAAACGTTTTTAGCATTATTAAATTAGTATTTATACAATATTTTACCCTAATCTCTAAACGCCTATTATTTTTATTATTTTATTTCTTATTTATACAGTAGTAAACAAAAGAAACCTACTCAAAATTATGTTTCATGGTTCTAAACACCTCGTAAGTTTTTGTGACTTTTTTGATAATATTGTACTTTTTTAGTACCAATTTAGCAAATGTTGTGCCACAAAAATATTAAAATTTATGTAATACTAATGAGACCACGCTTTAAATAGTCCCTAATGTTGTATAATATTCTATTTTAATAATATTATAGAGAAATTTCAGTTTAAAAATAATATTTTTCTAGATCTAAACAGTCCACAGACATACGATTGTCAAACAACGTCCTGATGTCGACCCATCTACTCTACGTAGGTCTGGGATTAGGTAAATGTAAGGGTTGTCCATATTTAGTTTGTACGTGTGTATTGAAATACCTCATGTTTATGATTTATCTTTTTTGTTTATTTTTTATGTAAATTTAAAAATAAGTATGTAAAACCATTAAATTATTATGATCCCATATTTTATTTTACCTCCTTTGTTTAATCGTTTTTTATTGTTTGGTATTCATGATTCCGATTTATTTAAAAGTTCATTTGGATAACAGTAAAAGTATACAAATTGAGGTTACGTAGTTATGTGATACACTAATGATTGTTTACTAAAGTAAGAACCAAATGTTGTTCATTATAAGTCGTTATTACCTTTATTTCTGACGCAGTTTATGGTACTTTAATATTTAATTGGTGTTCCTGTACTTGAACAAAAATTTTGAAATAATTTCAATTTTTGTAAATGCAAGATAATTAATAACATCTGTAACATGTTTCAATGTGTTTTATGGTTTGATTATTTAAGCAAAGAATAACAAACAGGTATATTTAACATTCTGCAGACTGATATTCAAATATATGTTCCTACATGCATCATAAAAGTTTTCTTTGTCTTTCGCCAGAAAATATTCGTGTACTACAGGGAAATCACGATATTGTGCAGGATTTATGGTTCTTGTTTATCTTGGAAATGAACTTATTATTTTACTATTTCAAAAACCTACTTTCTTATTTTAAAAACACATTTTCTGATGCTATAGGAGAAGAGAATGTCAAGAAATCGTTTTATGTTTGGTATCAATAAAATTATCAGTGCTATAAAACTATGGAGATATGAAATGAAACTTATAATTAGTAATTTATAACCACCCTTTTATTACATAATATTGGTTTGAGCAGTTCAAAAAAACAGTGGTTGCATCTACCATCAACATCTACACGCACAGAGATTATGAATGAGGCTATATAAGTTTAGTAGTGTCCTACCCTTATTTATTCGTCAATAGAAAATATCCCCATAAATTACCACATATTAAATTAAGTTGAATTATGGGATGATTCCTTCCTATTGGAGTAACAAACCATAATCCCTATCCGGATACTTTTATGACATGCAATGGACGTAGGTTGGTAGGAAGTGGATCAAATTGGCGTTGAATTCCCATATTACTTTAATCATATTAGGTGGTTTATGACAGGGTGAGTGGCTCAGTAATCAATCCCACCATCAGATGAGTAGTCTACATTAGGAGGGTTGATGATCCCTGTAAATTCATGTTATCCCTTGAATAATAGAGGTGTGGTTCATATATGATTATGTAAATGTCTCCACCTTTCCTTAAACCAGGTGCATTACAGTAATCACCTACTACTGTATGTGAACCATTTACATTATATTCTGACACAGGCTTGAAAAACACCACTTTAACTTATACTAGCTAAGTGATCTAGCTTAAAAATTTTAAAGTCTACGCTAATCATCCACTTTGGATGATTTAATTTTATGTTTGGAAGCGTTAGATTGTCAAGCGAGATTAGGGGTTAAGTGTACAAAGAGATTAAATATAAGAAAGAACAGTTTTACCCTAATGTCACCCCAATAATGAAGTTTTTGCACTCTATTCTATTATCATCTCACGGGAAATCCTGATTTGTTTCTTCAAATAGTTCATCTCATAATAACGTATTTTGAATGTTTAACGTGTTTTTCACTCTGAACACAGATAAGTAATTAGGTTTTACGTACAATTATTATGTAAACATAAAAACTCTTTTTATGAACATGATTTGACACATCCTTCAAAAACACTTAACATTTTTTTTTTAAATTCAGGGGGCGGCAGAACATCCCTTCAGCGTAAATGTATGCGTGTTCGTATTTTGTGATTATAGTTGCGTGTATTATGATCGCACTTATTACCACTAAACGTGTTACACCACCACAGACCACTACTATTGGTCTTTAGTAACCTATGTTCACCTTGAAGGTGGTTTTCCCGTCATATATAAAAAATATGTGACGCAAAAACAAAAGTCAAAATTGTGTTCAGCGTAAAAACACGTCAAAATATAAATAAGATGATACAAAAATGCAAGTTAAGGAAAATGTGTTTAAAATGCTTAATTCTGTAAAATTGACTAGTCCTACTCCCTTTGTCGATAAAAACTTAGTTTTTTCCTCTTCTGTGACAATACAGCCAGTTTTTAAATAATTTCAGTCAAAGTTTTCTTATTTTATTAGATGAGTATACAGTATAGTGCACACATTTTTTAATTATTCATTGCTGCGTTAACTCGATTACCAGTCATATTTCAATAACATATTTTATTGTACTTTATTAATGTTATACCCACGATGTTAAAAGGTGGATGGTAGGTATCACGCACATCTCATATGACGTCACAAGGGTGAGGTAATAGCTGAGTGGAACTACAAACATATAAACACAAAACTAATTATCTAATTCCCGTGGTTATTTTATTGTCCCGTGACTAACACACCGATTGTCAAGATATGGGTAAATCTGGACTTCGATTTAGTGTGACTAGTTTACATATATAGTCTTTATTACAATCTAAGACCCACTATTACTTAGTAAGTGTCATTAATTACGATAGCCCGATGACAAAATAACAGCTGGTAGTTACCAGCTACCCCTTTCAAAATGTTTTATGACTCCTAAATATGGGGTGGATTTGGATAGTTATTTATTAAAAAGATACTTAAATTAAATGTAATTTCATTTCAGATCTACGTAAAATCTACTTTATCCACAAAGATTATTGATTGAGATTCATTATTTTAGTTAATTTGAGAGGACTTTTAAAAAACTAGAGTAACAAGAGTAAATAAACCCAGCAGGGTAAAATTGAATGTGTGGGTGAAGTAATGTCTGCATTGTTTATGTAAATGTGAACTAAACAATGGCTAACAAGGGGTGTGCGTGTTCCTGTTTGTGAGAACTTCGATAATAAGATCGAATTGAGAATCATTTAGCTACGAAGGTTTTCTGGACTTTAACCAACTACGGTGCCAACCAATTCCAGCTGATCATTGATAAATGGCTTGCTTACTATTTAGTTGACAACTTCCATGCTATTGGTAGGTTTAATTACCAACGTTACAGAAAAAAACCAAAGATGTCAGAATGTCAAACACACTAGAACCAATTACCAAATATCACACAAAAAACTCAACCATCTACCAGCATCAGAAAATTAATTGTCACTATAAAATTTCCCACATCAAAATTTGCCAATCTTGCTTCGGTTCTCGTACCCAATTACTTCAAGTGTGACATGGATTCTATCGCTAGCAAAATTGTTGTAAATAGCCTCCAACATTTCAAATCTTCAGAGGATCTTCAATCAGATGTGGATATGTTTGTCAGTTTGTTGAGTGGGATTGTCCAGTCAAATACTCCAAAGAAGAAAGTCTGCTCCTCCCCATTTCCTCCCTGGTTTAGCGGTGAACTAAAAAGCCTCACTATCTCTAAAAAAAAGGTACCATAGGCTATTTAAAGAGACTGGTCGTGAAGAATACTATAATCAGTTTGCTCATCTAAGAAATATCTGCAAACTCAGATCCAGACAGGTCCACCGAGATTACATTGCCCATCTTGACTCTGTTTTGCCTCATAATCCAAAAGTATTCTGGTCACATATAAAACATACTAGAAGCTCCTCTTCTTCCTCCGACACAGTTAAACTAGGGGATCATGAGTCTAGCATCCCGTCAGATATGGCAAATATCTTTGCCACACACTTCTCAAGTGTCTACTCTCTTTCACCCTCAATTCCCCCGGAGTACATTGATAGATCCCTGGAATGTGTATCCTTGTTGGAAACTACACCCTATGAGGTCAAATCCTTGCTTGACCAGCTGGATACAGGAGAGGGGTGTGGACAGGTTGGAATCCCACCCAACGTCCTGAAGCAAACCAGTGGACTTCTTTCTCTGACAGTCTGCGACTTGTTCAACCGGAGCCTTAAGGCAGGCATTTTCCCTTCCGCCCTCAAAAAAAGCTATGTTTCCGATCTTCAAGGAAGGTGCGAAAGAGGACGTGAAGAATTACAGGCCGATCTCAATACAATCTCAAATAGCCAAGATTTTCGAAAAGATCGTCCTCGCTAGACTAGACTCGCTAGAAACTGGTATTTTTCGCTAGACTCAACATCGATGAACAGCATGGATTCTTCTAGGGACGCTTTACGGTCAAAAACCTGGTGGTATTTGAGGGATAGGTAATGGATAGTTTAAACAGGGGTTATCAGGTGGATTGTCTTTACCTGGAATCCAGTAAAGCATTTGACAAGGTCAGCCACATCCATCTGCTGGCCAAACTAAAATCCTACAGTATTATTGACCCTCTTTTATCATGGTTGAAATCATATCTAACTAGCAGAACATCGTCGTTTACGTATGCGGGAGCCCTTTCCGATCCATTCATAGTACAGTCAGGAGTTCCGCAAGGTTCAATTCTGGGGCCTTATTTATTCAAACTTTTTCTCCAGGATATCAAAGAAGACATTCATTCCAAATTCCTCTGCTATGCCGATGATATTAAACTATTTATCTCAATAGAAGACGACTGCTCCGTTGGACGCCTGCAACTCTCACTTGATAACATCACTAAATGGTGTTCCTCTAATGCTATGCTCTTAAACGTTTCAAAATGTAAGGTCGTCACTTACTCAAGAAACTGCAGTCCATTATTGATCGCCTACAGGATTGATGGAGCAGAGATGAGTGGCTGTGAAGTTATCAAGGATCTTGGGGTGTGGTTCAGCTTAACCTTAACGTCCAACCAACTCATTGATCACATCTGCTCTCGCGCTTCAAGACATCTGGGTTTGCTGTATAGAACATCAAGATTAGGCTTATCAGCGGCATCCTTGATGTTTCTTTACAAGGCTCTTATTCGACAACTCCTTGAATAAGTTGTATGAACGCCTCATCAGCTCTACCTGTCGACCCGCTTACAGGAAATTCAAAGGAGATTTGTTTTACAACTGTACTTCAAAACTGGCCAACTACTTCAGCCCGATCTTCTAGTGCAGATGTTCAACCTTCACCCTCTTCAACTTCGTCGACACGTTGTTGACTTGTTATTTCTTTTCAAACTCATTAGAGGAACTGTCGATTGCCCAGAATTATTGGTAAAAGTCAACCTGAGGACTCCTGTCAGAACAAGATTACAGGATATATTTTCCCTTCAACACCACAGAACAAACTACCTCAAAAATGCCCCAATGAGTAGATTACATGAGATGGGCAATCTTGTCACCTGCAATGTGGACTTTATCCACGAGTCTCTTAGATCATTCAGGAAAAACTATTCACACTTCAACTTCGTCTACTTCGACAGTAAATCAATCCATTCTTTTCCTTCTAAATCTTCTCCGTCTTCTTTACCCTACCACATAAATAATTGGTTCCTCTGATCCCTATTTCTACTCACTCCCCCTTCTCTATACACCTGTAATGCAACCATTGTATCAAGTTCATTATCAGTAGATATCTGCATGTTTTGTATTGATTATTGAATGTTGTATCTATTAATTTATACTATATTATATGTATTAATGTGTTATATAATGTATCTATTGCACTCGTATGTTTATTGTAAGATATTGTTTTTATGTGTATCCACACAATTGCAAATGACACTGTCGTTGGAAATAAATAATAAAAAATAACTAATAATAATAATAGCAGATAACAGATCACAGAAACTCCATCTTTCACACTACTTTAATGAAATAATCAAACCAGCTGATACGCACAAGTGACGTCACAGTCTACTGCCCAACCTCTCAGTGACGTACCATCAGTACTAACTAACTCATTTTAAACGTTCTAAGTGTTTAATTAACAATTAGTGACCTTCATACTATAGTAAACTATGCGTTCAGTGTTATGTGGCGTTACATTTACCCATCAGTAGACGATCCCATTGATGATGCATTCGTCACCCTAGAGCCCTTAAGCTTAGCGTGTTAAAGGGATTGCTACCCTCGTCATCCCTTCAATCTAACAGAGTAATGCCTGACATTTCCGTTTCAACACAATCGGTCCAGAGTAACAAAGAACAATAACAGAAGCTAATCCATAGTTCTGATAACAATTAATATTTGGCAATAGTTTTGTTACTTGTCGTTAAAAAACAATATAAATTATAAAGTGTTTAATTGTTCATACTTAAATGTCAACAATATTGAATGACAAATTTCACGAATTGTACGGCATACTTATATTTACAAATATTCAACGAATTTATATACAAACAAATTATTTCGATTTGGATTCGTTTGCAAAATATGATCAAAAACATTAAATTGTCTAATTAAGTATGTATCTCCATTGTTTTGGATTATATGAAAATGCAAATTGTGCGTTATGTTAGAATAAGATATTATGGACGAAACCCGTATTGTTTACTGTTACAAATTAACAAGAAATAATATGTATAGTAAACATTGGAAAATAAAGTCACTAACAAGTAATTAGTTCAATAATCATAAATTTTACTTACATTAATAAATATTCAATGATTTTATATACTAACAAAGTAATGATTGAATATGGATTCGTTGGCAAAATATGATTCTAAACATTAAACAGACCAATTAGTTTATCTTCATTGTTTTCAAATATATGAACATCTAAATTGTCTTTAGTGTAATACATCTTCTATTATGGACGGAAACCTTATTATTTACAAATAAAAATTAACAATAGATAATTTGTGTAGTAAATATTAGAATATTGGGAAGCTTGGTCAGTAATAACAAGTTAGTGCATTTTGTCAATCTGCTGTTTTATAAAAACAAGAAAGAAATAAAAATATTAAAAAGGCATTAAAAAATAAATTACTAAAAAAATAGTGATTTATTAGTTTCTTCTTAAATGTTGTCGTAAATAGAAAAACATTTTCTGCATTTTATTTTAAATTACTATTCATTGCTATTGTTCATTTTAAATGCCATTTGTTTTATTCTTTGAAATAGTAATGTGTAATTTTAAAACAATCGTGCCTAAGAATGATTGATTATAATGGAGGTCATCTATTAAAAGGCCCTCATCAACACCCTGCATCGGTGGGTGGATGGATGGGTGGGTGGGAAAGCTCGACAGAACACATTTCAGATGGTATCACATTCCTAAGTACACGTCATTTGTGATACTACCCCTCCATTGTCAAGAACAGACAGTTTTGGTTTTTATGTTGTTAAATATGTGATTGGGCGATCTGATGTTGCCAATTTAAAATAGCTTTTTATGTTCACAGTCCATTTTCCAGTATTCAGTCTAAATTGAGACCCATCCCCCCCCCCCCCAAAGCTGGGAAGCGTGCCAACTGGGGGATGGCTCAAAACGAGTCAAGCAATGGGATCACGGGTGGCAGTTGGAGGGTCAAAAATTGAACTCGGCAGCTGAGCAAAACTAAATTTATTATCAAGAAAACTGCAAAACTGGCTGGCAGAAGGCCACAATGTAAATTCGCACTTAAATAAATAACAAGATAACAAAAATTAACAAGATAATACAGACGCTACAAAAACAACAAACTCTACAAATACCCAATATAACAATTACAAACTGTAGGGCCTATCTGCAGGTTAGCCTAAGACCCCCAAAACGTAAGAACGTAAGCGCGGGGGGTGGAAGCGTGCTGGGCCCATAACCCAGAGGTCCGTGGATCCAAACCACGCTCTGCTACCAATTGAGACCCATCCCCCCCATCAAAGCTGGAAAGCGTGCCAACTGGGGGATGGCTCGAAACAAGTCAAGCAATGGGATCACGGGTGGCAGTTGGAGGGTCAAAATAAACTCGGCAGCTGAGCAAAACTAAATTTATTATCAAGAAAACTGCAAAACTGGCTGGCAGAAGGCCACAATGTAAATTCGCACTTAAATAAATAACAAGATAACAAAAATTAACAAGATAATACAGACGCTACAAAAACAACAAACTCTACAAATACCCAATATAACAATTACAAACTGTAGGGCCTATCTGCAGGTTAGCCTGAGACCCCCAAAACGTAAGAAAAATTTAATGCCCAAATAAAAGTGAAAATTTAGAACTTTTGGATAACAAAAATTAACCCGGCAATTTAGCCCACATCCCATGATTCCACCGGGGCCAGGGAGTAAGCCGGAATCCCTGGGCAGCTCCGAATTAGAAGTTAAGCAAAAGAACAATAATCCCCTTTTGGTGAAGCATTTTAAAAAAGAAGTAATTAAAAATAAAATATAACCCGGTACCGTTTTAGTAGAAAGTCACTTCACGACCTCCATAACACAATGAACGAAAAATATAAATAACAATCACTAGGCCTAAACATATAAATAAATAACATAACTTAACCATAGGGACCTAACAACTATAAAATCTAAAAAAATATAACAACAAATAAAACTAATTAATTAATAACAAGAAATATAAATAAATATTAACATCCAAAAAGTTCTTTTTGTATTTCACGTTTTCTTTTCCCTTTAATAAAAAATATATAAGTCCCCAATGGCTGTGTTGCATAAAATCACTGTCCAAGTTTAGAAGTTTAGGCCTAGGCCACATAAAGTTCCACAAACATTTTTTTCTTCTTTTTTTTCTATGTTTCACATTATCAACCCCCAGCTCTACCGCCGGGAAAACAAGATGGAAAGCACTGACCTGAGGACAGAAGACTCCTACCCAAAGATGTAGGTGGGGCAGCAGGGTCGCCAAAGGCCTCTATACGGGGTCCTCCGGCCAGGCTGGTAGTGTGGATGGTCGAACTTTCCCCGGACGACAGGCTGAGGGAAAATGTCCCACTCGAGGACCCTGGACTGCAAGGCAACACCACAGCACATAAAAAACAGTCCAGCCACAACAACAAGAATATCACACCTAACAACTAAATATAACATGAAATGGCAAAACAATACAAGAACAGACAAAATTATACATGATTGGAGCACACTAGAAAAATAAAAGATCCATTTTTAGGCTATGAAAAATTATGTTGGAAAACAGATTTAAGACAAACTACAACTTAACAAATTACCAAAGAATTAATTACGTATAGGGAACTAAAAATGGTAAACGGAAAACTAGGCTATGGATACAGGAGCAATATGTTATAACATGAAAATCAAACTAAAGATAGGCTAGGTTATTGTCAATTAATAGAAAGATGATAAATCGTTAACTCCAACTGAAAAAAGGCTCAACAAAACATTATACAGAACTACTATTAAATATAAAACCAGATATAATAAAGCAATTACTGGTAAAACTGTAACATTGAGCACGTGGCTCGAACCTAGGTTAACACATCTAGACAAAGAATATAAATTAGACAAAACCCTGAAAACACAAGTAAGCCCGTTGAATATTATTATCCTTGAAACAAAAGTATTTTCACCAAAAGGGTGATTAGATATTAGAAATTACTAATGAACACTTACGTTTTGGAGCTTCTAGCCTATCATGTTCTTAAAGTTGGCGTAGACCAAACCAAAATGATGGCCAACCTGACAGACGAAGGCTGGAACACGGAACGACCGAGTCCGAGCCAACGGCCACCAAAGTACGCGAATCGCCGGGCACAAGCGAATCTCAGGCAGCCCGGCAGACTACGACGAAAAAACGAAATATACCGGTCAAAACGACTCGGTACAACCTCTCTCTGCAAAACCTCAACACACCCAGGCAGGGGAGGAAACTCGGTACCTCAGGGAACCAAACAGAAGACGAAGAAGAGACCTACGAAGAGTGGTGTTCCAAGGACGCCCAAGAGAATCTAAGAGGGGAAACCCCTTGAACAGGGAGCGAACTACCCTGACTGTCGGGCCCGACAAGAAAAGAGAGAAGGAGACTCTCTCAGAACAGCCACCTAGAGCGCAGAGGTGATCAATCTCTTTGCCCCAAGAAACCCCCAGGAACACCAACTCCTGGACCAACCGTTCCCCGGAAAGCCTTAAGCTGGGACACATGGGCTTTCCTGAACACCCTGCCTGACTGGGGATCAACCAGCAGAGCAGTCACCGGTGACAAAAACCTGTCGATGCGGTGGGGACCAGACCACCGATAGCACAACTTTGCAGCTCTTCGTTCCGCGGCCGAACTGACCGGGTGAGCCTGACAAAGAACCAGATCTCCAACCTGAAAAGGGTTAGGAGTACGACCCTTATCATACCTCCTCCTTACTCTCTCTCTAGCACGTAGCAGGTTGCGCCGAGCAGCCCGCCACGTGGACACTACGTCAGTGGCACCTGGCGTAGGTAGAAGATCCTCTAGCCTCCACAAGTTGGACAAAGGGTTGTTAGGAGGGTAGCCATGTAGAATCTTGAAGGGAGTGGCATTGTGACTCTCATGCTTGGAAGAATTGAAAGCAAGCTGGAGCCAAGAGAGACTCTCATCCCAGGTGTTCTGCTTCTCAGCATGGAAAGTAATAAGGGCAGACCGAAGATTGCGGTTGAACCGCTCTGCATGAGAAGGCTGTGGGTAATAAGGAGAGGTAGTCACATGCCTGATACCATTGCCAAAACAGAACCTACGAAACTCGTTTGAGGTAAACTGGCTACCGTTGTCGGACACAAGAGTAGAAGGCACACCAAAGTGCTGGAAGAGTTGGGACTGGAGAGCACGGATGGCGAGCTTAGCCGCAGCACTCCGAAGTGGGAAAAGCCAAACGAACTTCGAGAAAGCATCCACACAAACAAGTTGGTAGGAGCTACCTGACTTGCTACGGGGAAAAGGACCCACGTAGTCGATGAACACCTTCTCAAAAGGACGCTCGGCCACCTCAGAAGATAACAACCCTAACTTTGCATTCTGACTTGGCTTGCTGAGAGAGCACAGGTGACAAGCCCGCACTCTGCCTGCAACATCCCGGTCCATGCCCTTCCAGATGAAGTACCTACGAATCTTAGCGATGGTCTTATGAATGCCAAGATGACCGCCCACAAGGGAAGAGTGATAATACTGAAAGACCATCGGTACTAGATGACTAGGCAGCACTACACGGGGTTCACCCCTCTGTCGAGGACGGCAACAGAGTACCCCTTTGGACAGAAAATAGGGAGGGTGGGCACCTCCCTCTTGAAGCTCGCCTAAGATGACTGACAGCTCAGGATCTTTCTGCTGATGGGACAGTAGGTCGTCAAAAGCCAGAGGAAAATCCAGAAGAACAGCACCACACTGAGCAACAGCCTCAGTCGGTGGATCACTGGGTTCGTGATACATGCGGGAAAGAGCATCCGTGATGACATTCAGGGTACCCCTAAGATGTTGGACTCGGAACTTAAAGGCAGAAATTTTGACCACCCAGCGACCAATTTTCCCAAGCTGTCTGGGATGGGCAAGAAGCCAAGACAGTGCCTGATTGTCTGTCTCCAGCAAGAACTCAGCGTGTTCCAAGAAACGCCGAAACTTGTCCGTACCAAAGACAACAGCCAGACACTCTAACTCATAGATGGAAGAAGCTTTCTTTTCCTGGTGAGACAACGTCCTCGAAGCAAAAGCGATGGGCTGCCTGACCCCATCAAACTCCTGAGAAAGAACAGCAGCAATGGTGGAGGAGGAGGCATCAGTCTGAAGAATAAATTCTCTGCTGAAATCAGGCATACGCAGGACAGGAGGTTGCATGGTAGCCTCCTTGAGAGCATCAAAGGCAGTCTGCTGAGCTTGGCCCCACACAAAAGGGACACCTTTCTTCCGCAACTCGTTCAACGGGGCAGCAAGCTCGGCCACGTTAGGGATGAAGCGCCGGTAAAAATTCACCATCCCCACAAAACGGGCAATCCCCTTGGCATCTCTGGGAGGAGGAAAATCCCGAATGCCCTGGGTCCTCGCAGGATCTATGCAGACGCCTCGAGAAGATATCAGATGACCCAGAAAAGAAATCTCAGGACGAGCAAAAGTGACTTTCTCAGGATTGACGGTAAGGCCAGCTGATTTAAGGCGACTAAGAACTTCCTCCAGATGTTGCACGTGTTCCCCGAAAGTCTCACTGTAGACAAGAAGGTCGTCCAGGTAATTGAAGACAAACTTGAATTTCACATCATGGAAGATGGAATCAAGCAGACGAGTAAGAGTCTGGGCACCCACAGCAAGACCCATAGGAACCCTAGTGAACTGATAAAGATTCCAGGGAACACAGAAGCTATAGGCCGTGATTCCTTCTTCAATGGAATCTGATGGTAGGCCTGGTTCAAATCAAACACACTGAAAAACTTAGCCTTACCGAACCAATCAAACGCAGAATGCAAATCAGGCAGAGGTACCGAGTCAATAGCGACCTTAGCGTTGAGCCTCCGATAATCCATCACAAGCCTAGACTTACCATTAGGCTTGGGCACAAGAAACGCTGGACTGGCATAAGCGGAACGAGACGGTTCAATCACACCCTTGCTCAGAAGATCTTCAACCATAGCCCTCATAACCTCCATCTTTGGGGGAGCAAGTTTGTACGGATGACTTCTAACTGGCTGACAATCGGTGAGGTGGATCTAATACTCCAGAAGGGAAGTGACCCCAAGCTCTGGTGTAAGCACATCAGGAAACCGCAAACACAGTCTCCTAATGGCCTCCGCCTGCTCAGGTGGGAGATGACCAACTGGATCCACCTTGAGTTGTTCGGGCTCACAACCCACCTCTGTGACTGCAGGAGGGCAGTCAGAATCACCTACTAGAGGCACCAAAACTCCCCGATTAAACTTGAAAAACATCTGGCGCTTCTGGAGGTCAAGCACCATCCCACTCTTAGAAATAAAGTCTGCCCCTAGGATACAAGAAACCGCCAGGTCCTTGGCAACAAGAAAACCCCACCTCCAGGAAAATCCTTCGATCTTATAATGGAAAAACGCATTTAGAATTATAGGTAGAGGAGTTTGGGATGCCGTCCAGCAAGTAATAGAAGAAGGCTCGGTGTGCCTGACAAGTCCTAAGGCGTCAAGGGACTCAAAAAGAGAAAGGCTGATGATACTGCATGCCGAACCAGAATCAAGAAGGGCTCGACACACCGTACCACCAAAAGAAACAAAAACGCCAGGACACACCGAGGTGACCGCACTAAGTCCCAGGGAAGCCATGCCAGCAAGGCCCGAAAAATCCCCACCACTCCTGCTATGGTCACGCGTCAGAGGCAAATGGCCACGGTCACTCGCAACAACGCGGGGAGCTATTGTGAAGGCAACCCCCCGCGCTGAGCGTTTCCCGCCCCACGACCTCGAGCACGTGGACAGTCACGACGAATGTGACTAGGTTGGCCACAAACAAAACACATAACAGGAGGCCGAGAACAACGACCCTCCACTGGCCGACTCACACCTAAAGACATAGCCGGTCGACGGGTGGGGAGAGCACGATGACTCTCATAATCCTTCCCTTGCTGGTCTGAGAACTGCACGCTGCGCGAAACAATGCACAGCTGATGCAGCTCCCGAAAAGACGAAGGCACACCAGCAAAAACTAGCCTACACCGTTCTTCAGGAGAAATGCCATCCAGGATGACACGAACGGTGTCAGCTTCAGAGAGTGTGAGGCGCAACGCTTGACGAGCTTCCTTGATAGACGAGACATAGGCTGCCAGAGACTCGCCCCTACCCTGCGACCGATAAAATCTGTCCATGACCATCCCCTCCCTGAGTCGAATGGGAAGAAACGACGACAGTAACTCTCGATGGAACGAGTCCACCGAGGCATCACTGGCCAAGACAGAACTCAGCAACTCCCCAACGGGACCTCTGCAATAAGGGAAAATCAGACGAAGCAAGTCCCCAGCCTGCATGCCGGGCATCTCACTAAGTCTGAGAAAGGCAGCTAGAAACTTCAGAAGTTCCTCAGGATCCATCCCATCGATCACAGGGAGATTCTGAATCATGGGCGTGAGAGGGTTAGGTAGCTTGTGGTAGCTCAGCTGCAGAAGCAAAGGTGAACTCAAAGAAGCAGAAGGAACGGCAGCTGGAGCCGACCCACAAGCGACCTCAACAGAAACGCCTGCAGGCTCAGAAGGAACCTCAGGCACAGTGAGAGCCGTTGTCTCAGCCTGCGGCCTCGACACGTTGGGCGAAAGCGCGAAAGTAGGCCGCTGACTCAGACCCGTAGGAGTCGTGAAACCGGAGAGTGCCTGAAAAATCTCCTCAAGCCTAGACACACTCTCCAAGATCCACGCCCTATCCGACGGTTCCAACCCCGGTGCCCGGTTGACCAGCCGTAAGCGGGCAAGCAGATGCCCCAAACGCGCAAGACGGCAGGCCCGGTCACGACCTACTGGAGGTTCCAGCTGCAGATCTTCCAAAACCCCTTCCCAATCTTCCACCTTGCGTTTACAAACAGACAACCCATCACCAACCTGCAGTAGATCAGACCAATCCACCGCCGTACCCGCGGACAACTGCTCCCGCAGCAACCTCCGGAGATTCAAAACATCACCCTCCGGAGCCACCCCACGCGACCTCAACTCAAATATCAACTCGTCCTTCACCAGGAGGGCAACATTCTGCAGATAGGCCATCTTGAACGCAACAAATCTCAACAATATACACAAAAAACGACAACTCCAGGGTCCAAGACGAACAAAACCCTCAGCCTACCGAGCCACTGCCAACCACTCCAATCCACCCATGAAACCCATTCAAAACAGTAACCAAGCGGATTGCCTAGTTTTTTTTTTTTAATATATAAGTTAAATTATTTATTTGGTTTTCTAATTGTTTTTCTTTTTAAATAATTATTTATTTGTTTCTTTATTTATTTATTTTTTTTCTTTACGTATTACCAAGACACCTTTGACGGTATGTCGGCCAACCAGGACCTACTAACAGGCAAATACCCACCGTCAACAACCAAGAGAGATTTTTTGTTTTTTTAGGCAACCACGCTCTGCTACCAATTGAGACCCATCCCCCCCCCCCATCAAAGCTGGAAAGCGTGCCAACTGGGGGATGGCTCGAAACAAGTCAAGCGATGGGATCACGGGTGGCAGTTGGAGGGTCAAAATAAACTCGGCAGCTGAGCAAAACTAAATTTATTATCAAGAAAACTGCAAAACTGGCTGGCAGAAGGCCACAATGTAAATTCGCACTTAAATAAATAACAAGATAACAAAAATTAACAAGATAATACAGACGCTACAAAAACAACAAACTCTACAAATACCCAATATAACAATTACAAACTGTAGGGCCTATCTGCAGGTTAGCCTAAGACCCCCAAAACGTAAGAACGTAAGCGCGGGGGGTGGAAGCGTGCTGGGCCCATAACCCAGAGGTCCGTGGATCCAAACCACGCTCTGCTACCAATTGAGACCCATCCCCCCCATCAAAGCTGGAAAGCGTGCCAACTGGGGGATGGCTCGAAACAAGTCAAGCAATGGGATCACGGGTGGCAGTTGGAGGGTCAAAATAAACTCGGCAGCTGAGCAAAACTAAATTTATTATCAAGAAAACTGCAAAACTGGCTGGCAGAAGGCCACAATGTAAATTCGCACTTAAATAAATAACAAGATAACAAAAATTAACAAGATAATACAGACGCTACAAAAACAACAAACTCTACAAATACCCAATATAACAATTACAAACTGTAGGGCCTATCTGCAGGTTAGCCTGAGACCCCCAAAACGTAAGAAAAATTTAATGCCCAAATAAAAGTGAAAATTTAGAACTTTTGGATAACAAAAATTAACCCGGCAATTTAGCCCACATCCCATGATTCCACCGGGGCCAGGGAGTAAGCCGGAATCCCTGGGCAGCTCCGAATTAGAAGTTAAGCAAAAGAACAATAATCCCCTTTTGGTGAAGCATTTTAAAAAAGAAGTAATTAAAAATAAAATATAACCTGGTACCGTTTTAGTAGAAAGTCACTTCACGACCTCCATAACACAATGAACGAAAAATATAAATAACAATCACTAGGCCTAAACATATAAATAAATAACATAACTTAACCATAGGGACCTAACAACTATAAAATCTAAAAAAATATAACAACAAATAAAACTAATTAATTAATAACAAGAAATATAAATAAATATTAACATCCAAAAAGTTCTTTTTGTATTTCACGTTTTCTTTTCCCTTTAATAAAAAATATATAAGTCCCCAATGGCTGTGTTGCATAAAATCACTGTCCAAGTTTAGAAGTTTAGGCCTAGGCCACATAAAGTTCCACAAACATTTTTTTCTTCTTTTTTTTCTATGTTTCACATTATCAACCCCCAGCTCTGCCGCCGGGAAAACAAGATGGAAAGCACTGACCTGAGGACAGAAGACTCCTACCCAAAGATGTAGGTGGGGCAGCAGGGTCGCCAAAGGCCTCTATACAGGGTCCTCCGGCCAGGCTGGCAGTGTGGATGGTCGAACTTTCCCCGGACGACAGGCTGAGGGAAAATGTCCCACTCGAGGACCCTGGACTGCAAGGCAACACCACAGCACATAAAAAACAGTCCAGCCACAACAACAAGAATATCACACCTAACAACTAAATATAACATGAAATGGCAAAACAATACAAGAACAGACAAAATTATACATGATTGGAGCACACTAGAAAAATAAAAGATCCATTTTTAGGCTATGAAAAATTATGTTGGAAAACAGATTTAAGACAAACTACAACTTAACAAATTACCAAAGAATTAATTACGTATAGGGAACTAAAAATGGTAAACGGAAAACTAGGCTATGGATACAGGAGCAATATGTTATAACATGAAAATTAAACTAAAGATAGGCTAGGTTATTGTCAATTAACAGAAAGATGGTAAATCGGTAACTCCAACTGAAAAAAGGCTCAACAAAACATTATACAGAACTACTATTAAATATAAAACCAGATGTAATAAAGCAATTACTGGTAAAACTGTAACATTGAGCACGTGGCTCGAACCTAGGTTAGCACATCTAGACAAAGAATATAAATTAGACAAAACCCTGAAAACACAAGTAAGCCCGTTGAATATTATTATCCTTGAAACAAAAGTATTTTCACCAAAAGGGTGATTAGATATTAGAAATTACTAATGAACACTTACGTTTTGGAGCTTCTAGCCTATCATGTTCTTTAACGCTGGCGTAGACCAAACCAAAATGATGGCCAACCTGACAGACGAAGGCTGGAACACGGAACGACCGAGTCCGAGCCAACGGCCACCAAAGTACGTGAATCGCCGGGCACAAGCGAATCTCAGGCAGCCCGGCAGACTACGACGAAAAAACGAAATGTACCGGTCAAAACGACCCGGTACAAAATGAAATTCTGCACACAGCTTTTATTATGTGAAATTAAACAAACTTTTCTTCTTAAAATCCAATATTTAAATGAAAGGTAATTTTTCGTTTTCCTAATTTTTTTTTGAAATTGGTTTCGCATATAAGGTTTCGACAAGAAAGTAAATTGCACATTCATCATTTAAATCAATGAGGAATTGACTGTGATTTAATAAAAATTCATAGCTTGAGAGTAAAAAAAAATACATAATTATATATATATTTTATTTAATTCCACATTACACTAAATTAACGCATTTTCTTCATAGTACGTTAGTTATTGTATAAAAAGTGTTTAAATATATTGATTTAAAAACTGCTTTCATAGGATTAACATAATCAAGTTTACTTCTCATAGTTTTATAAAAGTTTAATTTTTATTTTTTACATTATAATAGTACAGGCAGGCGTGAAAACGATTAATATTTAAAGCTCAAAGTGATTAGTTTTGGTTTCGGTTTCATATGACTGGGAATGGGGATATGTTGGTGGCAGGAGTTGGCAGCATTGATTAAATATTAATGTTTTCATTATGTCTGCAGTTTGTCTGCTGGGAAACTATTTTGCAAATTAGGTAATGATCGAATGTCTCAAACAAAATTAATTAGCATACACCAATGAAGAAGAAATAATTAGGTTGAAAATTTCAATTAAGCTTAAGTCATTGATAACTTTTAATGAGCATCAAACATTGAAAATATTATTTATCAAGTGAACTTAACCATCCTTTGTTTAAATATAATATACAATATTGATCCCACATACTTCCCATGATCATTACGACTAACTTTGTACAGTTATCAATAAAAAAGGCTAAACATCTCAAGGTATGTGTATTTGTGAAATGTATAGTTTATATAATATAGATGTACAGTACGTTGTACATCTTTGCAGTGAAATTGCTTCGAGTTGGACTGTTGTGTGAATTGTATGAAGAAAAAGTAATATTTTATGCTTAATATATTCAATAGTGTGGATTTTTAAAAATAGTTCAATTATTGTCAAGTGAATTTTATTCTTCGTAAAAGCGTTAACTGCTCATAAGTTACAACGTATTACAGAAATGGGAAATACGTTCCAAATGTCGAGATATATCAGCTAATAATTTATTAAGTCAAGATTTTTTTAAATCGATACAATGGTAGTTCATATTTCGTCCCCATATAGCCCTAAATTATCTTTAAATTAATTTAACTATGGATTTTAGTACTTTTGATAAATATTCAATTTGAAACTAATAGTAAAAACTAATTAATATTTTACAGCTTAAGACGACTCCTAAGTGGGTGTGCTCTGCATTAAATGTATGTAAGCTTTCAATGGTTAACATGTTGAAAGAGATTTTTGCCTTAAATTCTAGCTAACTAGAAAATTATGAAAAGAACCTCGGTAAATAGTTATTTATTAAGTGATATTATTAAAATATAATTAATTAATATCTTAAGGATCATATATATTTTACTGATTACATTATATTTTACCCTCTTTATCAATGACTTATAATAATTAATACCCTTTATGATATATAATTAATAGTATCTTATTAGTAGGGCCATGCTTATAATTTATGTAAAAATTATAAGTATTTATTTGAAAAGAAAACGTCAACAATTATGGAAAATAATATGTGTTTTTGTATTATAAGGTGTATTTACAATATTATGAGGTATAAAATTTATTAACAAACTAACACCTTGAACTTTGGACGAAAAAACTATTTTTCGTCTTAGTAATGAACTGCTCATTTGAAAATTATTTACTGAAGTAAGTATTAGTGAATTAAGTGTTTTAAGTGTTCCATTATCTTTCAATTGTTTTCTAAAAAAATTCAAATGTAGCTCTTTTTACTATCATTTATGACGTCTTCAGTCAAATACTTCAGATTTGTTTAGTTTCAATGCTTGGCATCCTCGATCAGTTGTAAATACTTGTTTAATGGGATGGAACAACCAAAGAATAGTTTGCCATGATTGAGCATTAAAAGGTTAACATTTGCTAGTTAGATATATTATAGGAATTGTTATAAGGAAACTAGTACTTATATGACTAAACAGACTTGACATATCTATATGTCATGTACATCAATTTTTACTTTAATGGTCAGCGTATATATGGTTTACTATATTTCAATTTCGTTTTATGCTTATTGTACCGATCTAGGTGCACTGTCATAAGATAGTCTAAGACATTATATGAAGTGTTTAAATCACAAATATATGTGTGCTGGAAGAAAGAAGTGGCCATACTTGACAGTTACGGTGTACTTACTCTGTCGGTACAGAAATTATGTGTACCCCACTTTGAAGCTTGTTTACTACGAAACTTATGTCAACTCCAATCACACCATTCCTTTCCTCGTGTGATTGTACGTAATGAAATATAAAGGTTACATTTTATTAGAAGTTTTTATAATTTTTATTCGGGTTGGACCAAAAAGTACTGACATTTTAACTAGTATTCTATGTGCGTCAATTTTTCACTTTTATTACTTAAAAAACCGTCATTGTTTTACATTTAAAACAAAATTTAACATCAATTTTTTAAGTAATGTTTTCTTGGATTCTAGAGGTCATAAAATAATTATTTTGTCACGTTGTAATACTTATGAAATGTACAGATACGATATATTATTTTTATACGTGTAAGCAAATGGAGTTATGTTATATTGGTTTTAATCAACTTAAAAATCACTGCATTTAATTACTCAAATAAAAATAATTTATCGTTACTATACCTTTCATAACGATGCATACAAGGTATGTTTTCAATTTTATTAGTATCATGACTGGCTTCGTTAGCCATACGATGTATATTTCAGAACGATTGCAACGTGATAAAGTAATTAATTTTACGACTTCTGTAAGCCAAGAAATCGTTGTTTCATTAATCCGATAAGAACTTGTTTTTAACTGGTAAAATTCTGAAATTTATTTAACTTATTACTTGAATAACGAAGTACTTGAAATACCACACATTAACGGGTTTGTAATAAAAGGTTTAAGTTGATGCAGAGTGAAAAATGGTAAAAGTTCCTGTACTTAAGCATTAAGATTAAATGAGCTTATTTTCATTAAATAATAAGACTTATTCTGAATATATTTCTATTTAATTTCTAAAATCATTATCAATCCATTTTATAAAATCAAGATAAAGCCAATAATTATAATCTGTATTTATTTGAATCATAATTATTGATAATGATTTTAGATAATAAATCGAAAGTTTAGATATATCCAGAATAAACTTATTATGTAGTGATGAGAAGCTTATTTAATGTTAATGATTATTAATATATTACATCATCACGAAGAATGAATGTCTGTACTTATTTTGTTTCAGTTGGGATAAAACTTATTAAAACTTTAAATTATTTCATTTATAACTTATAAATTTTTATAAGTTCACGTGTAATAAGGTAAATTTAAACGATAAAACAATGGTGTGATTGGATTTTTCACAGGCCTCTTAGTTTCTCAGTAAATAACCTTCAAACTCATAAATACACGTGAGTTCTGCGCTGACCGTAAGTTACGGTATCGTAGAAAATAAGTCAATGTACGGAGTTGCATACCAAATTACTGTCTAAGTATGTTTGAAAATAATTAATTATATTATACTTCCCTTGATATTTTTAATGTTCACGAAAAATCCTTGGAATATTAATGTCTACTAAAAAACATTTTGTAATTCATATTAAATTTAGTTAATACCCTTTTCATTACCTCCAGGTTGACATGTTTCCTGATGACAAGGGCTAAAACCGTCAGATTTGATTTTAAATTGTTTGTCTCCCTGACAGTTTTCATTAAAAGTTATCGCAAACTGTTACTACGCAAAGAGTTGTAAAAAATTATTTGTACTGTAATTGTTAAGTCAATTACATTAGGCAATGGAATTAGGTTTGTTTAACATCACCTCAATCAGCATATTTCAAACATATTTCAGAACTAAGAGGCATCTGTTCTGAATACACCACATGTTGACAACATTTGGATTGAAATTTATGTAAAGCAATAACGCTGTCTGTAATACATCCATGGGGCACAGCCATGAATTTAAATTACATTAATTCTTACTCAGGATTTTTTTACGGTTCTTTTAGTGAGAATATTTACCATAATAATTATTATATTTGAGATTTTATGACTACATATAAAAGAATATCATTATTTCATTATTAGAATAGTAACAATCAATGTTTGTGTAATCTAATAATAGTATGTAAATCAATATGTTTTAAGAACATTGTTATGATAAGCTGAGAATATGGTAAAGACTAATTTAAAAAATCAGGGATTTGATATTTTGAAATTTGTAGTATTTTAATGACTAAACGGATTTTTAATGTTTTCAATGTACGTTTTAAATAAACATCTTGTTTTGTATAACCATATGTATTCATGTACTCGGTATTCACACTTTCGCAAATCAAATTCTTTATACAAATTATTTGTTTTCAGCATACGTATTTCATTAACTTTAAAATACTCATTTTTCTTAAAGATAGTCGATAACCCTCACATCTTTATAGTCTAATGAAAGGGACGATACAACGGAGAACACCTCTGTGTAATAGTTGAATGAGCCTAATAAAGGCTTTTTTGTTAAAGTGAATTGTTATATTTAGAATCTGAATGCTGTAATTTACTTAAAAGTTACATAAAGTAGCAAGGAATAAATTATTTTACTTCACCTTAAAGGACGAGGGGAAATATTATGAGCTAATACTCAACGATTATTTAACTTGTCAAAAGAACTGTTATTGAATTTCTTTAATAAACGAAAGGAATGCAAATTGATTTTGGAATGAGAGATCTTTTTGATGTGGTATAAATCATTTAAACTTCTTAAAACACTTATTTAGTAATCGAAAGACGAGGGCAGTCGAGCATTAACACAAAGGACATTGAGGCAGCGTTTGTACAAAGTTCGTTTCTGAATCCCCAAGTAGAGGTTTTTCAATGCTACATATTTAAAACTGGATGTTTTGCAATTTTTAATATTATTATACTGTAATTGCTTTCTTAGTACACGTCAATAACTTGACTTAATTCTCTTATCTAAATAGTTTCTTAATCAGCATACTACATGTTATTGAAAAACAAATGAACGACACAAAACAAAAATTGATCATAATATTAGCCAAAATACCCGAAATATTATAGTAATCAATTTAGGTAATTGACGTTTACCATCCACAGACCCGGAGTTTTCTCAAAGGAATGAATGACTGGTGTTTAACTACGCTGCTTATACGCATACACACATAATTGTTACGGTTGAAATCGTCAAAACGGCGCTGAAATATTTCAACAGTCACCAGTACAGTAAAACACGTTTCTCCCTAGGAAGTATGACAAAGTTTTTTTTCTGAGGTGAAATTAGTAAAAATGTTCCAATATATGCAATGAACGACACACGACTCGTATTTGTATTTTGTCAGCACACACACAAGTAATAAATATTGCCTTAAGATTCCGATGCAGTCTATTAAAAAGTATCAATAAGCCCTATCGCCATCAGCTGCTGACATAAACAAACAACTTACATAGTTAAGAAGTAAATACCGGACCAAACCTAACCACAACGCACTTCTGCGCGGACGTGTTTCAAGCAGAAGGAACCTGCACATTTTCACAAAGTGAAACAAAGCTGTAAATATTGTTTATACGTCTGTATTATAAAACTTTTTTTATAAATATGATCGTATTAAAAATCATTTAAACAACCAAGAGTTAAATTATTTCATATATGTTTCGTATTACTGAATGCAATAAGCACAATATAAATCAACGTAAGCCATGTATGAAGGAAGATTACTCTGCTAGTTACTACTCAATAAAGGGCTTTCACAATTTACAGACTTTAATGTTATAGTAAATCCAGGAGTAACATCTGTCAACAAATGTCCTTAAACATTCATTGACATACTAAAAAAGCTTATAACTACCCTGTTGTATATTTATACTAGTTTATAACACTATCTTTTTTGTAACGTTTAGAACAGATATATATATATATATATATATATATATATATATATATTTTATTTAGTTACAATTTACGTGGTTTGGAATGAACAATGTAAAGTAAAATTTTTACGAATGACTCACCAATACAGGTTACTCCTTCAAATGACTTACCAATAGTTTAATACCAACAGAAAACAGTAAAAAATAGTAAATTCTACGCTCATAAATGTGTTTTCTAATATAATCCCACATATTTTACAAATCAATAATGTAACTTTGGTAAAATTATAAAAACATATTTTAATAATTTCAATCTTTGTCGTCCAGAAGCCATGTTTGTTTTTATTTAAATACGCATTAAATTAAGAAACCAAACCTTAAAACAAAATTATTCTGTGGTAATATAATGTTGATCTGCAATGTTGTAGACACTATTTAGGTTTTGGGAAGAAGTCTATTCGTCACACATATTAAAACACTGCAATATATTTTTGCCAGTTGATAATTATTTCAGTAAAAGGTTATATATCTAGGATGATATTGCTAGGGGGCACCCCTGCACGCTTCGCGCGCTAACCTTGTCGGCCTTTAACATAATAATTAAACTATATTTTAAAAATCATATTATTTTAATTCATTTACAGTAGCTCACTCACTACACTATATTTGCACTATATTTATAGTATAATAATTATACACAACCAATGTTATTACTATTTCAAATGTTTTAATTTTATTTAACGGCTGATGACAACAAACACACAGACAGACATGTATTCGCTCTTTTATAATTAACTTGATATTTTACTGTGATGCTCTCTATGTTTAACCTAACAAATTATTTGGACCGTTTAACATTTGTTAATGCCGTCAGCTGGTCAATTAAAATTAATATCCAGAAGAATAACATTGCAACTTTGACGCCGTGTAGAACAAAAACCTATGGAAATTTCACAAATCTAGCTCCGTTATGACTTAGAAATCAAAATTATCTTTTGAACAAAAAATTTTAAAAATTGGTCTAGTATTAAGTTCATAGAGTGAGTGAACTAAATGACCCTATTGTTTTAATATAAAGCATATCAATAATAGATAAGAACAACTGATTTTTTCTCCTTTCAGCCGAATTAGAAAAAAATAAAACTGTTACAAAATACAATAACATATTCACATACTATTCTACACCCGTCATACACTCACTTTATGAGTTATAAACTTTACTTATACGTTGAAGAACATTGAGTTTTTACTCTGTATTCTACAGCGCGTTGACCTTATTCTGTTTTTTAAAGAATAATATTTTAATATCACAAGTCAGTTTCACTGGGAACAGGAAACGGTGGTAATTAGCGTACTTAATTATTTGTGAAGTAGATAAGTCTATAACCTAAATAAAACAAAAGTCAGTTCTAATTGGCTAACCCTAGTAAAAGCACTCAACTGAGTTAATTTGCTTTCATTCAATTTTGGATTGAAATTGCATCTTTAAAAAACTGCTGCAGGGATAAATTCAGTAATTTAACCAAGTAGCCATCAAAACTGGTTACGTAAAACCTGTGTTTAGCTCTTTGAATTTATGGGAACTTGGGAATAGTCTGATGACCCAGTGAGAGCTTTATTCATCTTTCTTAAGGAAACATTTTAAAAAATGTATCACTTTAATGTATATGGTATAGTAGAATAAATAATAAATATCTTAGAATAATAATAAATATCTACTTCTATCGCTTAAGCACTGACATTTTTAAGGTAAACTGATGATATGGTTAATTTCTTGGAATAGTAATTAATTTAATTCTAAATTTATGCTGATAATTATAACAAATGATAAAATGCTTTAGTGGTTTTAAACAGCGAACAAGTTGTTTACTATTTTTTAATTCAACTAAGTAATTAATATATCCGTGACAGGCCGCGTTTCCTGTGTATGCTCATTAAAAAAATGTACTCTTAAAAAGATCTTTGAAAAATTATCGTTCACAAGACAAATCTCGTAATAATAAAACATTTAAAAATAATATTATTTAATAATCATGATTATTTATGCATTATGATTATTTAAGCACGACTTGCAGACTAGCTAATTTTAAATTATTAAGCCTTGTTAATGAGCTATGGGTAACATAGTTTTTGGATTTAAATATCTTCATTATTTTTAAATTTAAACATTGGAAGTATAGATACTAAAACATTAATCTATCGTTCCAGAATATATATACACCAAAGATGGATTTTTAATTGTTATACAAACAGATGAAAAGATTCTAAGTTTTTCCTGATAACTGATTTATGATCGATTTAGATCCTTGCAATCCTAATTACTAACACAATAAAGACTCTAACCTTGTAGTTATTTACTATATGCCCAATACAAGGTAAATAGGAAATGTGTAGAACGAGAGCAACGGACCACACAGATGGCTGGACAGGACATTGTTCATTTGCTTGCAACCAAAATCTGATTATGCACCAGTAAAGCAATTAGAGTGGACATAATTGCACATTATTGATCATATTTGGTCGTTTCGGTCATAGAATCCACAGTGTCTGGACTGTCCACCTTTGACCTCAATGTACGTACATTACAAATATTATCAGGAAAAAGAGTAATTATTTAATTTACTGATAATTTGAAGCCCGCTTATTCTTCCTACTAAATAGATGAATCCAGGATTCCACGAAGGAATGAATACAGTCTGCCCTTAGTATTCACATGGACTCCAAGTTGATCTTCTTCCAACATATCAGTATTGTTCTTCCTAAAGCTAAGAGGAACTTTTCTTTGATTATACAAATTCTGTGAGACTATTTATAGATTCTAATAGAGAATTCATCTTGAGTACATAACTGTTATATAAAATTAGTATATGTCGTAGTAACATTTGTATAGACTTAGACTATATATTTCAATTTCATGCTAACATTTTCACATTTTGTATATTACTTAAAAATAATTCTAGTAGCCTCATTTCCCGAACATTAAGAATATTGGTCGGTAAGCGTAGTTGGTTCAATCCCAGCTTCATGTGCTACAGGTTCTCAGTTCGATCCCAATCAGAGTCAATACATTTTGAGAAGGATCAGCTGATAACCACCGGCTGTTCATTTGTCATTGGGCTATTAATTAATGACACTTTCTAAGGAATAGTCGGCCTTAGTTTGTAACAATGACTACATCATCTACACTCATCACACTCATTCGAAATCCATATTCGCCCAGATCTTGACGATCCGTGTCTTATGAATAAATAAAAAAAAATAAATAAAAAATAAATAAATTAGGTATTCTTACGTAATATAAATCATTAAAGTATATACAGAGTGTATATTGTGTCTGGAAACACCTAAATATATTCTTTTATCATCGAAAAAAGTTCGAAACATTGTACAATTATTGTGATAGGGATTGGAGTATTTTGGAGCACTAGTCACACTAACGGGGAACATCCCGTCGAGGATATTTTCAACGTTCTTTACGGAAGCCTATACCTTGTGATGCATCACTTTAAAATGGTGCTAAAAGGTTAGTGTTAAGCCCTTTCTAATATCATAAATCAATTTTCATTTTAATAAGAAATTAATCAAATACTTTTAGTGTAATAAAAATGGATCAAATTTGTACTAATAACATCAATTCAAAATGAAAATTTACTTTTTCTATCAATTAAACCTTTTTAAAAATATCAGGAAATTTACTGTAAAACATTAATTTGGCAAGAACCGAGTGAAAATAAAACTGCCTAACACATTAACATTAACAAATTACTCTATTTTTTGATAGAATGATTCCTTATAAATGCAGTTTGTGGCATTCAATTCAGTTCACTATACTCCTTAAAGTGATGTATCACAAGATACTGGCTTCCATAAAGAATGTTGAAGATACCCTCGACAAGATGTTCCCCGTTAGTGTGAAATGACTAAACAATGTAGGTGCCTAATCCCTATCATGGTTGCAAAATTTTCTAATTTATATTTAGTAATAAAGGAAGGATATATTTAGGTATTATCAGACATAATATACATTATTTATAGTAATACTATGAGTATGAACGACACAAAGCAACCACCTAGAATAAACGTGTGTAGTATAAATGTGATTGTGTGTGGGCAAGTCTAAAATACTAAGAAGCTTTCGTGCTAAGTAAATAATAGGATCAACTTCTATTTTTGTCTTACTTAAGTGTATGTTTCTCAAACAATATTTACATGAGCGCACTGCGTCTTGGTATTCTACCAAATCTGTTGGGCAAAGTGGCTACGCTTATATCTTGGGGGTGTTTGTACTTTACTGTAGCAACGTTCATTTTAACGTGTCTTAGACGAGTCCTAATAAGACTACTGAGTAAATGTTCACATTTTCCAATATATTCATTTAAAATTAATTTAATTTTAACAAACAGATAGCTCATAATTTATTTGTAGGATTTCAATTACGTTAAAATATTACACACTAAACTTTACAATAATGATGATATATTTAAAACATTAAATATTTTAAGAATAGCTTCCGAATAAATCCTTAAACTATAAAACCAAACAGTGATGTAAAACAATTTTGTTTGGTGATAATTCTGTGTTCTCGTGTGTGAAAGAGAATTAACATTATTTATTAAACCCATCACACTTGTGTTGACTTAAAGAGTATTGTAAGTGTAATCTGATTATTATTTGACTCAATATCTGTGTAGTTAACTAGGTACTCAATATTAAAATTAGTGTCGTAAGATTACACTTTCAATAGCTGGAGTACATTTTATTTGTTTCTAAGTGAGGCACTGTTCTATGTCCATTGTTGTGTGAAGTACACCTTCAATGGCTAGAGGCGAAGTTGGAGTGAAATAGATTTTTTCCATTTGTGGCACTATGTCCATTGTTGTGTGAAGTACACTTTCAATGGCTAGAGGCGAAGTTGGAGTAAAATAGATTTTTTCCATTTGTGGCGCTGTTCTATGTCCATTGTTGTGTGAAGTACACCTTCAATGGCTAGAGGCGAAGTTGGAGTAAAATAGATTTTTTTCCATTTGTGGTGCTGTTCTACGAGTATGTCCATTGTTGTGTGAAGTACACCTTTAATGGCTAGAGGTGAAATTGGAGTAAAATAGATTTTTTCCCATTTGTGGCGCTGTTCTATGTCCATTGTTGTGTGAAGTACACCTTCAATGGCTAGAGGCGAAGTTGGAGTAAAATAGATTTTTTTCCATTTGTGGTGCTGTTCTATGTCCATTGTTGTGTGAAGTACACCTTCAATGGCTAGAGGTGAAATTGGAGTAAAATAGATTTTTCCCATTTGTGGCGCTGTTCTATGTCCATTGTTGTGTGAAGTACACCTTCAATGGCTAGAAGTGAGGTTGGAATAAATTAGATTAGTTTCCATTTGTAGCGCTGTTCTGTGTCAATTTTTGTGTAAAGTATACCTTCAATGGCTAGACGCGAGATTGAAATAAATTAGATTATTTTCAATTTGTAGCACTGTGTTCTATGTCCTTTGCTGTATGAATTTCGTGGTACCGTTCACTTGTAGCTAAATACTTTAAAATAATTATATGTATATACATTTTTATGTTTTTTTAAGTTACATCAAAGATAAATATAAGATATTTTATTGTTTATGCAGTTCTTTACATTACATTTGTAACGTAATAAATAATCCTTAGTATTTCTACTACATAATAATTTGTAAGAATTCTAAAAGCGTTTAAAACCGGGATGGCTCTTAAAACACATTTTAGTCGTGTGTATTCTATTTTACTTAGTTCATCAAGCTATGTATACAACATTATATTTCATCTATTATAATCACGCTAGTTAGAATTTTTTTTTAAATATTTGAAATTAAATAGAAATAGTTTAAAACTAACTTTGTAAATGTTTTTTCTAAATATTCTGGTCAGACTTATTGTTAATATTTACTAAAGTCAGTAAGGTGTCTATAATTTTACATTTTTTTTGTATACGTGACAACCAATATAATGTACTTTTTGTGTAAAATCTGAATATTTGTAGCCTATAACAATCAAGATATATTCACAAAAGGTTCAAATAATTTTACAGTAAGAACGTAAATATTTTTCTAATAATCTGTTAAAATAAACTTTTAAATACATTGGAACGAATATTTATTTTTATTTTTAGTAAAATAGCCATTATTTTTATTACAGTCATATTCTAAAGATTTGACGACCCTAAATACACCTATTCCACCCTTTAGAGCCACCAGTTGACTCCTCTCAACATTTTATTTTAACATACAAATTTGTGCAAGTTTACTTTAGCTGAAAATATTACTCATATATTATCTACATAACTTTATGACTTTATTGAACAATTGAGCGTATCTATTTTGGATATATTTCCACCGTCGTAAATATTGTCCACGGTACTACAACACTGTCAACCACAGCTAGTTATATGGTAGATATTCACCTAGATAAATAGTATATTCGTCATTCCCCTCTACCACATGTCTGTGTCAGTGTGACATAACATTACTTAGTACTCTGTATACTTAAGAACTATATTCTGTTTTTGTCCTTTAAAAATAAAACCACAAAATATATTGTGATATATTTTAAAACTAATGAATTCATTTGGTTGTTAATTTTGTATAAAATGATCATCAACATGTACAAACAGATGTGTTCATGAGTAAACATGAAAGTGTAATTGAACTGAATCGGTGCACTATGAAAGTTTAATGTTTATTTTAGTAGAAAAATATGTTGAAATGGTGTTTAAGTTATCGATCCTGCTATATTGTTCTTATTATCAGTATTCTCAGTTTGTTTCGTTGTGGTTTTTTTTTTACTTTACTAAGCTATTGTAAATGTAAGCGTTATAACATTGTTTGAATTTAATTTAGCAGGAACATTTCTAAATAAACATAAAAAATTTAATTAAGACTGACTGATGAAGATTTTTTTAATATAACAATATAATCGTATAAGATGGAATATAGAAACATTATGTAGGAAAATATTCTAATATTTTTATTTATGTTATGTAAGGGAGGTTGTTTAATATTACAACTTATGTCATATATTTATTAAGGTAATGTAATTAATAAAGCACATTCATTGTCCTGTGGCTTCATACAAGCCTATCGGAATTTTGCGAAGATTCGCAAGTGAATTCCAAAATGTTTCGGCTGTTCTTCACAGTCTATTCACGTAATCAGTTATAATGATTTTAATCTGTCTCAAAAGTAAAACATAAACCAACATTCCTTGAACACTCAAAATATTTTAAAAGTTAAATAGCATTAGCATAATTAAATACTGAATATAGTTATTTACTGCTGAAATGTTAATTTTTAACTCAACTCAAGGAACTATCAGTATTTCCATATGTATATACTCACTACGTATGGAAATAGTTTTCCAAAGCTGAAAACATACATTTTCAATGTTTTGCCATAACTAACAAGCCTGACTGCAAATGTTTTAGGAACTTCTCTATGGCTATGTAGCTGTTTCTTCCTAAAGTCACCAATATTTAAAATATGTAACGATATCAATTGTATGCTAACACCCAATAGAGAGATTATTATTGTTTTTTTTTTTTTTTTTTATATATAAAAAAGTTGATAATCATGCACTTTAAAATCAAACTTTTATTCTTGTATCTGTGACATGGGTATTATATTGAATTAATGCATGCTTCATGGAAAAATACATAATCTAAGATAAAAATATATGTATATTGTTTATGGTCATTTATGAAGATAAGTAATAATAGATTTTACGTAATGAAGAATTTTAAGTAGAAAACGAAAGAAAAATATATCATAATTTCATAGCTTTTTGGGATACATGTCGAATTGAGAACAGTTCTGTGACTTGAAGAGTTGTTCCAAGTTGTTTTATTGTATCGATGGGCTAAATGGGTTTCAGAAAAATATAGTCGGAAGTTGCTCTAAAATCTTCATAATTACCCGGAAACCCAACTGGATCAAGTGCGTAGGTAACAATCAGAGACTTAGCTGTATACAATTCATCTTGAAAACCGAATCACTATCTTACTAGATTTTAGTGACTCAATATTGATTGACCCACCCACCTATCGGTACACCCATAATGGAAGACTCTCCCCTCAACCTTTACGCGTTCGATGGGGTTGAGCTGTGGGATAGAACTGATTGACCAATAGCGGCTATGCATGACTTAACAGCTGACATTAAACAACAATTATTACTGCCATTAACACCCACGCATCCATACCCATCCATGGATCACCCATCACTAACAATATTTCTATGCGCGTCCATAAACATCCGTACAAAGGGATTAGAATATACAAGCTGAACTTGTATGGGTGTTGGGAAGGTACCACTGTACTATATGGGTAGATGGGTGGCACCGCTGTATTTGTGTTAGTGGTGGGAGGTTCCCGTACGTGTGTAAGTGGGCTGGAAGGCTGTCGCATCTATATGTGTATGGGTTAAATGAAATGAAAATTGTCTTTATTAGGCGGATTTAGGACTATTAAGTCCTCTCTTTCACTTAACCTTATTTCAAAAAAAGTTTCTTTTTTATCTATATGAAATATATACAGTACATTCTAGTTTCTTAAATATGTACTTGTTTATCATGAAATAAATATAATGACTTATATCTAATATCGTGTTGATAAAAATTTCAAAACAACATTTCTGATATAAAAATATTATAGACATAAATCAATATTCAGAATTAATCATTTCTAATATTATACATCCACACATATACAAATAACTTATGAACCACAACCACCACCTACCCACTCCCACCCCTACAGGCCTCGCAGAAGCAGGTCTTTACCGAAACGAGCGCGCTTATTAATGGTCCTGATGCTATCAGGCAGCAATTTCCATAAACGACAAGCAGAAACGGTAAAAGAGTTGCTATAGAGAGTGGCATAATGAATAGGCACTGATAGTAGGGAGGCTCCTGACGTCTATTTCTCGTGCCGATTTCGAAGATAAACTTGAAACGCTCGGATAAGTATTCAGGAAATATAGTGTTTAAAATACTAAACACAAGAATATGGATTTGGTATTCACGAAATTGTTTCAGTTTGAACATACCTAACTGTTTGAAGAATGGAGAAACATGATCATTCCGCCTTAAATTGAATATAAATCTAATGCCGAAGTTCTGTGCTCTTTGAAGCCGGGCCGAGAGCTTAACAGTCATGTCATTGATCACTACGTCACAATAGTTGAAGTGAGGCAGAATCAGGTTTTTTACCAGCACAGAAAATGGCAGTGTGTTAAAGTGCCACTTTAACACCGTTTAAGACTGTGAATGCCAGCAAACACCCTACTGCATACCAATTGTCATTTAGTCTCAGTCTAGGGAAGTCAGTGAAATTGATTTGTCAAAGTAGTGTAAAATGTCCAATAAGGATAGTCTTGGTTTTATTATCATTTAACATTAGTCCATTTCTCTGAGCCCAAGCAGCTATTGCAGCAATATCAAGATTCATTTGTGAAACCACTCGGTGGGACACAGCAATAGGGAAATGTTGGTAAATCTGTAAGTTATCAGCGTACAAGTGATATTTAGAGAAGCATAAGTCAGATGTTACACCATCAATGTAAAGTGAGAAAAGCAGAGGTCCCATAACGGATCCCTGTGGCACACTTCTGATCACAGGTTTCCATCCGGACATGCCCTCTCCAGTACGCACAAACTGGCGACGACCCGACAAGTAGGACCCGACCCAGTTCACACAGCTATCAGAAAATCCATATTTTTTTAGTTTTAAAAGGAGTAAGGCAGTAAAAACTTTAGAAAAGTCAAAAAGTATTAGAATTGAAGGATTACTCTTGTCCATTGCATGCTATATATCATCAGTGAGTTTCAGATGGGCTTTTGTAGTGCTGTGATTAGAGTGGACGCAAGATTGAAAGTTAGATATTATTTTACTGTTTGAAAGATAATGGGTTGGTGGTATTTTGGATAAAAGAGAGTTCAACTAGCTAATGTGACTGGTAGCCAAGGGCCGGTGGTTGTTGGGGGAAGTACGAGTCTGTACCACCAACTAAATTAAGAGGCTTAAAGGTCTGCTGAGGCTACCAGAGTATGCTTAAAGGTCTGCTGACCAAAATTTGTGTATGAGGTGTCATTGTAAATGTTAACATATTGCGCATTCAGTTTGCATTTGGTATTTTGAATACATACGCCTAGTTAAAAAAAAAAAATAGGTGAAAATAAAAACTTTAAACAAAGGTTTTTATATTTATTTATTTTTTGTACAACTAATTAGGAATTCACACAGCAATTCCAATGCACAATTTTGGAGGGGGGGGGGGAATTGGTTTAAAAATAACAGTTTAATTTGGATACGCGTGATTGTATGTCGGGTCCGAAAAGAAATTTGTTCTTATGGGATTAAAATAAACTTGGCTGACAGACTCTGCAGACTCCATACTGTCAAGCTTAGCGTTTTCCTATATTATATTTTGTAATACGAATTTGTTTAAGTTTTAATTGAAAAAAAAAAACATGGAAATAACTAAATACACAAATTACTTCAGTGCCAAATAGTATAATGATGATAAAATAATGAAATTCTATTATAAATATAACGTAATTTAACAGGTAATCATTTCTGGGGTTTGTCCCCTTATTTTGATACGAAAACAACATTATACATTGAATGTTTTTCTTGATATTCACAGGAAATTAAAATAAACCAATTCAAAAATTTAAATTAAAAAATCTACATTTCAAAGTACTAACCTCTTATTATTAAAAATTGCTTACCTGTCACAGAGACAAATGTAACTTGGCAACCACTGAATGCCCGCCTTCTCAGTTGAATGGAGACTGCTAATCCTACCTGAAAAGAGTGGAATGGGCAATCATTAACTATATAGTGATCTAGTGATCTAACTCCTCAATCACATAACTAATCGTTTGCCATTTCCAGTGTTCTGCCACACCTGCATGAAAGTGACTAGACAAGCCCCAATGCCTTATAGCTATGTCTAATATCGGATGTCTATTACAATCGTTACGTTTGACATTTCCAATGTTCTGCCACACCTGCATGAAAGTGACTAGACAAGCCCAATGCCTTATAGCTATGTCTAATATCAGATGTCTATGACAATTTTTACGTTTGACATTTCCAATATTCTGCCACACGTGCATGAAAGTGACTAGACAAGCCCCAACGCCTTATAGCTATGTCTAATATCAGATGTCTATGACAATCGTTACGTTTGCCATTTCCAATGTTCTGCCACACCTGTATGAAAGTGACTAGACAAGCCCCAATGCCTTATAGATATGTCTAATATCGGATGTCTATGACAATCGTTACGTTTGACATAAGACAATTTTTTTTAAGAGACTGCTGCACTTTAAACCAACATTTAACAATATTGTAGTATATAGCCTAGAATGTAAGCCATGAACTATTACTATAACATATCTATAATGTCTTAAATCCGTATCAGTCTTTTGTACAAATAGGATTTATCACGCATTTACCGACTGGCCTAGTATTCTCCAACTATAAGATGGAATTCCTATTTTGTATGCTCACTTACTCCTCAGTCTCTAAGCGTAACTACTTAATCCCAGTTGAACTTAACTTTATGTTACGAAGAGACAAACGAGTTACAATATAAGGTACGTTAGCCGCATTTGTATGTTCACAACTTACGTATACACTAGTTAAGTGCATTTGAATTCAACGCACAATCTTTGAATATATGTTTAAGATAAAATTAACTGTATGCGTTTAATGTAGGCCTACTGATAAATTTTCAAATTTGCTTTTGAAAAACACTAAGGACAAAACTCATACATTAACTCCGTACATGTTTAGGTGGGTGGGTTAGTCAGTACCATTGTTCGTGTTTGGTTAGGTGGGATGGTCATCACCACTTTGGTGTGTGGGTGGTAGGGTCGATAGCATTGTATGTGTATGGAGAAAAACTTAACCTAATCTAACCGTAACACATTTCAGATCCATTAGAGTAGACCTGAGAACTCAGGGACCAGTTGGCTTAGGTGAGCAAGTACGGTGTGTCAGTTGATTGTGGAACCCTTCGGATACGTACTTAAAATTGGCGTACCAATGCTTGAGAACAAGCCAGATTATTTATAATCCTCAAGTTGTGGTTGAATAAAGTTTATGCATCTTGTTACCTTAGTAATTATTACTTCTGATTTAAATGCAGAGTGTCAGGGGTCAACGATCTGTCAATACCTGTAGGTAGGATGAACCTCCCACGTAGGAACAATGTTGAATCGATTCCGAGCTGGCGTTGGCAGATGTAATACTGGAAATAAAATTTACACTAGATCAGTCATGTAATTGTGGGGAGTCTGTCCAAACAATGGATCACATAGTTACAGAGTGTCCCCTTCCCTCTTTTAGGAAGGAATTAGCCAGTATATACAAAATCAGTGAAACAGGTCTTAAGTCGCTCAATGGATAAGACTTGTCTTTGTGACATGATATCAATTTACATTTGTTATTCTTATTGATGGCATGACAATATTAACATGACTTTTGTATTTTGATCCAAATATATATTATAGTTTTTTTTATTAACAAATGGTAACTGACAACAAACGTTACGATATTTAAATTATTACATTCGAAAATGATAATTAGACTTCTAGGCTTTGAGTTAGAAAACAAATATAAATTGTAAACATTAATTATACATGTTCAGTGAGACCACCCTCGTTTGATCATAGCCACAATAATCCATACATCCTTATATATTATAGTTTTTATATACCAGTAAAAATTTTCAGGGAACACAGGGAACAGGGAAGGACATGCACCAATGCAAATCTTTCTATTATAAAATAAGGCTTCTTCAACTTTTGATCACCGGAGTTTTAGAACGTCAATACCATTTCCCAAACATTTGCAGAGCTCCTTAGGGATCGCAGTCCATTGTCTCTAACAGTAGTTCCTGAAACTGAGTCTACACTTACTCGAAACATTCTGAAGTCTTGTTAGAAGTTAGTTGGCTTAGGGCACTCGGGCTAAAACTGTATAAAATGTTCCTTCTAAAATATTAATTTTGACCATATCTGAGAGCTCTTAGTCGTTTCTACTTCTAATATTATCTTATCTACAAATAATGTAATTCCATAAGTGATTAGTAACCCACGAATTTCTCGAGCTAGTAAGAACAAATAATTATATAGCTTGATTAGGGTAACTAAACGACATTGGGAAAATTATCAACATATAAAATATCATCTGGGCTTTGCATCACTACTCTAAAAGATCCAATAGTATTTTATCACTTTATACAGAGGCGTATGCCCTTAACCTTAGTTATTTTTCAGTTGTACTAACCCTGTTCCAAAATTAAGACTGTCCCTACCGATTAAAAAATAGAGTATTGAATACCGATGTTGGTGAGTGAATCGTAATTTTTATCACAACTAAGAATGACATTTATTGGATAGTATTGTTTATTCTTAAGTCATGATCATTTAAACAGTTGCCAGACTGTATTATTTAGTATTTCTTTTGAGTCAATTTAAATTGTCCATCAACTGTTTTTCGCTACAAACTCAGGTGTACGTCAATTTTTTTGAGACTTCAACCACGCGGTCGTAATCTCATCATAATCCAACCTGACAAAGTCACGCGCTCACCCTATAGCTCTGTAGCCTGCATCAATTCATCGTTTTTATCGCTACCAAATATTGCGCTCGTGTAAACATTGCATATTTTTACAGTAGTATGGATTTAAAACCATATGATTCTCTTACAAAAAATTAAAAACAGCTGTTTAAAAAATAGTTGCTTTGTTGCTTTTAATAGTGCTCCTGCTGTTAATATTGTCACCGAGGCCGAAGGTCGAACGTATTTAATACTGTTACCACTCGTAAGTGTTGAAGGACGTCCCTAGTTCACTTTATGACAGTAAAATAGCAATAATATTAAACAATCATAGATGTTTTTAAGTATCCAACTTAAACGTTTAAATAAAAGCCGTCTACAATCATCAAACAGTTAGCCACTACTCATTTTCCTCCCTAATATATATTTTTTATTTAATGGTAATGACATCATTTGTTTTCCTCTCTCCAACTGATTGTCCTTGGAATGAGGCTGTTCTCTTTAGATTGATGAATCCAATTTAAATGTAAATACACTAGATTTGTTACGTGATGGTCACAGTATATTGTGTTTAGTGTATTACATTCTTGAATTGTCATGAACTGTTACTTCTAAAATAAAACACATAATATAATATACTTAATTTTTATTTATTTTGTTTCATTGCGTATTTCCTTACTCATCAATAGATTCGAATAGATTTTTCTTATTTGTTACCACATCACGTGATACAAATAAACTATTCTATATTTTGTTTACGTATTAAGCATTACGTATTATGGAAATGAACATATTTTCCATATTTAAGTAAGATATTACAAATCTTCATAAATTATTCACTTTTAACAATGAAATGACAATTTATTTCTCTATACTATTACAAAAATGTTTTAATTTATTAGACACTTTACAGTTTATAAGGATAAAAAAACAAGTTTTATAAGTTAAAAATATTCAATACGATTTTTTTTATTGTTTCAACAGTGTATTTTATTTCGTAACTACGGTGCTGTTTACACAAAATACACCCTCAGGGATGATATGTTGATTAATGTTGAAGTCATAAATTGAAAGTGGATTCAATTTATGTGGCTGTAGTTAAGAGAAAGCTTTATGATTGCCACGAAGACAAGTTTACAGACAATCTGTTTGATGGCGGAGTTTGTAAGTCTGTTCCTAATGGATACTAATGGAATATCCCAGTGTTTTGTTTCTCTGCAAGTTATTGACCTTTCAACTGATATTTGGAAGCCATTTAAAAAGTATGCTTATTAATTAAATCTACATAAATAAAGTTTACACCTGCAAGTAAAAGTTCCAAAGTATTACCATAGAAATTATTGAGACAAATCATAATTATAATACATAATATCATAGTACATAAATCATAATACATATTGCACTGATGTATTCGTAGTTACATTTTTAGTTTAGTTATGCCTAATCAGTTACCAACACTGATAAGAGAATGAGAATATTATTATATTTAGTTGTTCTTAAACTTTTACAATCATTATTTCATTTGCGGTAATTATATATATGTATATATTTAAGTAAATAAATATGAACTGTTCCTCTATATAAAATGATTCCTTTTAGAGCATTCTCTCTGTGAAGACTATTCCAAACGTTTATAAATTATCTAATATTTAAATGTTAATAAATATGTAAATAACTCATTAAGACCACAATTTATTTTTTGTAAAATCAAATATCTTTGTGTTTTAATTTCGTGTTTAAGTCAAGGCTTTTCTGGAGGTTTTCCGGCCGTCCCTCAAGCAAAAAAAGTACCGGTCTGCAAATTTGAACTTGGTGGATTCTAGTTTTATTTAATGATCATTTACGGTACCAATAAAAATGAAATTTAGATGTTGTTCCCAGCCTCTTCATGAAAATAATTCTGTCGTTTCTGCGTGTTTTCGTAGTAAACGAATACCACTGTACGTGTATGGGTGGGCGAGTGGGTCAATACCACTGTACGTGTAAATAATACAAAATTAAATTAGATTTATTTTGTTACTTAGTACGCGAGTACTTGTCTAAGTTTGTGCAGGTTGAATTGTTTAATATATCCAAATAGTATCAGTACCACTGTACGTGTAGGGGTGGGTGGGTGGTTGGATCAGTACCACTGCACGTGTAGGGGTGGGTGGGTGGGTCAGTACCACTGTACGTGTAGGGGCGGGTGGGAGGGTCAATACCACTATACGTGTATGGGAGGGTGGGTGGGCAATACCACTATATGTGTATTGGGCGAGCCAGTGGCCGAGTGGTCTAAGGCGTCAGGACTTTGAGCTTGGGTTAGAGATAGCGCTGGTTCGAATCCGGCCTAGACTGAAAAGATTTATCAGTAATATTCACCTTGTACTGTACAGGTTCGCCCCCTTACTCTGACTGAATAAGTTCCTCGCACAGATCAATGGTCTATGGGGAATGGTCAGAGTAAGTTTAAGGAGGAGATCGGCCTCTCCTTTTTTATATATATATAAAAAAAAAAAAAAAAAAAAAAAAATTGACCAGTCTGCGCTGAAATTATTTGCTCCCGAATCCCAGTTGTTTTCTAAGGAACCAAGTGGCCTACTAAAAATCTAATCACACCAATCCTCGTTTAATTTTACGCTATGACATATACGTTGTTACATTTTTAAAATAATTTTTAACAAGTTTTAATAATTGTTATCCTAGTCGGAAAAAAGTACCAGATTTTGAACTATATTTTACTGTACATCAAATTTACAGTATAATTACTCATTAACGCGTTAAATGCATCACATTTATATTTTAGTATCTGGTTTATAGGAATGTTTTCTATAAGTTTTATAAATTTCAGAATTTTTACTTTTTAAGAAAAAAGGTTCTTATCAATTCCCTGAAACATAGTTTTTTTTCTTCTAGACGTCGTAAAATTAGTTATTTAGTCATGTTGTAATCCCTATGGTATAGTTACGATACATTACTTTTATATGTGTAAGTTATTGCAGTGGTTCTATATCGATTTAAAATTACCACATATGCACATATGGTCTACGCCGAGAGTAGAAAATATTAGATGTTTGATTCGTTTACAGCATGTAAATGCTTGAAATTAATAAACTTCCAGTATGTACAGTTTTATATATTTTTTATTTTCAGTTACCATTTTCAATTTTAAAGTCATTGAACACTTCATCAAACCTAATATGTTCTATTTTTGACGCAAAAACTATCAAAATTGTAAGTAAATTATGAAAGTTTTCTTGGAACAATACTTCATTCATTCCAGTTGATTATTTGATTATTTCTGCACAATCCTTTTGACAACTGTTATACAGGCTTGTTGACGATTCAGACATACAACTGTGATCTGTTGTCCGATAGGTGTGTGGTAATATACGTATGGTATTGACCCCCACACACGTAAGGTGGTGATATTGTTAAGAAGCATAACAAACATTACGTTTTAACTTATCATCGTTGATAGGCTATACTACATAGCTAGAGGATGAGAAAATAATTCAATCCCCACAAAGCAGACTATAATTTGTCAATTAGACTATACAATAATTAGACAATTTCTTTCGACTATGACCGATAGGTTATTGTAACATATAGTTTTTTGTAAACGCACACCGACTATCTAAACAAGCAATTTATTTTACACATTCTACATCTTTACGTGTATGGGTGTAATATAACTAGCAGTTCAATTATATATAATGGTGTCTAATGAACTAACGGTAAAATCATCCAACAAACTATTGTGTGTAACCTTTTTAAATTAGTAATCTGTAATATTTTTTTATTACACTTAAAATGTCACTCATATCGATTATATCATTATTTATCATACTTAAAAGACACTTTCAAAGGTGTCTTGAAAGACTTTCGTAGGAGATCATAAAACTCAAAACTCTTGTGCTAACTTTATAAATTTTTATTCAATAATTCAATAAATTTTATCAAAAACATTCTTTTAAAATATTGTTTCCTCAATACATTAATTATTACATAATCAGCACCATGATTGTCAACGAAACTCTTGTTCATTATTATCAGCATAATTGTGTTTTTTATTACAATTACTCTGAAACATTCATATAAAGGTATGAAACATTGAGAGACGAAGTTTTAAATTACCAACGAGTGGGTATTTATATCTCAAATCCCCAACGAGTAACTGTTCCCAATTCAAGTATAAAAGCGTTATGATACTTTTTTGTAACTGACTTTCTATCAACAGTTTCAGTTGTTCATTAATAATTATTTACCAAGGGCGAAATTAATCTAAATATTTACATATCGCTTTTTATCCAACAACAAAACAGAACCACTGTCAGTATTAGCATACCTTCTAAAATGATAAATATCATGCAATTAATTTAAGAGTGACCATATAACGAAATTTGACTTGTTTTAATGCCATTTGCACACACTTTATAAATACTATACCTTTTTTATACTATAGTTGGTTATAGTATGAAATATGACTTATCTTAAAATCACAGTAAGAGGTAGACCGTCACGCCAATATGTAGTAGACCACCATCCTCTTAGCACTACGTAATATACCGTCATCCTTCCAATACGAAATATACCATCATCTCTCCAATACTTAGTATACCTATCATCCTAGCACTACGTAATATACCGTCATCCTTCCAATACGAAATATACCATCATCTCTCCAATACTTAGTATACCATCCTCCTAGAACTACGTAATATACCGTTATCCTTCCAATACGAAATATACCATCATCTCTCCAATACTTAGTATACTATCCTCCTAGCACTACGTAATATACCGTCATCCTTCCAATACGAAATATACCATCATCTCTCCAATTCTTAGTATACTATCCTCCTAGCACTACGTAATATACCGTCATCCTTCCAATACGAAATATACCATCATCTCTCCAATACTTAGTATACTATCCTCCTAGCACTACGTAATATACCGTCATCCTTCCAATACGAAATATACCATCATCTCTCCAATACTTAGTATACCATCCTCCTAGAACTACGTAATATACCGTCATCTTTCCAATACGAAATATACCATCATCTCTCCAATACTTAGTATACCATCCTCCTAGAACTACGTAATATACCGTTATCCTTCCAATACGAAATATACCATCATCTCTCCAATACTTAGTATACTATCCTCCTAGCACTACGTAATATACCATCATCCTTCCAATACGAAATATACCATCATCCCTCCAATACTTAGTATACCATCCTCTTAGCACTACGTAATGTACCGTCATCCTTCCAATACGAAATATACCATCATCCCTCCAATACTTAGTATACCATCCTCCTAGCACTACGTAATATACCGTCATCCTTCCAATACGAAATATACAATCGTCTATCCAATACTTAGTATACCATCCTCCTAGCACTACGTAATATACCGTCATCCTTCCAATACGAAATATACCATCATCCCTCCAATACTTAGTATACCATCCTCCTAGCACTACGTAATATACCGTCATCCTTCCAATAAATAGTTTTTTAATTAGCATAATACGGGTTGGTATACACGCAGTACAAGTAAACGTCACACAACACAAATTTATTACAATATAAGCACAAAATGTTCAAATATATTACAATACAAGTACAAAATGCACGAATATTATGGTATGTAATTATGGTATGTAATATTATGGTATGGTATTATGGACCATAATAGTCGTGCATTTTGTACTTGTATTGCAATATATTTGTAAATATTGTGCTTATATTGTAATAAATTTGTGTCGTGTGACGTTTACTTGTACTGCGTATCCTTGTATCCTTCCAATACGAAATAAATCATCATCCCTCTAATATGTAGTATACTATCATCCATCCAATACTTAGTATACCATCCTCCTAGCACTACGTAATATACCGTCATCCTTCCAATACGAAATATACCATCATCCCTCTAATACTTAGTATACCATCATCCTTTTAGTATGTAATATATCACTATCCCTCAAATACTTAGTATACCATCATCCCTCTAATACGTAGTAAACCATCATCCCTCCAATACTTAGTATACCATCATCCTTCTAGTACGTAATATAACATCATCCCTCCAATACTTAGTATACCATCATCCCTCCAATACGTAGTATACCATCATCCTTCTAGTACGTAATATAACATCATCCCTCTAATACTTAGTATACCATCATCCCTCCAATACTTAGTATACCATCATCCTTCTAGTACGTAATATAACATCATCCCTCCAATACTTAGTAAACCATCATCCCTCCAATACTTAGTATACCATCATCCTTCTAGTACGTAATATAACATCATCCCTCCAATACTTAGTATACCATCATCCTTCTAGTACGTAATATAACATCATCCCTCCAATACTTAGTATACCATCATCCTTCCAATACTTAGTATACCATCATCCTTCTAGTACGTAATATAACATCATCCCTCCAATACTTAGTATACCATCATCCTTTTATTACGTAATATAACATCATCCCTCCAATACTTAGTATACCATCATCCTTCTAGTACGTAATATAACATCATCCCTCCAATACTTAGTATACCATCATCCTTTTATTACGTAATATAACATCATCCCTCCAATACTTAGTATACCATCATCCTTCTAGTACGTAATATAACATCATCCCTCCAATACTTAGTATACCATCATCCTTCTACCTTTTAAGTACCTTTTAAGAATAATTAGCAATTTAGCTCATCACTAAAAATGTATATATATGCCTCGCATTCATATTGAGAGCATTTGTATTGTAATAAATTAAAGATTTTTGATATGTATAAAATTCTTATCAATTCTTTGAAACATTGTTTTCTTGGCTTCTAGGGGTCGTAAAATTTATTCATTATTTTGGCTTATTGTAATTATTATGACATGTGTAGTTACGATACATAATTTCATATGTGTAAATAAATGTAATGGTGTTATAGTGATTTAAAATGTTATAATATTAATGTTGGAGTTTTGTTAAAAACTATTTATTTGTAGTTTCAAATTGAATATAGTAAAATAAAATGTTTACTAAGTTTTATATTGAAATCGATTGCTGTGTACTCTGCCTAGACACGTAAATTAATGGCGCCAAGTGCAACGCAACATGAGCCAGTTAATAAGTTTTAATTACTGTCCAGTGTTTCCTTTCCCAGGGAATTGTTTCCTGAATTACCGTTACACTAAGCTACTAGAGACTTCATAAGCTTTACAGAATCAGTAAACCATTTTATCACTTACAAGAGGTTTCATTTTGATTAAAATAAATTTTGTGAGTGTGTTATTACTCCCCCCCCCCCATTAGTACTGAGTGTCACTTTGACATTGTTATAGCTGATGCTTGTCTTGTATGATCAAAGTTAAGCTTTAATTTGATTTTAAATAAATTCTTCCAATGATTTAATGTATAAATCCAAAGGTAAATATTTTGTTAAACTATAAATTCAAGGGTAACAAGTTTATTAATAGAATATCGGGACAAATTTATAAATCAGAGTAGAAAGATCATCTCCCACTAATCATCGATTATTTAAAATAATTCTTTCAAAATGTTTAATATACAAACGATCAATATTCAAGACAAAAGAATTTAAATATTTTTAATATGCAATATTTTAAAGGGTGATTTCACATTACATAGTATCATCTTATTATCACTAGATACCCCTCCCTCTAACAAAGTTCTGAGACTAAATGAATAAAAATATGACGTGACTGGCGTTAAACCCATTGTTATGGCAGAGAACCTGCTGTACATTCTAGATGGCTAAACAGGTTCCCTCTTTTCTTAAATAAAGTCAATGGGATAGCTACAGTATAAAATGTGTTTTAGTAACTATAGTAGATTAAATAATCAAAATATATTTTCATTATGTTACATATATGTCAGATAACTTATAATTAAATACAAACTTTATTGGAATGATTGTATATTTATTTAAATACGTTACACATTAGGATTATGTGTAACAATTAACAAAACATATTGCAATTTAATTTCAGTACAGTGTAGTTTTATATTTCACTTGTGCCTTGACAATGGTTTTAATTTTGTAACTTAACACGTATAATTTACACGAGTATAAAAATAACAGACCGAAATAACAAATTGATAATAGAAGATATGTGTCAACTAAATCAGATGAATCTTCTAGGTTACAGAGAGATCTTTATTACTTATTGGCTAGAAAGAAAACAGTGGTAAAACGATATCAAAAATCAATGTTTTCTTTCAAAAATTGTTTAACACAACTAGATTGTAATGAAAAATAATAAACAGAAAAAATATAAAATAAATAAATATATATTGACATATGTTTAAGATTTCAACATTTAAAAAGAACTTATTTCGAAAGTATATCAAGAATGAGTGTATATTTATAAGATAAAGCAACATCTCTTACGATGTGTAAGAGAGTTCTCCTAGAAACCCAATCAAGCACACAAAGGGACAACAATAGTACTGTAAAAACCACGAAGTTGTAACTCTATCCCGTGGAACCATCGAATTCATCTTTTGAAATATGATAAACAATCTTCCCTCAGTAAATCATTTTTAGAACATACATTTAAAATGACCATCTTGATCTAACTCAAAATGTCCATACAATTGGAAAAGTTAGTAATAAATACAATACACTATAATTCAGTGATTTTTTTTTAATGTTAAAAGCTGACCAGTTTACTGCACCACCCTTTTACTCTAACTCGAGAAGGTTCTAGTTTTACTTGTAACATTTCCAGGAGAGTTGGAGTTACATATTAGATTCATACTCATGGACTTAAAAGTCATATGATTCAGTCATTATAGAACTTTTCTGCTCCACTACGAACATTCATTATACTCATAATGATGCAGTGTGAAACAAGTAATGGACAAATAAGAGAAAAACAAATAATAAACATTATTAAAATAATCCTACACTAAAATAATAAACATCATAGTCCAAAACACTAAGAGAAAATAAAAACTGAAATGCTCCGTAAAATTCACGACAGCAAAAATAAATGTTCTCTAAATGATTATAGATCTCCAAATGATTCAAAACATTAAAAATTCAATGTACATTTATTTTATTATGAGTTGCTGATTACATTATACTCATCATCAGTACATTTTTCATTACTAAATAGTGTATGAATGATGGATTAAGTCTTGTTAAAGACTATTTTTAATGATACAATATGTTCATATTTAGTACAAAAATGATGAACATGATTCACATGTATGTAAAATACGGCTATACCAGTTTCACTGTCTCTTACGAGTGTTCTTCTAAAATCAAAAGCTGCCTTATAAATAATGTTAAGGGTATATCTTATCCATTAAATTTTTTCGTTGTTTTTTGTTATCTTCTAAAATAACAGCTATTATTATTTATTTTATTTATTTTTCAATAATAAACAATACATTTATGTTTTGTTTTGTACTGTATTTAAATATATACTAGCCGACCCGTGCGAAGCATTCGCACTGTATTCTCTTTAAATCCCTATTAATTAAAGTGCACACAGTATAGTTAGTAAAGCATAGTTAGAGTGCAATTTAACCTAATGTAAATATGGAATAAAGAAGAAATAAAATATGTGAGTTTAAATTTAATGTAATTTATTTTATAAATGTTAGGTTAAGTTACTGTACCTCTTTAAACACTATGTTTGATGTGATTATGTTTGTTTTGATTTATTTAATTCACATGTTACAGCTGATCGAATAAAGTAAATAAATATTTCAAGTTTAAATTACTTGCAGAATGATATAATAGGTCGTTTTTCAAAAAAACTATTGGAAAATGAGAGATTTGTATATTTTCATCAAGTAGTGGGTAAAAAAAGCTTTAAAATGACACCTCATTTATGAAAATTGGTGAAGAATTAAGGAAGTTATGGCGTACCGACAAAAAAAAGTACTTTAGAAATTATAATATATATAGATAGATAATAAACAGTTATCCTAAGTACTGTGTGGTCATTTATCTTATATTTCTTCTTTTATCCACATTACAGCAGCATTCGTGTTAAATCTAGAATTAAATATATGCAATTTATCTAAATACATCCTCTTACAGTTTACTGTATGACGGAGTGCTTCATGAAACCTTCTATTCATTAAATGGTGTAATTTTTAATAATAATATATTTATTTTTCCGTACATTATTATAATTAAACTAATTTCAATGTGTTCTTAAGTTGATGCTTTTTGCATTATAACTGCAGTCACTATAGACTTGTAAAACACACGAATTCATGTTAAAAACACTTGATAATCAAAATGCGTTTATAGTATTTTTTTGGAAGTAATTGGTCAACAATATAATGGTTACACCAACTCGTATAGTTGATAACGCTTACACCAACTCGTATGGTTGTTAACGCGTACACCAACTCGTATGTTTGGTAACGCATTCGCCAACTCGTATGGTTATTAACGTGTACACCAACTCGTATTGCTGGTAACACTTACACCGACTCGTATGGTTGGTAACACTTACGCCGACTCGTATGTTTGGTACCGCTTTCGCCAACTCGTATAGTTGTTAACGCGTACACCAAATCGTATGGTTGGTAATACTTACACCAACAAATGGTAACCAATTCGATCTCAGTTCAAGCCGAAAATATTTATAAAATTCAGCTCTAGGCTCGGCTTTTTATTTTTTATTAGTCATTAATTATATGTTAGTGTAACCAAACTTGTCCATATTATTTGTAAACCGTATATCTACTTATTATTCGTAATTCATTCATAAGACGCCGATCGTTAAGATATAGGCGAATATGGGGAGCAAATGGGTGAATACTAAGATCAACTGTTTCTCAGAAATAGATCTTTATTAATAGCCAGGACAACTAAGGAATTCTTTACGTAGAATCCGAACCACGAGGTGCTTGTGTGATTTTCAGCTAGAAGACATACCTGACACTAAGTTCTCATTCCCACACAACAGCTGGACCTTGACAATCATCCAACATGGACACCTCAGACTTATCTATTAGTGTTGACATCGATGGCAGCCATTGAGCGGACGCCGTGTCGGTATTCAGGGGACCGAGCATAGAGCCTATCGTCTGCAATATCTCAACACTTTGTCCCCAAGTAGCTGAATTACAGCATTGTGCCACCAGTAATAATAATAATAATAAAATCTACGATAAATATAGGCTATTAGTAATTTAGCAAAATATTATAATAGACTACTTCAAATAAATCATTTATTTAATATCATACTAAAATTAAACTACGATTAAACTTTATCCTCAATTGGAGTAAATTTGAAACCCTAAACGAACTAGTATAATGGTTTTTGAATATACATATAATGCTTAAGGTTTTTGAAAAGTAACTTCCTATTAAAATTAATATCCTATTAAAATGATCTAGAGATACCTCATTATTCACGTGAAATGTATTTATATCAGATGTGAAAACTGCAGTGAACCATTTACATACATATAAATGTAATAATACATATACATAAACAGAAACTTTTTAGTCACAGCAAACTTGCCAGGAAGTTCTTAAACCCAGTTCTCAGTCAATCTCCGATTCACAAACTTTGTAGACTGAAAACTTCAGCGGAATTTAAAACAACCTCCATACAATTCGTGTGGTTATTATGTGATTCTTCTCTTTCCACTTCGTAAAAAATGTTCTTGTATTACTCTCCAGTCATATTAGATCGGTGTTTCTATCTGCCAATAATATTGTCTTAGTTGCCATATTACGTTATAAGAAATACAATAAAAGTAAACGCCATAAAACACAAAGTCAATATAAGTTCAAAATGTACATTTAATGTAGCGATCAATTTCGTTAAATCACTGTTACCGTCTAAGGAATGGCTATGATTTGTTATAAAAATATAAATACTTTCCAGCTTTAGTTACCTTCATAGGGTTTGTTGCTATACACTATTTATTATATTGCAACCATTGTAGTTTAAAATATAATAAAGACTATAAAAAGAAGGATAAAGTTTGTAAAATATCCGTAAAATAGTACAAAATAATAATAGGTGTTATTCGACAGATGGCCAAAAAATAGTGATTTTGAAATGCAAAAAAATTCACTAAATAAGAAAGTGTTATTTTTAAGTTTTACATTTCTCATATAAAACTTCTTTAAAAAATTTAAACATTACTGTTTGGTAAAATAAGCAAACAATTAATAGTATATTTCATAACAAGAGTGGAAAGTGGGGTTTTGCATGTTCGAGACCATATGTTTGAAGTGCGAGACTTGTCGAGCACTTCGAATGGTCGAGAACATACAAAACACTTTCACTCGAGTTTTGAACGATACTTTTCACTACACTACGAAATAAAAACAGGTGTTGTTGACTGTGGAAAATTTTCGGTTGTAAACAATGTTACTTTCGGTAGTAAACAATAGACAGCTGTTGAAAATGTGATGTTTCGCAGGTTGTAAACACATAACGAAAACAGCTAAACTCATAGTAGTGTAGTGAAAAATGCATTATACTAATGTACATTGTTTTGTTGGTAATAGAAAATCCTAATTAAAACTTCCTGATTAATTTCCTGTTATTTCCTGATTATTTTAAGCTCCCTTTTTGTTCATTTAAATAAGAAGAAAGTATTAACTATAGATGATAACTAATTTATATGTATGAATATTTTTATTATATGCGTAAAACATAATAATAGAACACATTCTTGCTATTATACAATTGTTATTTTTGAAGAAAGCCTTTTAGCCATTTACACTATCATAATTTATGTTAGGAAATATATAAATGATCACAATAATGTTTAAAATAAAAACATATCTTAAGTAAATTCATATATAGAGTTAGATACAAGATTAAATATTACACATTTTATAAAAATGTAAGCCACAGTAAAAGCATGGTTTTGCATTGTCTAATATATTTAGTACCATTCTTAGGTAAAACATATTTGGTATAGTTAAAAAAAATTTTGTGAACTAATTTTTTCAAATAGTTTAAAGTTGTTAATTGAGGTGACGGGTAGAATATATAGATGAAACATGTTTTGTGAAAGTGGTATTATTCTTCATATTTCCAAAATCCAGATAATAATTTGTCGGCACTGGTGGCGCAGTGCTGTAACCCAGCTACATGGGGACAAAGTGTTTGGGAGATTGTAGGCGATAGGTCGTATGCTTGGTCCTCTTAATACCGACATGGCGTCCGCTTGGTGGTTGCTATCGGCGTGGACACTACTAGAGAAGTCTGGGGTGTCCATGTTGGGTGGTAATCACTGTGCGGATGTTGTGTGGGGGAGATAACTGAGTATCAGGCTTGTCAATTAGATGAAAATCAGACCAGCACTACGTGGTTCGGATTCCACGTAAAGCTGTAGGTCCCTTAGTTGCCCTGGCTGTTGGAATTGCCCTTTCTGAGGAACGGTTGAACTCAGTTAGTAACCAGACTACACTCATCCACACTCATCCTAAACGCATAAAACCATTCATATTCGCCTTAAAATACGCTCAACGTTGTGTCGGCGTCTCATTTGTAAGAATTTTGTAAGAATCATGTAAGAATCATGTAATACATAAAATTATATTACAATTGAAATAAGAGTAGGCCTATCTGTAGGACGAGTTCGATGGAACGTCTTATTTTCACGGATGGAAGGACTTAGAGCACTCTATATGACTAAGGTACATTCCGGGATAACATATTGGCAATACTGGAGGTAAATCGCTACACATTTCATGAGAGTGGCGTTTCATGCGAGCAAGTTATTCTCCAAACACATGTCCTTTCCTGTTCACCTCTTTAACAATATTCCAATTTCGTAGAACACCCTCATTTCTTATGGCATATGTTTTTCTCGTTCAGTTTCTTTTTTATGACTTGTATTTATTTAGATAGAACGTCTGTATTTATCAGTTTACATAAATATATGGTTTTCAAGTTTGTAACGTTCCCCGCTTATGTTTAATGTCATTTCTCTGTAAAGCTTATTTGTCTGTCCATTATTTATTAAGGTATATTTTATACTGAACTTAAAAGTGTCAAACGGTGCTTTATTAATACCAATGTTAAAAGGTACAAAAATATGTCAAGCCCTTCCAGATGATAGTTTTATAAAAACCTGTACTCAATTTTTAGGTAAAAATACCTGAAACTTTTAAAATACATATCAGGATATCCGTAAAATTATAGATTTTAACTTGAAAGTTGTATTACTGCTTCAAGAGTATGTTTTATGCTATTCTCGTCTTAGAGTTGATTAATATTTTATAATCTCATCAGTAAATCTCTAAAAAGGAGAGAAAACAATATTACGAGCGTAACTTTCATTGTATCATGACTCACGAGTGACTTTAAATACCTTTAAATGTTTTTGGTGAAAATCTCTTTGGTAGCGTTGGAGAACTTATAACATTATGCTATACATGGAGGGATAAGTCGAGTGTTATTAGTGTGATATATTTCTTCAAGATGCTTACAAATAAGGCAAGAACATTTTTGCTAATCAAACTGAAACATATAAAATTCAAGTAATGAGTAAAAAAAAAATAAAATAAATAACAATAATAATAAATTAAGTGAAAACGAAGAAATACGAGCTAAAGTTGTTAATGTCATTCTATAGATTCTATTAGATATGCTTCCACCTGATTGGTTTACCATAAATTGATAATATGTAATTTAGATAGTCATCAAGTAATTTGGTGGTTGAATAAGGTCCGACTTCGAAACCAAACTTAATAAATATGTCTAAAATAAAAATATTTCATTATGTTTGACAATTATATACAGAAAACAACGTAAATTCAATGTTTACAATGGAAGGTCAATAGTGAGCCAATTTCATTGGCATACCAAATTAAGTAGCACTAGACAAACATATGTCAGTAGTGGGCCAGTTTCATTGGCATACAGAGCTATGTAGCTCTAGACGTGCATATGTCAGTAATAGGCCAGTTTCATTGGCATACATAGCTATGTAGCTCTAGACGTGCATATGTCAATAGTAGGCCAGTTTCATTGGCATACAGAGCTATGTAGCTCTAGACGTGCATATGTCAGTAGTAGGCCAGATTCATTGGCATACATAGCAATGTAGCTCTAGACGTGCATATGTCAATAGTAGGCCAGTTTCATTGGCATACAGAGCTATGTAGCTCTAGACGTGCATATGTCAGTAATAGGCCAGTTTCATTGGCATACATAGCTATGTAGCTCTAGACGTGCATATGTCAATAGTAGGCCAGTTTCATTGGCATACAGAGCTATGTAGCTCTAGACGTGCATATGTCAATAGTAGGCCAGTTTCATTGGCATACAGAGCTATGTAGCTCTAGACGTGCATATGTCAGTAGTAGGCCAGATTCATTGGCATACATAGCAATGTAGCTCTAGACGTGCATATGTCAGTAGTAGGCCAGTTTCATTGGCATACAGAGCTATGTAGCTCTAGACGTGCATATGTCAATAGTAGGTTAGTTTCATTGGCATACAGAGCTATGTAGCACTAGACGTGCATATGTCAATAGTAGGGTATTTTCATTGGCATACAGAACTATGTAGCAATAGACGTGCATATGTCAGTAGTGGGCCAGTTTCATTGGCATACAAAATTACGTAGCACTAGAATCACATATGTCAATAGTAGGGTAGTTTTATTGGCATACAGAGCTACGTAGCTCTAGAGTGCATATGTCATTAGTAGGGTAGTTTCATTGGCATACAAAATTAAGTAGGACTAGACTTACATAATATGTTAATAGTAGGGCAGTTTCATTGGCATACAGAGCTATGTAGCACTAGACGTGCATATGTCATTAGTAGGGTAGTTTCATTGGCATACAAAATTACGTAGCACTAGAATCACATATGTCAATAGTAGGTCAGTTCTATTGGCATACATAGCTATGTAGCACTAGACGTGCATATGACAATAGTAGGGTATATTTATTGGCATACAGACCTGTGTAGCACTAGACGTGCATATGTCAATAGTAGGGTAGTTTCATTGGCATACAGAGATATTGTAGCAGGAGTCTTACATATGTCAATAAATGACCAGTTTCATTAGTACACATACTTATGTAGCACTAGTCTTACAATTGTAAATATTGGTTTTAAAATGTATTGCCCATTACCTCAGTATATTTGCATTGGTAATGAGCAGTAAGAGTGTTTAAATGTCAATGTTCCTGTAACAAATTGAAGAAGCATTGACCTTATATAGGAGACTAGCCATTCAATTATATAACATAACCATTCAATTTAACTTTGATTTTTACAAAGGCCTTTGTCATTATAATTCATAAGAAAGAAAATGTAACTCTAGTCAGACAAGTCATTTCTATCAACAAATAATTAAATATAACTGCTTATTTTGTGGAATACATTGTAACAAGTTTACATACACGTTAACCAAACATAAAGAAAATACTTAAAATAGTGGGTGGAGATCTGCTTACAATTCCTCAAATTATAGAATTTCTATGCTTTTGTTTCCAGAAATTATTTTGACTATTTTAATAGTTCAACTAATAACGATTATAATAACTATTTAATCAATAAATATATTTTTTTTTTATTGGCATACCATCAATGCTGTCTATATGACAATGTTAGCATAATATATGTTTAAAATAATCAATTAATTTTTTCTGAAAGCCTTTAAAAATTTAAATATACAGCAGTAAAATCTTTTTACATAACTAATGTAGACAAATATTATAGAATAAGAAATTAAAACGGGGTTTTATATAGAATTACTACAGAAATATCAGGTACTACGTTCAAAGATTATATGAGCAGTATGTTTTCATTTTTTAGGTTTTAACCTGAATTTGGGTTTTTTATTTTATTTTTGTTTTCTGTCCTGTATTTTCTGAAACTGTTTTATCAACGTATAATTTTTTAATTTTTGGATAACTAATTAAACAGTCCTGCTGGCATTATTTACATAATTTTTAAGATTACATGCAGTACATTTCTATACAATATTACAGAAAAACATTTATGGCCATATGATTTATAATTGTTTGTGATTTTCCAAAACAGATTATCCTAACTGTACTACCAGGGGAAATACAGGTAGGCAGTTCGCCAAACACTGGAAGTAGGCCTCATTTCCGGATGAGATAACTTGCAATCTTCTAACTCCCGTTGAACACTATGCTTTAAGTTAAATCTGGATGACTGTATTCAATATTCCAAAACGATTTCTATAATATTTTCATGAAAAATATTCGGTATTGTTCATATAAATGGAAGGTATCTCAATAAAATAGTTATTTCAGTTTTTACGGTACAAAATAAACGTAAAAGGGATATTACAGACCAAGCGAGTTCTGCATAATGTGTATATGTATGTATGAATGAGTTCTACAGCATTATTGTATTTGTAACTTCATCTATCAGTATATTTAGGTATTGTTCTTTTACATGTTCTTAAGTTTTTTACAGTTTCAAATAATATTGCTATTTAGTTTCTTTTATAAATAGAGCAGTTTCGGAGATTTTAATTTATCTATCTATGTTATGGCAAAACTTTTTATCACAGCTCTAACATTAATATAAGATAAGAGTATGTTCAATTCCCAGCAATGTATGTAACATATTTTATATTGAGAAACGAACTTAATAAATGTTATCGCAATGATCTATTGCTAAGAGATATTGTAAGTTATCTAAATACAAGACATAAAATAATAATGCTGTTTATACGGTTGAGTGAGTGGGTTAAACGTGAGTGCTTGCGTGCTTTTGTGTATATAAAAGTGTCAATCAAATGTATGATATATTGGCTACGTAGTAGAATTGACTATTAAAACGTGTTTATATGGTCAATTCTTGTTGACACATGAAGGTATAAACAATATAAATACAATACCTACATATATTTAATATTTTGATTACAATTTCTGTTGTTGGTTTTCTTTAAGTATATTGTAGTATTGATTTTATATATAGAATTAGACTCAGATTTATGTCAATTTTTTTTCCAGAATTATTCATTTTTACCAATAGTTTGAGGTAAAAGACTTTACTATAAACAAAATTAATATTATATTATCTTTAACACTTTTCATATTTTTAATTTGTATTATTGTATATTTGAGTTTCCAGGAAGCCATCTTAAGGTACAAACAAGGTGGAAATTATAAGAAGTTTCCGTAATGAAAAAAAACTTACAAAATTCAACTGATAATGCATGATTGGTTGAAATATTGGAGTCTTTTGAGTTCCGGGGTTTCCACTTCCGTCAGCAAGTGTTTCCGAACAGACTCTTGAGCCTCCCTATAAAGTCGGTACCTGGGGTCCGTTCCATGAAGTCCTACTGTTTCCAGATATTTCCAGAAGCAGCCCTGTTCAGTTGTATAAGTAATCACCAACATTATACTGTGCTACTTAGTCATAACCTTAAATTTGTATTTTGGATGATTTCGCTATTCATAAATATTGTGTTAGATTTTAATTCGTTTAGGTATTTTTCATAAAGGTATTGTGAGCTCATGTGTTTATTTAATAACAGGTTATTGATGGAAACTTTTTTAATTTACATTAATAAAATATTAAGTTGATTGTGGAATGACAGCCCCACAAGTCAGTTATAAAGGGGAAAACTTTAAAATTAGAAGGTACATCAACTTTTCATATTTAATGTATCGTAGAGGTTCAATAGCTAATTAGAACTAGATGATGTATTTCTGTTTAAAATTAATTGAATGATTACTTTTTCTAATAAATTATTTTTTGTCGATTTTCAAGTTATACAGGCTAATTCCACCAAATAATATTTTGTAAATTTAACACCAGAGGTATATATATTTTACATATTAATTAATTTATTTACTAACAGTTATGTTTAATATCCTTGTTTGTACCCGAAGATAACTTTTTGAAAGTTTAAATTTACACAGTAAAATACACGAAAAGTGTTAAAGGTAATAACATTTTATTTTTTAGACCAGACTTTTATCTCAATTAAGACATGAAAAATATTGGTAGGCATAACCCTAAATCCGTTAGAATACATAAACATTCACATAAAATGACGGAGGGGACTTCACAAACCAACCATTTACTTTCAGGCTTGTACAAACTGGAAGTGAACTATACAGGTGGTCTTTATACTGCATTTGTAACAGTACTAATAAATAATGTTGTTGTGTTGGCCTACTTCTTAAAGTTATTTTCGTTTATTATTCGTATGTCTCTGTCCGTTACTTCACTACCACTACTTTTTTATCACAATTATGGATATATTAGGTTATGTTAAGGTTAGGTTCGGTGGCTACTTAAGTGTATCACAAACTGGTAAATCCAATGATTTACTACCGCCGAATGCAAACTCAGAGTTCATGGAAAGCGATAAGATAAGGCCAGCGATATCAGATTCCTATCGAATAAGGAATTCCACAGTAGGCGTAAACATGAGTGGGGAACAGTTTTTAGAGAAATAACATATTTATCAAGCGTTAGCGAAATTAATGGAAACAAAAAAGAAGTGGTGGTGAATTAACATAAAATATTCTATTCATATATTTAGTTCGTTAATACTTATTTTTTTGCTTTGACTAACTAATGATGGGAAGGACCTCCTACTTGGGGAAATCTCGCTTCTCATATTTGTATGTCCGATCTCACAATGTTTTTAAGAAACGTTTGACCAGTAATCTAACTGGTGTTCATTTGAATCGAAAAGAGCAGTTTGGATCAACACACGTGATTACTCAGCCGTGCTCTCGGTCCCGGCGGCTCGGGAGATTTATGAGTTGGTCGTGAACAATTGATGATACATTCAAGGCTATTGTAGCCAACTCATAGCTTTACATGCAAATAGGGACAGAACAGAATGCATTGCAGATTTCATGATGACGTATTACACGTGGTTACTCAGCATGCTCTCGGTCCCGGCGGCTCGGGAGATTTATGAGTTGGTCGTGAACAATTGATGATACATTCAAGGCTATTGTAGCCAACCCATAGCTTTATATGCAAATAAGGACAGAAACAGAATGCATTGCAGATTACATGATGACGTATTACACGTGATTACTCAGCATGCTCTCTGTCCCGGCGGCTCGGGAGATTTATGAGTTGGTCGTGAACAATTGATGATACATTCAAGGCTATTGTAGCCAACCCTTAGCTTTATATGCAAATAAGGACAGAAACAGAATGCATTGCAGATTACATGATGACGTATTACACGTGATTACCCAGCCGTGCTCTCGGTCCCGGCGGCTCGGGAGATTTATGAGTTGGTCGTGAACAATTGATAATACATTCAAGGCTATTGTAGCCAACCCATAGCTTTATATGCAAATAAGGACAGAAACAGAATGCATTGCAGATTACATGATGACGTATTACACGTGATTACTCAGCATGCTCTCTGTCCCGGCGGCTCGGGAGATTTATGAGTTGGTCGTGAACAATTGATAATACATTCAAGGCTATTGTAGCCAACCCATAGCTTTATATGCAAATAAGGACAGAAACAGAATGCATTGCAGATTACATGATGACGTATTACACGTGATTACTCAGCATGCTCTCTGTCCCGGCGGCTCGGGAGATTTATGAGTTGGTCGTGAACAATTGATAATACATTCAAGGCTATTGTAGCCAACCCATAGCTTTATATGCAAATAAGGACAGAAACAGAATGCATTGCAGATTACATGATGACGTATTACACGTGATTACCCAGCCGTGCTCTCTGTCCCGGCGGCTCGGGAGATTTATGAGTTGGTCGTGAACAATTGATAATACATTCAAGGCTATTGTAGCCAACCCATAGCTTTATATGCAAATAAGGACAGAAACAGAATGCATTGCAGATTACATGATGACGTATTACACGTGATTACTCAGCATGCTCTCTGTCCCGGCGGCTCGGGAGATTTATGAGTTGGTCGTGAACAATTGATAATACATTCAAGGCTATTGTAGCCAACCCATAGCTTTATATGCAAATAAGGACAGAAACAGAATGCATTGCAGATTACATGATGACGTATTACACGTGATTACCCAGCCGTGCTCTCTGTCCCGGCGGCTCGGGAGATTTATGAGTTGGTCGTGAACAATTGATGATACATTCAAGGCTATTGTAGCCAACCCATAGCTTTACATGCAAATAGGGACAGAACAGAATGCATTGCAGATTTCATGATGACGTATTACACGTGGTTACTCAGCATGCTCTCTGTCCCGGCGGCTCGGGAGATTTATGAGTTGGTCGTGAACAATTGATGATACATTCAAGGCTATTGTAGCCAACCCATAGCTTTACATGCAAATAGGGACAGAACAGAATGCATTGCAGATTTCATGATGACGTATTACACGTGGTTACTCAGCATGCTCTCTGTCCCGGCAGCTCGGGAGATTTATGAGTTGGTCGTGAACAATTGATGATACATTCAAGGCTATTGTAGCCAACTCATAGCTTTACATGCAAATAGGGACAGAACAGAATGCATTGCAGATTTCATGATGACGTATTACACGTGGTTACTCAGCATGCTCTCTGTCCCGGCAGCTCGGGAGATTTATGAGTTGGTCGTGAACAATTGATGATACATTCAAGGCTATTGTAGCCAACTCATAGCTTTACATGCAAATAGGGACAGGTACAGAATGCATTGCAGATTTCATGATGACGTATTACACGTGGTTACTCAGCATGCTCTCTGTCCCGGCAGCTCGGGAGATTTATGAGTTGGTCGTGAACAATTGATGATACATTCAAGGCTATTGTAGCCAACTCATAGCTTTACATGCAAATAGGGACAGAACAGAATGCATTGCAGATTACCTTATGCCATTTCCAATTGTAATAAAGGGGGTGTTTTCTTTGATAGACGGCCTGTCTATTCATTTATTGAGAGAGGGCATAAATGGCAATATTTTACAATATCGCATAAAGTAATCAACCTTTTTTTATTATAATTTTTTTTATTAATTATTCTTAAAACGCCGATCGTCAAGATATGGGTGTATATTTCGAATGAATGTGATGAGTGTAGATGAACGAGTGTAGTCATTCTTACTATCTTAGTTCAACTTAGCTCAGCAAGGAATATTTATTAATAGCCTTTAAAATAATTAATTTTAAATTTGTTTTTAATAATTTACAATCCTGGCCTTGGATGATGTTTTTTTTTAACAGCATTGATAACAAATGTTTTTCTTATATAATTCATTTGCTAATGACAGATGAAACTGTGTTTTGACTAACACTTAAAAAATAAAAAATAAAGACTAAAAATAAAAACTTTAAAGTGTTTTCATATTTATACCACAATCTTCATTTTTATATTAAATTAGAAAATTTGAGATTTTTTTAAAACTTATCTGACTAATGTTCAGTAATTCTACAACATCCAAATAATATATTCACAAACCCAGTAAGTAAATTCAAACATAAAATTATAGGCCCTATAAATAAATATTATAGAAAGTAAATATAATAGTAAATATCCTGTTCAGTTTTATAGTAATTATGTTGAAAAGGTGTTTTGAATAAATAAAGCCATTAACTAACATAAAAAACACTCAGTTTTCATAATTGATTTTCATGTTGATGTGCTGTTTAGATTAATTAATTTCAAAATAGTATTGTGGTTTTCATAATTTATTCCCTTATATTTACATACATTTTCATAGTAGTTAGTATTAACATTTGTGTTATCATTTTCATTATTGATTTCTTATTGATGGTAATTGGTATTAAAATTCATGTTTTATAGTTTCCATTGTTGATTTCGAAATATTTATTTGTTATTTTACTTTTGAAATACGTGTTTTATCCTTCTCATTATTGATTATCATTTATTTGTTTGTTGTTTAGGTAATTAGTATTAAAATTAAAATTTTTTCCAATTAATATTATTAACTGGAACGTTTATTTCTTTGAATTTTTTAAACTTAGTTAAACGAAAACTTATGAATGGTTGTGAAATTTGGCCCATAGTTAATAGCCAAATTAGCACATAGAATATTATTTATCTAAGTAAATGGCATGGATTAATATCAAGTATGAACAGGAAGTGGTGAAAGATTTGATACACCTGGACCAAAATGTAAAAAATTCACAGCAACATTTCTTGTTTTGTTTCGTTGTTCAGCAAGACAAATGTTGTTATTTTCGTTGCAATCAATCATATTGTGAGTTTTGATGTATGTTTCATTTGTGGTCTGTTATTAATTTTTAGATTACTTTTTATTTATTTGTGGTTTTCATACTAACGTGAACTATCGCGAATAAAATATGACGGGAGACCCCTGACCAATCGTCAAGTGCGAGCTAATTTTAACCCTCAGCTTTTAGTAATATGTTTTATATTTTGTGAATATATTAATTATATCTATAAGTCAAAGAAATAAAAAATTATAATATATAACACATTACAAGAAGCTCGGGGTTTTTAGTAAGAAGGATATTTAGAAAATATATAAACGCTTACACACTCACTACTGTTAAACCTTAAATAATATGCTAAGGACGCAATGTGAAATTACATCGTAAAAATACTACCATATTATATTCAAAGCACAAAGAGATTAGACGATAGCACAATGAATGAATAATGTCGTATTTTTAATGATTAAGAAAGTTGGGACTAAAGATTACATTTTTTCAATTATTGATATACTTTTTTGTCATAATGTTTATGTTTTATTTTTCAATTTACCAAGCTGATGTACTATAAGTTTTAATTACGCATTATAGTGTTTGCAGAGAAATAAATCTTAAAAGTAAGCATTAAGGGAGGGTAAAAGACGTCAAGACATTGGACTTTTATATGAAGGAAAGCCAGAATGCTTTTGTTTCAAGGGCTGTTAGTGGGTCGACGTCCCACAAAAGACTAACAAGAAACCTCACAGGTTCACCTTTTAAAGTTCACCTTACGTATTTTTAAACCTAAAGAAAATATTGAACTATGTTGACTTCAACAACAAACCAATCAAATCAAAAAATAATTTATTTTACCATTTCTTTGTACATATATAAATTGTCCAAATACAACTGGAGCAGTATCATTTGATTGTTTATTATTTGTTACAACTTTTGGTAAAATAAATAAGCACCCCAGAGTAAAAACTGTTTCGGGGTTGCTATTATTAAATAAAATAAAACTAAAGGTAGTGAGATGACTGAAATTAAAATTCCATATTATTAAGATAAAAATACATACAACATTTGTTGTACATTTTTCAAGCAATATTGGAACAATTTTGTAAATGAAATATTTGTTACTGCTATGCGTTAGGAAAATATATTTAATAAACAAGTTAATTTTACGCAACCTAAGCCAATAGGTGTTCAATATTGTGGCAAGAGACAAGCCATTTCTTTACTATTTTCTTTTTTTATTTTGTCCTACAATTAGAATTTTTTATTTCCTTGGGTAGTACATTAAAAATTCTAGGAGCAATGAAAGAAAAACATTTCCGGAACAATGTCAGGTTAGGCTGTGGCACTGTAACTACTGTGGTAGAATGTTTAATTGTTTAAAAAGTGGTTCAGTATGTTCATATCTATTTATATGCATCATTACTATGACAATTCTTTTCTGTAAATTTAAAATTGGTCTCAAGTTAGTTATATATGTGCCTTCCCAGCACTTGAGTCCATATGCTATTTGATATTCTACCATTACACAATAAAACATTCTCAATATTTCCATAAACAAACAATGTCATTACTTTTCGTAATTTTTTTATACACAAACTACAAAGTTTTGTAGTTTTTTGATTAGTATATTACTTGCTGCTAGAATGGGATTCACCATCAAGTAACGAATGCTAGTCTGTATTCCATTGAATTAAATTTTTATTATATATAAAGTGGAATTGTATATGCGTTTTTTTCTAATTGAAATCAAATTTATTATATCAAACAAAGCTTTTATCAACTTTGGTACATAAAAGTGTGGCTAGCCCAGTCAATTGTTAATCACTCATATTTGAGGTAGTTAAACGTGGTTTGCTGAAATCGATCACGATAGTATGTGTGCATTTTGTACTTGTACTGTAGTATATATGTGCTTATATTTCGATGCATTTCTGCATTTTGTATTTGTATTGTAGTAATTTCTGAATTTTCTGCTTACATTTTTATATATATGTGCATTTTGTGCTTATATTTTCATATATTTCTGCGTTATGTACTAATTATACTCTTATTTATGTTTTGTAGTAAATTTGAGCATTTTGTTATTAAATTATAATATACTTATGTTGTTTGATGCTTCATGTCAATGAATTTTTGTATCAAGTGCAAATCCACTCAAAAGGTAGACATTGTAGTAACAAATACACATAGTACAGGTATCTTACATTTTTTCATGACTATTAATTATTTATTTATTTTGTATAAGAAAGATCAGTTGATCTTTATACAAAAAAAATAAAGGCTCATATTTTAAGAATGAAGTACTATAATATTTTTAATATATTACATATATTTTTTATTAATAACACACGTGACTTATACAGTAATATAATGTATATGTGGAGACTATATAAAACGTTTACAAACTTCTGCTTTATATTTTAATTTGTATAACACTATATGTTGTATTATGATTTATTCTTCTATGCAATTGTATGATCTTTAATACAATATAAAACAATTCATATTTTTATATTGTATTTTATTTCTTGTGATGCTAAAATATTTAGTGGTGAACCAATAAAGACCAAAATTATGATTGGTGTAACTTATGATAAAGTTAGATCTATGAGCCCTTGAGTGGGGCTTGAAGTCATTATTATATTGATTTAATGGTCCATTTGCGATAGGCTTGTGCTATAAGTAAAATGTGGTATCAGATTTGTAGCAAAAGACCAATAATAAAAAAATTGATACATAGTTTAATAAACCTACATATGAAAAAAAAGTATTAACATTTACAAATTTTCATGGTCATCAAGATCGTGTTTTTATGGAATTTAATCAAAAAAACTATAACACAATGATCATAATAATTCATATTAAACAATTATTGTTATCCTCTATGGTACTCTCGGGTTGACAGAGGAAGAATAACACCACACAAATGACCATAGTAGTACGTACTTAGCCAGTTGTAATCTATTTGTATCTGCCTGTGCTACTAACATCCCAGTATGTACTTGATGTCCAACTAACATCCCAGTATGTACTTGATGTCCAACTAACATCCCAGTATGTACTTTATGTCCAACTAACATCCCAGTATGTACATGATGTCCAACTAACATTTCAGGATGTACTTAGTCGTGATTATAATATTCCAGTATGTACTATCTGTCCAACTGAAATTCTAGGATGTACTCAGTCGTGCAACTAACATTCCAGGATGTACTCTCAGACCAACTAACTTTCCAGGATGTACTTAGTCGTACCACTAACATCCCTGTATGTACTAGCTGTCCCACTAACATTCCAGGATGTACTTAGTCGTACCACTAACATCCCAGTACGTACTTGCTGTCTAACTAACATTTCAGGATGTACTTAGTCGTGCCTCTAATATGCCAGTATGTACTTTCTGTCCAACTAAAATTCTAGGATGTACTCAGTCGTGAAACTAACTTTCCAGGATGTACTTAATCGTACCACTAACATTCCAGTATATATTTTTGGTCCAACTAACATTCCAGAATGTACTTGGTCGTATCACTAACATTCCAGTAGTACTTGCTGTCCAACTAACATTCCAGGGTGTACTTAGTCGTACCACTAACATTCCAGTAAGTACTTTCTGTCCAAGTAATATTCCAGGATGTACTTAGTCGTACCACTAACATCCTAGTAAGTACTTTCCGTCCAACTAACATTCCAGGATGTACTTAGTCGTAACACTAACATTCTAGTATGTACTTTCTGTCCAACTAACATTCCAGGATGTACTTAGTCGTACCACTAACATCCCAGTATGTACTTGCTGTCCAACTAATATTCCAGGATGTACTTAGTCGTACCACTAACATTCCAGTATGTACTTTCAGTCCAACTAACATTCCAGTATGTACTTTCTATCCAAATAATATTCCAGGATGTACTTAGTCGTACCACTAATATTCCAGTATGTACTTTCTGTCCAACTAACATTCCAGGATGTACTTAGTCGTAACACTAACATTCCAGTATGTACTTTCTGTCCAACTAATATTCCAGGATGTACTTAGTCGTACCACTAATATTCCAGTATGTACTTTCTGTCCAACTAACATTCCAGGATGTACTTAGTCGTACCACTAACATTCCAGTATGTACTTTCTGTCCAACTAACATTCCAGGATGTACTTAGTCGTACCACTAATATTCCAGTATGTAATTTCTGTCCAACTAACATTCCAGGGTGTACTTAGTCGTACCACTAATATTCCAGTATGTACTTTCTGTCCAAGTAATATTCCAGGATGTACTTAGTCGTACCACTAACATCCCAGTATGTACTTTCCGTCCAACTAACATTCCAGGATGTACTTAGTCGTACCACTAACATTCCAGTATGTACTTTCTGTCCAACTAACATTCCAGGATGTACTTAGTCGTACCACTAACATTCCAGTATGTACTTTCTGTCCAACTAACATTCCAGGATGTACTTAGTCGTACCACTAACATTCCAGTATGTACTTTCTCTCCAACTAACATTCCAGGATGTACTTAGTCGTACCACTAACATTCCAGTATGTACTTGCTGTCCAACTAACATTCCAGGATGTACTTAGTCGTACCACTAACATTCCAGTATGTACTTGCTGTCCAACTAACATTCCAGGATGTACTTAGTCCAGTATGTACTTGCTGTCCAACTAATATTCCAGGATGTACTTAGTCGTACCACTAACATTCCAGTATGTACTTGCTGTCCAACTAACATTCCAGGATGTACTTAGTCGTAACACTAACATTCCAGTATGTACTTTCTGTCCAACTAACATTCCAAGATGTACTTAGTCGTACCACTAACATTCCAGTATGTACTTTCTGTCCAACTTATATTCCAGGATGTACTTAGTCGTAACACTAACATTCCAGTATGTACTTTCTGTACAACTAATATTCCAGGATGTACTTAGTCGTACCACTAATATTCCAGTATGTACTTTCTGTCCAACTAACATTCCAGGGTGTAGTCGTACCACTAACATTCCAGTATGTACTTTCTGTCCAAGTAATATTCCAGGATGTACTTAGTCGTACCACTAACATCCCAGTATGTACTTTCCGTCCAACTAACATTCCAGGATGTACTTAGTCATACCACTAACATTCCAGTATGTACTTTCTGTCCAACTAACATTCCAGGATGTACTTAGTCGTACCACTAACATTCCAGTATGTACTTTCTGTCCAACTAATATTCCAGGATGTACTTAGTCGTACCACTAACACTCCAGTATGTACTTTCTGTCCAACTAACATTCCAGGATGTACTTAGTCGTACCACTAACATTCCAGTATGTACTTTCTGTCCAACTAACATTCCAGGATGTACTTAGTCGTACCACTAACATTCCAGTATGTACTTGCTGTCCAACTAATATTCCAGGATGTACTTAGTCGTACCACTAACATTCCAGTATGTACTTTCTGTCCAACTAACATTCTAGGATGTACTTAGTCGTACCACTAACATTCCAGTATGTACTTGCTGTCCAACTAATATTCCAGGATGTACTTGCTGTATCACTAATATCCCATGACATCTAAAAACACTTAATAGGGTTAACTGTAACGTCTCTTTTCACCCTCCTATTGAGTTTTTGGCAAGCCATTTTGGGGATTTCTCGCTGAATTCACCTACTCAAATAGGCAACATTTATACTAATAAAATTTATATAATATTTTTAATGTATATAATGCAGTGTTTCTTATTGTAAAATTAATAAATATGAGTATTTAAATATGAATAAATGTTAATGGCACGATAAGACAAAATTAAACAAATCTTTGTGTATTTTACTTTATATTTTATTAATTTTATTTTTAAATAGTTTTAAATTCTTATAAATTTGAGTATAATCTTCACACGTTTTGTAATTAAGCATATAATTAATTAAAATTGTGATGATTTTATATTCACAATCAACCATTAACAAAAAAATTTAGTTTCCTTTATTTTTTTAATCATAACGGACACTCTTGTTTCCAAAAAAACCCTGTAAACTAAATATGATAATCCTGTTAACTCTAAAGAAGTGTTCTCTACTGAATAAAAGTATACATTTAGAAAAAAGATTTCAATATAACTGATAATCACCTGAAATGTTGTAAATGTTCAGAAGTAAAACAAACACTCTTAATTTAAAGAATATAACCTTTTTAATTATAATATTTCTAAAATAGCTGATTACAAATTGTCAAAACCAAATTCGAATGAGTCAGAGCCAACATGCTCTATGTTCGGCCATATGACTAACATCTTAACTTCCCCAATTTTCAAAGTTAAAAATAGTATGAAGCTTTCTTATATTGTATAGAATTATTAAGCAAAGATTCACAAAAAAAGAATGACCTTGATATGCCGTGAATAGGGAACAAAGCAGCGTTATGGACAGACAGAATAAAGAAAACGTTTATTTCGAATTCTCTGATTTAAAAAAACAGTATATATAATGTACTATATTTAAGCTATCCTAAGCGTAAGTACAGGAAAAGCACATTTTGTATTGAAATAATGGAAATACATTATAAAAAGTTACCAAATTTTCAACCATTTAATTTACATGACATGAATACGAATGTATCTTTTTAGGCTGTTCAGTATTTTTATATCTGGAATATTTACCATGCTTTTGTTATATTGAAATTTTTTTCATTTAAATTTTTTCGTATTATTAAGATACATTTTTATCCTACGTAGATATCATTTATGCATTCATAATGTCGGGAAATAAACAAAACAACTCCTCAGGAGAGTAAATCATGTCTTTCCTTAGAACACAAAATGTAGAAACCATTTTACTTCAAGAACAGTTTTGATGCGAAAGCCTCTCCCGAAGCTGAGAACCGACGCACATTCAGCCTACAATGAGTTAAAAGCCAACAATTAGCAGCCCCTTTATATTGTTCTTGATTGTTAAGAGTCAGTAGAGGCTGACGGCAATATTGGTTTCTTTCCCATAAGAACAATGTTATTTTCCAACCGAACATACGATCACGCGTATCCAATCTAAACAGTTATTTTTAAACGGGATTTTTTTACATACAAATTGCATTTGATCGAGAATGAAATTCGAGTTGGAATAACTTTGCGAATTCATAGTAAGTTTTATAGAAAAAAAATCTAAAAATATTTAATTTAAAGTTGTTATTTTCACCTATTTTTCAAAACTAGGTGTATGTATTCAAAGTATCAAAAGCACATCCAATACGCAATGTGTTAAAGTTTAAAATGACACCTCATACTCGACCTTTGGTCAATAAATAACGAACAAATAAGATTGTTCTTATGGGATTAAAACCAACATGGTCGACAACACCCGACAGCCCTTGCAGACTCTCATGTCATTTACTGCCTTTTTGGAATAAAAATATCCAAAAATGTTTGAAACACATTATTACATTCACAATCTGTCGTTGAATTTTACTTCCAACAGTATTAAAGTGTTTCAAAATATATATATATATATATATATATATATATATATATATATATATATTATAATATTAAATATATATATTTTGAATATATAAAAAACACTGACCTAATCTCTAATTTGATACTTTTCTCTGAAATAAAACTCACAATCAAAGTGTATCTATTATTAAATAGTGTTCATATTCTCATGGAAAAATTGTAAAGCGTTAAAATATTTTTAAGCTCTTAAAATATGTTGAAAATTTTAACGCAAAAATAAATACAGTATTTGTCTCTTTTCCTTGAAGAATTATTTCAAAGCTAGTATTTTCAAAACGTGCCATACAAATATTATATTTTAGATTTGTTTTATTATTGCTCAAATTCAATAACTGATCTCACACCAAGGCCTTTTATATAAATAATATTGAGTAAAATCACACCATTTAAGGTCCACTAGTTAAGGAAATATCGCAGGGTGAACGTCAGATCAACAGAATGGCGAGTTTCCTTATTACATTGATCTTACCAAGAACTTGTGACATTTCAATTTTTATGTTACACATAAAATTATATTACAGTCAAGACTTTAAGGTAAACAGTTATTATGTGTGAACGATCGATTTGTAAACAGATGATCAGCTGTTATTTATTTAACTTAATTTATTCATATGTATGTTTCTAACATTTGTTTTCTGTTCAACAATAAGTTATGTTTTGGAATAAAACAGTTCAGTTTTTCTGTTCACACTAAAATGTTGTGTTTTTAAATTTGGTGACGAGTATAAGTATTATTTTGTTTTGTTTTTAGGTAGTTGTGTTTAGTTTAACAGTTTTCTTTTTGTTTTAAACTCCTGGCTAACTACAGGAAGAAATATTTATTTACATAGTTCATCATGATATAGTGCTAGAACGGAACTTTTCCAATCATCAGTACATTTTACACCTGCAGGAAAGTTTCCTTGTTGGAGTCCTGCCATTCTTAGGTCAACAAGGTGGCGCCCTAATCCCTGGCTACTATTGAACTTGGAAACATTTATTTGGGTGATAACTACTAAAAACTTTTCCCTTATACTTGGCCTGTCTCTTAGAAGAACTCCACCCATTCTCCCTGAGCTAGCAAAGTTTTATACGGACAGACATGACAAATGGCGCCCAACGTAGTAGCCAGGGATTAGGGCGCCACCTTGTTGACCTAAGAATGGCAGGACTCCAACAAGGAAACATTCCTGCAGGTGTAAGATGTACTGATGATTGGAAAAGTTCCATTCTAGCACTATATAATGAACTATGTAAATAAATATTTCTCCCTGTGGTTAGCCAGGAATTTAAAACAAAAAGAAATTTGTTAAACTAAACACAACTACCTAAAAACAAAACAAAATAATACTTATCCTCATTACCAAATTAAAAAACACAACATTTTAGTGTGAACTGAAAAACTGAACTATTTTATTCCCAAAACATAACTTATTGTTGAACAGAAAACAAATGTTAGAAACATACATATGAATAAATTAAGTTAAAATAAATAACAGCTGATCATCTGTTTACAAATCGATAGTTCACACATAATAACTATTTACCTTAAGGTCTTGACTGTAATATAATTTTATGTGTAGCATAAAATTGAAATGTCACAAACTGTAACTTAGTATTAAATGTTGAGAAAATGTAAAAGTGTCTCTATAAATAGTAAATGTCACAATTAAATTTTACTTTGGTAATAAGATATCTGAAAGCAACCTCTGTAAAAGTTGACTTCGTCTCGTATCAGTGGCAATTTGACATTTAATTACATCAATACTTAATGTCGTCTATCAAGCAATTCTACTTTCATTCGGAAGGATAAAGAACTACTAACTTATAACATGTTTAGTTTTTTAAACATATTATAAAGTTATATAATATAAACATATTATAAATGTATCACATTCATATATTAAAATAACATTTATTTTTAATTCGTATACCCTTCTTCTGGAGGTGTTGCGATTGCAAATAAAAAAAATTCTCACGGACCAGGGGTGACCGGTGAGCATGCTCGCGAACATGTTGGGGCTCGAGCTCACCGGTTGGAATACTCGTATACCCCACACACAGGCGATCATGTTCGCCGCCAACACTGTCACGAGCATGCTCGCCCGTTTTTGCCCGTTCCTCATATCGGCAAAACCCAACATGACAAGACACAGCCCTTTATTATACACACTACAATAGATATATCATCTAATAGGAGTATTTATATCTGTAATTAGAATAGTTAGTGAGTTCTGCTATCACAGCAGCTGGTTTAAACAGCATTCTATTAACATGGGAGTACAGAATCGCTGCACAATGGACCACAAAAATAGCTGATAATTTGGGACACAACATTTAATATTGGATAAAAAATCTACATGTGTGTATAAAATAAATGGCGCACTTCTAGGCTTCCTCAATAGGCCCTTATAAAAATAAATTTATCAGAGTCAGATCACAACCATTATAAAAACTGTGACTCAGTCATAAGTCTGTTTTTGTGTAGGGATTTAAGGTAAGTATATAGTACCTAAAAGAATGTAAACAGACTGGTGAGATTGACGACTGGTGAGCGGAAAGGGACGCCAAAGCCTCATGTTCAGCATTGTATGAGCCATCCAATTTAGTTAACGATAGGTGACGTCAACAGTGGCGTCTTTTCAGTTATGAACAGTGTTGTTTCTATGGCTCTTTATTGATGATATGATGAGCAGAAAGGGACGCCAAAGCCTCATGTTTCAGCATTGTATGAGCCATCCAATTTAGTTAACGATAGGTGACGTCAACAGTGGCGTCTTTTCAGTTATGAACAGTGTTGTTTCTATGGCTCTTTATTGATGATATGATGAGCAGAAAGGGACGCCAAAGCCTCATGTTTCAGCATTGTATGAGCCATCCAATTTAGTTAACGATAGGTGACGTCAACAGTGGCGTCTTTTCAGTTTTGAACAGTGTTGTTTCTATGGCTCTTTATTGATGATATGATGAGCAGAAAGGGACGCCAAAGCCTCATGTTTCAGCATTGTATGAGCCATCCAATTTAGTTAACGATAGGTGACGTCAACAGTGGCGTCTTTTCAGTTATGAACAGTGTTGTTTCTATGGCTCTTTATTGATGATATGATGAGCAGAAAGGGACGCCAAAGCCTCATGTTTCAGCATTGTATGAGCCATCCAATTTAGTTAACGATAGGCGACGTCAACAGTGGCGTCTTTTCAGTTATGAACAGTGTTGTTTCTATGGCTCTTTATTGATGATATGATGAGCAGAAAGGGACGCCAAAGCCTCATGTTTCAGCATTGTATGAGCCATCCAATTTAGTTAACGATAGGCGACATCAACAGTGGCGTCTTTTCAGTTATGAACAGTGTTGTTTCTATGGCTCTTTATTGATGATATGATGAGCAGAAAGGGACGCCAAAGCCTCATGTTTCAGCATTGTATGAGCCATCCAATTTAATTAACGGTAGCCGACGTCAACAGTGGCGTCTTTTCAGTTATGAACATTGCTGTTTGTATGGCTCTGCTTGTATGGTGACTTAAATGTAAGCTTTTAATAACTTAAATCGTATGTGTGAAGTCGTTGAATATCTATAAATATTGCGTTGTTTTTGTTTTATGTTTCCTTCAAAAATTTATTATTTTATAAGATCAGAACTGTAGCGATAAGCTAGAATTAGTTTGTACTGAAAAATATAAAACATATATTTTATTGAAAATATTATCTTGTTGTTATATCTTTGTTATTAAGCTTGATTTTTAGTCTTGTTGGTGTTTCTGGTATGGTTTTGTACGCAGAACACGAATTTAAAACTATTTTGGTCTACGAAAATTATTTTTCAAGTAATGGAGGAGAAACTACTTTTGTGAAAATTGCTTATGATGGACATATTAATGATATTAATCAAAGTAATGGCTAACCTGAAAAAAGAATGTGCAGATATTTATGTCAAGCATCCCGAAGACTAGGCGCCCGATTTAAAATGCAAATTTAGAATTTCCGTTTAATACACATAGGATTAAAATAAGTAGGTAGGGGAAAAGTGTGTTCATAGGTTTGAGAAAGTAATTTTATTACCATTCCATATTCAGTATTAAAAACACGTAACCAAAAATGAAAAAGCAATTGTTGATAAACAACGATGTTTAAATGATTTAAAAACTTTAGGAATACGTACCCATTACTTATTATATTTTTTTTAATATATCTTTATATTTAATGAAGCTCAGAAAACCTGTTCCATAATTCTTTCATCTGGAAGTTTGTTTCACAGCTTGATAAAACCAAAAGGCAGAGATAGAGAATAAAATGTTGGATAACTCCTAACCTGGTTGACTTATAACTTTAAGGGTTAATGGATAGGTTTTCGTGTATATGTTTGAAATTTAATAACGCTATATTTTAGTTTATATCTGTAATGGTACGTGTATAGTCCCACACATAAACATATATTGGTACGGACCCACCCACTCACCCGCCCAAACACGTACAGTGACATTGGTTACCAGCTCGTACACGTAAAGTTTGTGATGGCCCACCCGCCAACCTGTACATACACCCATATAATCGCAAGTCTATTGATGTGTGGGTGGATGAGCCAATATAATCGTACGTATAAGGGTGCGTGGGTAGGTACCACATTCTGTAAAATATGTTTAATATTTGTAAAATATGATTTCTCTTAAGAAAAGTATTATCTTGATTGAATCTAAAAAAAATACAGTATAAATAAAACAGTATTTTTATTACAATGCTTTAGAGATTACTGTATGTAAAATATGCTATAAAATATTAGGTACCGTTCTTTAAATTAACTAATAATAAATGTTATAGGGTTACATTACACCTCAAGTCATTAGGTAGCTTTAATAACTATCTCGAATCAAACTACTTTATAGAGCTAATCAGTCTTGAACCGGAAATGAAGAGGTGCTCATTTACTGATATGAACTCAACTTGACTAGTGTTGGGATCGCTTCATTACACATCAAGTCATTAGGTAACTGTAATCTGGTGAGAATAAATCTCTCGAGTTAAATTACTTTAGGAGAGCTAATCATTAACCGGAAATGAAGCGGTCTCAATTTACTGATTGAACTTAACTCTAATAGTGTTGGGTCGTTACTGTAACCCTCAGGGCTCTCTGGCGGTCTCTGGGTACGTGGTACATTCGGGATAGAGCATCCGCAATGAAATTCTGAGTACCACGCACGTGGACTTGGAACTTAAAAGCAGATATGTTAACCACCCAGTGACCAACATCCCTAGCAGTCGAGGATGAGCAAGAAGCCAGGAGAGTAATTAATTGTCAGTGTCGAGAAAAAACTCTGCATGATCAAGGACCTGTGGAACTTCTCAATTCCAAAGACCACGGTCAATCTAGCTCATGGATGGAATAAGCTTTCGTTTTGTGAGGAAACAAATATCAAGAGGTGAAAGCATTAGGCTGACGAAGACTATTACTCTTGTGTAAATACCACATAAACGGCCAAAGAGGAGGCATCAGTTTGTGAGATGAATTTAACTGAAAAGTCTGGCATCTGCAAAACTGGATGCTGCATAATGGCATTCTTCAAATAATCAAATGTACGTATACTGAGCTTGCTCCCATATAAAGTTCGCACCCTTCTTTCTCAACACGTTCAAAGGGGTGACAAGCTCGGCCACGTTGGGGAAAACGGTGACCATACCCACAAAGCATGCCAAACTCTTGGAATTCCTGGGAGGAGTAACGTCCTGGATACCTTGGGTCATAGCTGGATCATTAAGGTATCCGGCAAGTATGTCAACCTGCCCTAAGAGGAAACCAGATGACCTAAGAAGGAGATTTTAAGTTTGGCGAAGGTGCGATAACTTAACTATCTCAGTAAACGATAAGACAAGCGCTAGCAGGTGCTTTAAAACTTCCTCCAGGTGTTCTTAATGTTTCAGATCGTCTCACTATATGAAGATAAGACAATCAAGGCTGTTGAAGACAAATATGAACTTCACATCGTGACAGATAGAGTCTAAAAGCCTAGTCAAAGTCAGGGCTCCCACATATAAGCCCGTGGGTTACACCAGTGAACTGGTACTCGGAACACAAAATCTGTATAAACAACACTGGAATAAACAACCTTCTGTGTGTTAGTTTCACGAGCCTACATCTCACGGCCGGTATTTAACTAAGCACTAGGGGCTACAAACAGGCGAGCCCTGTGACTGTTTGTGCTGGGAATTGGTGACTCAATTACATGAATAACTCAACAACCGGACCGCCGTTGTTACTGAACGTACATTTTCAGCACTGTTCTTTTCACAGACGAGTCGAACTTCGCTTTCATTGCAAAATAAATTACTTATTAGATACTTATAAACATATGTTTATACCTGTAATTTTGAACAATGTTAGAATTGAACTTGATGGAATTGTAGTTTGTTTACTATATATTTTATTTATTAAAACTACTATATAAAAAATATTATTAAATTATTTAAAAAATATTAGTTTTAAGTATAAAATTTTGAATACAAAAATATTTTTAATTTTGTTTGTAACACAAGTAAATCAAAAAACCTGTGTATGGACCTAGAATTTGGTCTTATGTATGAGCCCTGAAAATTTGGTAAAGATATCTCAAATGGTTACCAAGATATTTGCTGTCAAAAATGTAAAAACCCAACTTTCGGAAAATGCAAAAAAACTAAAAAATTACCAACATAGTAAAGTTTACTTAAAACTAGTGAAGCCCAGCACCATAAGAAGGGTTGTCTGGGGTTTTCTCTGCCTCATACATATCTTCTAGCTTCCTCTTAGCAAGGGTTCTTTGTTGGCAGATTTTTTTTCCAATTCCAACGCTGCCTTGTCAGATTGTCGGATACGCTCAGAGTCTTCTCGTTTCATGGATTCTATACAATATTGGCCTACCTTCAATCCTAAATGCTCTAATAGTTTGCATTTACTCACATAACCATCATTGAAGGACAAAACTGCCTCATATGTTCCAAATTTCAGGATTTGCAGGGTTACAAATGTCCGTTTGGGAATCCGAATCCAGATAAAATTGTTCAGTGATTCATTTGGATTCTGTGACTTGCCTGACAAACATTTCTTTAGTAAGTCTGGGTGTGATAAACTCTGGAATATGTGTTTGATTTCCAACATGATTGGTTCTGGTACATGGAATTGCTTAGTATCGTCATAGTCTTCTATGGTCATAGAAACTCTATACTATATGAGTTGGTGAACAGTAATGTAATTTCCATGGAAACGAAATCATTTGTAACCTTTTTAAATAAACATTTTTTTCGTTTATTTGCAAATAATTAACCCTATAGTGTCATATATCAGTGGAAAGAGGAGATTCTAAGGTTTAATTTATAATAAAAATCCCAAAAACGTAAAAAACATTTTTTTGCGTTTAGGGTCCCCTTAAAGGATCATGAACCAAATATACTCGGTACCTGATTTTTTAAAAACTTTTCTGTCTCTGATTCCCGAGACATTCCATGTTCTTGTGCTGCTGTTCTGATTCAGTGGGATATCGGAAAAAAGATTGAATGACATCCAATGATGTGAGTTCATCTGTTGGAATCAGAACAGCAGCACAAGAACATGGAATGTCTCGGGAATCAGAGACAGAAAAGTTTTTAAAAAATCAGGTATCGAGTATATTTGGTTCAGGAACTCAACGAAAACGGCTTGCATTTTGGGAAGGTGGTATGATGTATGGATTTAACCGAAACCAAATTGAACGCTTCTAAACGATATTTTATATTCAGATGAGGCAACATTTATAGTAAACGGCACTTTTAATAGACATAATTGTCGGTATTGGGGCAACAGCAACCCGCACCGGAAAGATGATACTTACGCACAACACCTACAAAAACTTATTGTTTAAGCAGGTATTATTAGAAACCAAGTTGTAGTCCCATTTTTTATCAATGGTAATTTAAATGCTATCTTGTATCTAGAAATGCTCCATGATACATAATTCCTGCCCTATAAGCTAGACTTAGCCTACAATTCCAAAAAATGTATTTCCAATCAAATGAAGCATCACCACACCATGGCGTTGAGGTTAGAGAATACTTTGATACAATATTCCCTTAAATGTGGATAGGAAGGCGCGGTGCAGTAGAGTGGCCTGCTCGTTCGCCCGATTTATCTCCGGCTGATTTTTTTTTCTTTGGGGATACCTCAAAGATAAAGTTTATTGCACTAAGCCTCAAGATTTGACGTACCTAAGACAACTCATATCTGAAGAAGCCTCATGACCTTCAGAATGTAGCGGGAGGCTTTTACAACCACCTAGGACATTGTCAGACAACGGGAGGAGGACATTTTGAACACTTACTTTGATCTCATGTTATTAATCACTTTTTAAATTGTAACACTTAATGTTTTACATTTTGGAATAGTTTTAAAATTCAAACATCAATTTGTTCCGACTGATACAATTTGACGTAGGCTCCCATTAAAGATTTTATTCAGACTCCTTGTGGGGCGTTTCCCAAAGGCGTCATGCGGTCAATAGTCAATAGTCATTTATTAGGCCAAAAATAACAAAAATACATTGCATTGGCTAAGTCAAATGTGCTATGTAAGTATATCGAAATAACAAACACAAACAAAAATAAACTTATATTAATGAAATTAAGCAACAATTTACTAGGCTCAAGCCCACTAACTTGATTTCAATAACTTTACTAAACTATTTAACTTAAGTTTAAATTAAGTTACAGTCCGCCAGCCAAAAACTCCCGGACGCTGTAGTAGCATCCCTCCTGCAGAGTTACCTTTAACCTTTTTCTGAATTTTAAAAGGTTTGTTTCCAGCTTAAGGTCATCGGGGATTTTATTGTATAAAATTATGCCATTATAAAAAAATGTTTTTTGAAAAATGAAGTAGAGTGAGCAGGAATTTGAATGTTATTATTGTGTCTGAATTGAAATCGGTGGTTAACAGGAGTTGAAAATTTAGAAAGATTCTTTTTTACAAAACACAAGGTTTCAAGAATGTATATCGATGGGAATGTCAGTAATTTAGAGGACTGGAAGGTATTTTTGCAAGATTTGTTTCTGTCCAAAGAAAAAATTATCCTGATAGCTTTTTTCTGGAGTCTAAACAAGTACTGTGTATGCCGAGTCTCACCACCCCATACAGGCACCGCATACACTAGAAGTGGATACAGCAACCCATAGTAGGCCGTTAGCAAAACTTCAGCTTCAGCTATCCTTGCTAGACTACGTAAAATGAAAACACATGTGCTCACTCTCTTACAGACATGTTTAATGTGAGTGTGAAAGTTAAGGGTTTCGTCCAGAATCATCCCGAGAAATTTGACTGATTCGGACTTATCTACTATGGAATCATCTAAGATAAGTCTTAGTCCAAAAATTTAATTTGCTGCAGAATTTTTAATTTTGAAATTTATTAACTGAGTTTTAGAAGCATTGACCTTAAGCTTGTTGTTATCAAACCACTGGAGTAAGCTATTTGACTCCAAAAAGGCTCTTTGCTCCAATTCGTTTCTACTGGGGCTGGTCAACGAGAGAGAAGTGTCATCTGCAAAAAGGCAGATCTTAGAGTGTACTAAGCTATATGGAATATTATTGATGAATATTAGGAAAAGGATCGGTCCAAGGATAGATCTCTGAGGCACCCCCGCGACAATGCACACTTCAGTAGAAGTGTGACGCCTTACAGACCCATTTTTATCTATAGCTTGAATCTCAACCGACTGCTTACGACCCCGAAGATATGAGTCAAACCAATTTAAAGCCCCCCCTCTTATTCCAATTTCGTTCATTTTTTTCAAAAGCATGTTATGGTCAACGGTGTCAAACGCCTTACTCAGATCGAAGAAAAGGCCAGCTGCTTGATGCTTGGCGTCTAGGGCTCGAATAATATAATCTGTAAAGCTAAAAATTGCGTCCACCGTTGACTTTCCTTTCACGAATCCAAATTGGTTATCAATAATAATGTTATGTTTCTCAAGGAACCGGCAAAGCCTAGTTAAGACCACAGTTTCAAAGATTTTAGATAGCGTTGATAAAATTGAAATTGGCCTGTAATTGTCGCACACTTGATCATTGCCTTTTTTCAATATTGGTCTTACCAATGATTTGTTCAATGCCTCAGGAAACTGGCCACTTACAAATGAATTATTAATTAAGGTGCTTAGTGGGGAGCTTATTATATCAGGTATTTCTTTAAATAGAACAGCAGATATTTCATCAATTCCTGAGGATCTTTTGTTTTTTAGTTTCTTTATAACTTCCATAATTTGATTCTCAGATGTGGGGTAGAGGTAAAACGATTTCTCACTCATAGTTCGTTCATTACTTGGTGCACTTTGATCTTCTTTTGCTGTCATACACATCTGATTTATATTCGCAACATTTATGAAAAAGCTATTTAGGATGTTCGCCACTTCTTCAGGGTCTTCAACTAGTTCACCAATATTATTCATAACATTAATGCCTTTTTTATTATTTGGCAATGCTCCAAATCTGGTTTTATTAACTACATTCCATGTAGTTTTAGATTTATTGTCTGATTTATCAATTCAATCTTTAATTTGAGTGGATTTTGCTTGTCGGATGAGAAATCTGTATCTTTTCTTTAGTCTTAAATAATATTGGTGAAGGAAGTGGTCTGAACTAAGGTCTTTAGTCTTAATGTACATATTAAATACTTCGTCTTTAGTGGCCAAAATGCCATTGCTTAGAACTATGCTTTTCCCTCGGCATTCCTTAACTTTTGTTATCTTTTTCGGAAAAGCAATCTCAAAGCTATATTTTACGTTGTCGTAAAATGCATTGAATTGATCATCGAAATCATTTTGAGTGTACATATCACCCCACTTTTCTTTAATTAACAGGTGTCTAAATGTACGCACATTTGCCACAGAGAATTTCCTGATCAATTCATTCTTGGTTTTACAAGGCTTTGCCGTTGATATTAATGGTATGTTTGCTGTGATAGCATGATGGTCAGACAGAGCAGATATCACAACAGAAGTCTCAGTGTTAGAATCATCGGTGAAAATGTGGTCTATAAGTGTTTTAGAGCCCAAACATTCTCTAGTACACATACGTTATGAATCTTACTACGTTATGAAGTCCAAAAGAGGACATTAAGTTCACAAACTTAAAAGCATTCACAGAATCTCTGGAAAGGTCTATATTAAAGTCTCCCATGATTATTGTTTTGCGGTACTTCTTAATGTATTTATCTAGACAGCTTGACATGAGATAAAAAAACAAATCAAGTTCCGAAGAGGGGGGCCTGTAACCGGCTATTAGAAGCATCTTAGAGTTTTCTTCTACAAGCAGAGAGGTTCCAACCAGTTTGCCTTTTTTTGGTTACATTTTTCTACATAATTTTTCCTTTCAAGAAGTTGAGATAATGTTTCATGGACAAAAGATTAAAGTGGTGGTCTAAGATTGAGATAGGGCTCAACCCCTGACAGCAAAAAAACAAACAAAACCTAAAAAGAACATCCAACATTCCCAGATACAGTGGTACTAACCCACCCACGCACCTCTAGTGGTACTGAAGAGATACGTAGTGGTACTGACCCATCCACACAGACACTTATAGTGGTATTGACCTACCAATAATCCCAGACACATACAGTGGTAGCTGACCCACCCATACAACGAGGCATTTTTGAAAAAAAAAGTATTCTAGATGTTCTATTTAATTTGACCTATATAACCATTAACCACGGTTTGGCTCTTTACTTTTGAGGAAACATTTATTAGGTCTAGTTCTATGAATTAATAAAATAAGTAGCCATGACTCATACTAAGGATTGGTACACAGTTGAGCTGGCTAGTCTTAAGGAAGACATTATTCTATTGAATATTCTGTCCCAATTTAGACGTGATGTAATTCCTGCTCTACGAGTACGTAGGAAGATGTAAGCTAAAAAGTGCTATGAACCCACCCGCTCACCCATACTTTACAGTGGTATTGACCCACCCGCCCATCCATACACGTACAGTGGTATTGACCCACTCGCCCACCCATACACGTTCAGTGGTATTGACCCACTCGCCCACGCATACACGTACAGTGGTATTGACCCACCCGCCCATCCATACACGTACAGTGGTATTGACACACCAGCCCACCCACACACGTACAGTGGTATTGACCCACCCGCCCTCCCATACACGTACAGTGGTATTGACCCACCCCCCACCTATACACGTACAGTGATATTAACCCACCCGCCCACCCATACACGCACAGTGGTATTGACCCACCCACCCACCTATACACGTACAGTGGTATTGACCCACCCGCCCACCCATACACGTACAGTGGTATTGACCCACCCGCCCACCCATACACGTACAGTGGTATTGACCCACCCCCCACCTATACACGTACAGTGATATTGACCCACTCGCCCACCCATACACGTACAGTGGTATTGACCCACTCGCCCACCCATATACGTACAGTGGTATTGACCCACCCATACAAGTACAGTGGTATTTACTCAAAATCAGTAAAGGCTCAGCTGTTGCCACATGTGAAAAGTTTCAATTATTTACTCACATAACACTGTAAACCAAATTTAAAAGTACTATGAAAACTTTCCTAAATACTAGTATATTAATTTGTAACTAGTGTATATCAAATAGTATTTTTATAGCAAATAATACACGGTAAAATTATATTGAAATCTACATCACGTCAAGTACATCATATCATGAAAAAAAACTGATATTAAAATTCCTATATATAATGGAGCATGGGTATAGACCCACCCGCCCACCCATACACAAACAGTGGTATTTAACCACCCGCCCACCCATACACAAAGTGGTATTGACCCACCCACCCAGCCATATACACAGTGGTATTGATATCACCACCAATATCACGGTACGTGTATGGATGGGCGGGTGGGTCAATACCATGGTACGTATATGTGTTGGCGGGTAGGTCAATACCTATGTACTTGTATGAGTGGGCGGGTAGGTCAATACCACTGTACCTGTATGTGGGTGGATGAGTCATTACCTCTGGACCTGTATGAGTGGGCGGGTGGATCAATACCACAGTACCTGTATATGTGTGTGGGTGAGTCATTACCTCTGTACTTGTATGAGTGGGCGGGTGGGTCAACACAACTGTACATTTGAAGTTGGATAACACTGTATGTGTATGGGTGGGCGGGTGGGTTAATTCCACTGTACGTGTATGGGTTGGCGGGTGGGTCAATACCACTATACATGTATGGGTGGGTGGGCGGGTCAATACCACTTTACGTGTATGGGTGGGTGGGCGGGTCAATAACTCAGTATCCCATGTAAATAATTTTGTAATTATGCTCATGAACATGCTCATGATTAATCATAATTGGTTTTCCCTGTATTCATTTATGTATACATACATATGGCTTGTGAGCAGAGTTTCATTTATCTACATTTATTGATACTGCTTTGGCATGTTTAAAGTTGACACATTTAACATTAATGTTTAACACAATGGCCTTCGACACAAAATTCGCTTAGGTCCAGGGCATGATGTTTAACATCTTTAGTGCACCAAATGCCCACTCCACCCTTATCCATTCCCATTCTACAGAATGCTGCTATGCTTGAGTAACATGTTAAATGAGTGTGCTGTAGTTGGTAGTCTTTTAGCGAATGTTCAGAAACACAGATCACGTCCGGCATTTCGGAATCTATAAATAGTTGGAATGGTTCAATCTTGGAAGTTAACCCTCTAATAATCTGATGAACTAGTTTTAGATACTTTGGTTTGCGTTCCACACCCCGCCAGCAATGCTCGCCCAAGGGGTTCTGTGGGGAACTCCTAAAAAAGACTTATTGTCTAGTAGAGGGATGAGAATTAGAACGTTTAACTGAAGTATCAAAAGCTCTCCGATTTTTTTGTACTTTGGGAGTATCATCACTCTGGTTAAGGAACAAAGTTTTATTTAGAATCAGGTCGGCAAGTTTATACTTCCCTCTAGCATTTAAATGTAACCCATGCCGCGTGTAACAATCACGTGTCAATGAGTCAAAGGAAACAAATTCAATGTTGTTACTCAAAGAAGTTTGTTGTTGGATTTCCTGATACACTTTAAGAACAGCCTGGTCAAGAAAAGGGTAATCAAATCTACGCGGCAATCCAACAACAATAACCCTCGGGAAGGAACCCCCCTCATGAGATTGTCCAGCCCCGAGAGAATGCCACTACAGCTACCGGTTACATTATCGGTAGTGCCACCAATTACAATTACACAATCAGAGCTAGTCATATTTTTGGCCTCAACCAACACTCCCTCCACAACCTGGTTGAGTCTAGCATTAGGTTTAACACTACCAAACACAGTATGCGATGAATGCAGTTTGTTTGTAAGCAGTTCACTTAGAGATCTGCCATGACTGTCCGAAAAAATCTTAATTTGTGATTTTTTATTCGTGGTGTTATTCATAGTGTTTTGTGAAGTGATATTAATGGAAGGCACTGTTTTTTGCAGACTACAGTCCATAAATGAACCAACATCAGTACTAGGATAACAACTAACACTATTAGCAAGACTTTCTTTTGTTTGAACAGGGTTTTTTATTTGTTTCAGTGTACTAGATCGTTGTTTGTTCTGTACTTGAGATGGCTTTGCATTCCCAATTGTTACTAGTGAGTGTTCCTCATTAGTGGGTAAAGCCGAAAAAACTGAGAACTTATTTCCAGTTGTTACTAAAGGTTTGTCAGAAACATCTGACTTAGTGTTACGCTTGGAGGATTGCTTAACTACTTTCCATCCACCAGATACAACTTTTAACTTAACTTTACCAACAGGGGTGCAAGACCTTTTCTTTTGACTGGCGGTTACATTATTTTTAACAGAGTTGTTACAACTAATTGTTGGACAAACTAACTTATTCCTACTTACTACATCAGTAGGGTCTGTAAATACTTTAAACCAATCAATGAAGGGAGGATTGTGTTGAGGCTTAGTTCGACAGAAACAATTTAAAATAACCATTGAGTGAATTAAAACATTAAGACCGCATTCAAAATTATTATTCTGGCAGTCACAGGGTACGTCAATCATGTCAATGGGGTCAAAACCTAGGTTTTTGCAAGTTTATTAGCAGAATGTGAGTTCAGCCCAGAAAGAGTGTCAATATGGAAAATCGATTTGCCAGAGAAATCAAAAAAGAGCAGGCTCCAGTGTGAGGCACTGTCATCCTTACTGGGATCGTTACTGTTACTAACACAGTGAAAAACATAGTTATGCTTAAACAGTAGTAGTTCAAGTATTTGCTGAGCTATTTGAGTACTACTGCCGTGCTTTAAAGATCAAAAATAGACGGCCCCAAAAACAAGGCGTTACAGAGAGTGGCTTTACTGTTTTTATTAAAGCTTTCTAAATATGATTGCAAAACTGTATCTTCCAGCCATCTATTTACATCCCAAGAGTTGGAAGTAGACTTTTGCAATTCTAACTTGCTAAGTTTACCTAATACATGCTCATTTTCTTTACATACAATATCAAGTTTATTTTTTAAAACATTGGTCTGTGAGTCACGACTTAAAAGAGTACAATTTAGGTCGTTATTTAGTTTGACATAAGTAGTAAGTAGTTTGACATAGTTTGACAGTAAGTGAACGCTGCAACTTAACACTATCATCTAATTCTATTAGTGAAGATTTTAGAGACTGGTTTTCTGATTGCAAGCTGTTAATAAATCTATTCAACTGATCTAGTTTAACTTTTTGTTGTTGAAAAGCCTTTTCTAAGGCTTCCTTCTCCTCCACAACTATATCCTGTATTATGAAGGAATCATTTAGCTCATTTTTTTTTCCTCAAGTACATCAAATGCAGATTTTAACTCAAGTACTTGATTTGATAGTTCTCCATTTTTACAAGCTAAATTTTTATTCTCAAGGCACGTATTATCTAAGATAAGCACCAGGTCAGATATTTTGTTAGTTAATAAGCTAGTATCTAATTCGGTAACTGAACAGAAATATAGGATATTATGTAGTGGTGTGTAAACTTTCATGTTTTTTTCTGTTGTGGTTTAAAAGTTAAAAAGGGGTTCCAGACTTATAATTGTCACCCTGTATGTGTACATATGTATATAATTTTATGGTTAAAAAATAATTGTACAGCAGAATGTTTAACCAAAAACATTGTTGAAGAACTGCTTGAAAAACAAGATTTTTAAATAAATAGGTTTCAACTTCATTTTAAAGTGTGCATACGTTAAATTCTTAATGCATAAAAAATGCTACAAAAATATTCATTTTATACTTACTAAAAAGTGTAAATTATTTCTTGATTTTCTTTCAGACCATAGAATTAAGAAAAGATTTATTAAGTAACCCTCAGAGAAGTCACGGCCAAAACATGTTTTCAAAAAGAACCATTGCGAAGAAAGACATGCTTAAGTTGTTTGTTAGTTCTATCCACTTATAATATGCTTTGTGTTCTCTAAATCATACAAACATTATTTATATAAATAGCGTTGGCAATAAAGCATTACTATTACTAATCAGTTTTATTATTACTGACTTTTTGTGTTTTTGTGATTTTTCCTGCTCATTCTCTCTAGCCTTTACCCATTATTAATAGGTAAATTAATTGCTTAAATAAACAAACTCAATGCACTGCAATTCGACAACAACCAATCATCACGTGATTTCCACCAGTCTGCAAGGGGTTATGACAAAGAAGGCTCTCCCGCTGCATCACAATACTGTAATGTAGCATGTCTCAATAAAAGATACAGAAGTAAGACAACTTTGGATGCATAATATTAAAATTTTATGTTCAAGGAAAATGTTGTACTGCAATAAAGTCTATGTACATACATTATATTTAATGTTTATAAGTAGAAATACCTATATTCCTGTACGTTTAGAGATCTGTCCATTTTGAGATAGTAGCCATTATTATTGTTATTATAAACATAACATTAATATTCAACCGTGGATTACTTACTTACTTGTTACCTACAACTGCCTACAGTAGTATCTCAGCCAGTCTCTTTATTAATGTATTTAATTGTTAATGCCGTAAATCCATGTATAACTGAAAAACAACAAGGATTTTAAATATAGTTCAATATAACAATAATAAAATTACATTAAATCATTGTGATGTGAAATGTCAATGTAGCTATCAATACCCTACTCCGAACTTACCTATTTACAACAATAATATTATAAAATATTTGGTATGTAATTCCAACATGACATTGTTATACATATAGGTGTTGTGAGTGTTATTGTCAGATTATGAACATCATTCTAATATAGTATACAGGGTTGAGAAAATGTCTGGAATATATTTATTAGTTTAAAAACTGTTGAAAGAAATGTAATGAAACTTTGTAGTTATGTGTATATCCTCATACCTAACGTTTAAACATATTTTACTAGATTCCGCATAGCCAGGAAATAGCCATGAAGTAAGTTTAAAACATTTTAAAAGTAAGCCTATGCCGAGTTATACCTCATTTTAAAGGTGTGTGTTTGTAAAACACAATAGTGCAAACGTGAAGTCAAAAGGGTTCAGCCTCTCAAAGAACTAATACTTCGTAGTTATACGGCTATTTATTTATCCCTGTTTGAGGTCCCTGTTGTTGAGTACGTTATTGATTGTGAACAACGTATATTTGTTACATAGTTTATCCCTGTTGGAGGTCCCTGTTGTTGAGTACGTTATTGGTTGTGAACAACATATATTTGTTACATAGTTTATCCCTGTTGGAGGTCCCTATTGTTGAGTACGTTATTGGTTGTGAACAACATATATTTGTTACATAGTTTATCCCTGTTGGAGGTCCCTGTTGTTGAGTACGTTATTGATTGTGAACAACATATATTTGTTACATAGTTTATCCCTGTTGGAGGTCCCTGTTGTTGAGTACGTTATTGGTTGTGAACAACATATATTTGTTACATAGTTTATCCCTGTTGGAGGTCCCTGTTGTTGAGTACGTTATTGATTGTGAACAACATATATTTGTTACATAGTTTATCCCTGTTTGAGGTCCCTGTTGTTGAGTATATTATTGGTTGTGAACAACATATATTTGTTACATAGTTTATCCCTGTTGGAGGTCCCTGTTGTTGAGTACGTTATTAATTGTGAACAACGTATATTTGTTACATAGTTTATCCCTGTTGGAGGTCCCTGTTGTTGAGTATGTTATTGATTGTGAACAACATATATTTGTTACATAGTTTATCCCTGTTGGAGGTCCCTGTTGTTGAGTACGTTATTGGTTGTGAACAACATATATTTGTTACATAGTTTATCCCTGTTGGAGGTCCCTGTTGTTGAGTACGTTATTGGTTGTGAACAACATATATTTGTTACATAGTTTATCCCTGTTTGAGGTCCCTGTTGTTGAGTACGTTATTGATTGTGAACAACATATATTTGTTACATAGTATATCCCTGTTTGATGTCCCTGTTGTTGAGTATATTATTGGTTGTGAATAACATATATTTGTTACATAGTTTATCCCTGTTGGAGGTCCCTGTTGTTGAGTACGTTATTGATTGTGAACAACGTATATTTGTTACATAGTTTATCCCTGTTGGAGGTCCCTGTTGTTGAGTATGTTATTGATTGTGAACAACATATACTTGTTACATAGTTTATCCCTGTTTGATGTCCCTGTTGTTGAGTATATTACTGGTTGTGAATAACATATATTTGTTACATAGTTTATCCCTGTTGGAGGTCCCTGTTGTTGAGTACGTTATTGATTGTGAACAACGTATATTTGTTACATAGTTTATACCTGTTGGAGGTCCCTGTTGTTGAGTATGTTATTGATTGTGAACAACATATATTTGTTACATAGTTTATCCCTGTTGGAGGTCCCTGTTGTTGAGTACGTTATTGGTTGTGAACAACATATATTTGTTACATAGTTTATCCCTGTTTGAGGTCCCTGTTGTTGAGTACGTTATTGATTGTGAACAACGTATATTTGTTACATAGTTTATCCCTGTTGGAGGTCCCTGTTGTTGAGTATGTTATTGATTGTGAACAACATATATTTGTTACATAGTTTATCCCTGTTGGAGGTCCCTGTTGTTGAGTACGTTATTGATTGTGAACAACATATATTTGTTACATAGTTTATCCCTGTTGGAGGTCCCTGTTGTTGAGTACGTTATTGGTTGTGAACCACATATATTTGTTACATAGTTTATCCCTGTTGGAGGTCCCTGTTGTTGAGTACGTTATTAGTTGTGAACAACATATATTTGTTACATAGTTTATCCCTGTTGGAGGTCCCTGTTGTTGAGTACGTTATTGGTTGTGAACAACATATATTTGTTACATAGTTTATCCCTGTTTGATGTCCCTGTTGTTGAGTACGTTATTGATTGTGAACAACATATATTTGTTACATAGTTTATCCCTGTTGGAGGTTCCTGTTGTTGAGTACGTTATTGGTTGTGAACAACATATATTTGTTACATAGTTTATCCCTGTTGGAGGTCCCTATTGTTGAGTACGTTATTGATTGTGAACAACATATATTTGTTACATAGTTTATCCCTGTTTGATGTCCCTGTTGTTGAGTATATTATTGGTTGTGAATAGCATATATTTGTTACATAGTTTATCCCTGTTGGAGGTCCCTGTTGTTGAGTATGTTATTGATTGTGAACAACATATATTTGTTACATAGTTTATCCCTGTTTAAGGTCCCTGTTGTTGAGTATGTTATTGATTGTTAACAACATATATTTGTCTCATAGTTTATTCCTGTTTGATGTCCCTGTTGTTGAGTATGTTATTAATTGTGAACAATATATATTTGTTACATAGTTTATCCCTGTTGGAGGTCCCTGTTGTTGAGTATATTATTGATTGTGAACAATATATATATGTTACATAGTTTATCCCTGTTGGAGGTCCCTGTTGTTGAGTATGTTATTGATTGTGAACAACATATATTTGTTACATAGTTTATCCCTGTTTGAGGTCCCTGTTGTTATGTTATTGATTGTGAACAACATATATTTGTTACATAGTTTATCCCTGTTTGAGGTCCCTGTTGTTGAGTACGTTATTGATTGTGAACAACATATATTTGTTACATAGTTTATCCATGTTTAAGGTCCCTGTTGTTGAGTATGTTATTGATTGTGAACACATATATTTGTTACATAGTTTACCCCTGTTTAAGGTCCCTGTTGTTGAGTACGTTATTGGTTGTGAACGACATATATTTGTTACATAGTTTATCCCTGTTGGAGTTCCCTGTTGTTGAGTACGTTATTGGTTGTGAACAACATATATTTGTTACATAGTTTATCCCTGTTGGAGGTCCCTGTTGTTGAGTACGTTATTGGTTGTGAACAACATATATTTGTTACATAGTTTATCCCTGTTTGATGTCCCTGTTGTTGAGTACGTTATTGATTGTGAACAACATATATTTGTTACATAGTTTATCCCTGTTGGAGGTCCCTGTTGTTGAGTACGTTATTGGTTGTGAACAACATATATTTGTTACATAGTTTATCCCTGTTGGAGGTCCCTGTTGTTGAGTATGTTATTGATTGTGAACAATATATATTTGTTACATAGTTTATCCCTGTTGGAGGTCCCTGTTGTTGAGTATATTATTGATTGTGAACAATATATATTTGTTACATAGTTTATCCCTGTTGGAGGTCCCTGTTGTTGAGTATGTTATTGATTGTGAACAACATATATTTGTTACATAGTTTATCCCTGTTTAAGGTCCCTGTTGTTGAGTATGTTATTGATTGTGAACAACATATATTTGTTACATAGTTTATCCCTGTTTGAGGTCCCTGTTGTTGAGTATGTTATTGATTGTGAACAACATATATTTGTTACATAGTTTATCCATGTTTAAGGTCCCTGTTGTTGAGTATGTTATTGATTGTGAACACATATATTTGTTACATAGTTTATCCCTGTTTAAGGTCCCTGTTGTTGAGTATGTTATTGATTGTGAATAACATATATTTGTTACATAGTTTATCCCTGTTTGAGGTCCCTGTTGTTGAGTATGTTATTGATTGTGAACAACATATATTTGTTGCATAGTTTATCCCTGTTGGAGGTCCCTGTTGTTGAGTATGTTATTGATTGTGAACAACATAGTTTATTCACATAGTCACATAGTTTATTCCTGTTTGAGGTCCCTGTTGTTGAGTATGTTATTGATTGTGAACAACATATATTTGTCACATAGTTTACTGTGAAAATGGATTAGTTTCTCATGTTCAGTCAATTAAATTACAACTCTACGCAGCAGTATATCATAACTATCTAATCCTTGTTCTTAGGCAGTATTTATTATATGACATTAAATTCTTTGAGAGGCTGTATTTTCTGACTGACATCACGTTTGCATTCTTGTATTGTACAAACACACCTTTAAAATTAGGTATAACTCGAAGTAGGCTTACATTTAAATTTTTAATTCTTCTTTAATGGGCCATCCCCTGACTATGCGAAAAACAAGTAAAATATGTCTAAATATTTGGTATGGGAACATGTACATAATTAAAAGATTTCATTGCGTCTTTTTCAATGGTTTTAAAATTAATAAATATATTATAGACTTTTGCCCAACTCTGTATATTGCATAACAAATGGTTTTTAAACGATACTACATTTTTAAAAGATAATATTTTTTTTTAATTTACAGATATATTATTATTTTCACCTTTCAATTTAACTTGTTTTATGATACACGATTGTAATCAGGAAATAATAAATAAGAAATAAGAAATTGTAAATATTTTTATACTAGGCTGAAGTGAATTGTTTGTGTTTATTAGTATTGTAGTGAAATGCAGCAGTTGTGAATTGCAGTGAAGGTACGGTCTTGCATAGCCGGTCCTGTTATGTACCTTATCAGTGTTAGGTGTAGACGCCACGGAGAGCAGCCCGGCTGATAACAACACGTTACTATAATCTGGACTCTGGCAAGAAACCTGTTGTATTTTGTTGCCTATACTGACCACACTACTCGTAAAAGTGGTCAGTCAATTCCGGGTTGTTTTCTTATTATAACTATGTACTGGTTATGATGGAATAAATTCATTTATTCATTTAATAAGAATCAGTGATTAACATTATACACGTCTACTTTCTTTTCATCGAAGCTGTAAATTTATATACCTTTTTGAATAATTCAATAAGGGTTAAAAACAATATTTACGTTTTTCCAATTATTTCGGAGAGGCAATTCATATGATAACTATTGTTTACCATCTCACACTTTGATTGATAACGCTTTCAAATAAATCATTAGTTGTGATTTCAACGGAAGTGTCGTTCAACAACATATAAGGATATACTGTACACCAAAATATATATGACAGAATTTTAGAAAGTATTAAAAAGGGCATAGAAAATATTAATTTAATTTAACAAAATGTTCTATACCTTTTTAATACTGAAGTTTTCATTTATATACTATGGTGTATTTAAAATAAATATATTTGCATGTTTAAAATAAAAACACTTCCAATATTAAATATTTTTAAACCCATGCAACCTTTAAATCATATTTAAATATATATTATTAAAAAACAAATTTATAAATTTGGAGATATTTTTAAATGATTATGTTTCCAGAAATAATTTTGTGATTTGGTTATTAGATTCA